>WAAF01020777.1:0-52935 GCA_013400475.1 Tricholaema leucomelas
CCTGTCCTGCTCGCATGGAATGCACGCGACAGAAACGCAGTGAAGCTGGTGAAGAGTCTGGAGAATAGGTGTTACAAGAAGCAACTGAAGGAAGCATGGGTCTTTGGCTTTGTGAAGAAGAAGCTGAGGGGAGACGTTGTTGCTGTCCTCAAATAACTGAAAGGAGGTTGCAGTGAGGTGGAGGAAAGTCTGTTTTTGCAACTAAAAAGGGGCAAGACAAGAAGAAATGATCTCAAGTTGCACCAGAGGAGGTTTAGATTGGACAGTGGGAAAAGTTTCTTCACTGAAATGATGGTCAAACATTGGCATAGGCTGCCTATGTAAGTGATAGAGGTATTCAGAAGATGTGTAGACGTGGTGCTTAATGACAGGGTTTAGTGTTGGACTTGGCTGTGCTAAATGGATGGTTGGAATTGATCCTAATTGTCTTTTCCAACTTAAACAACTACATCATTCTATATGACAGCATCTTTTTTTCCTCACTTTTCCTATTCAGTCATAAATAATGCCAAGGACCAATTCTATGTTGATTTTTAAGCCACAGTATCCTAACTAAAACAAAGGAGTTACACTGATTTGCAGTCACCGAAGAATTCAGTTTACAGGCACTATGCTATATTCAAGCTGTACTTGTACACTATCTCTCTGCAATGATCAAATCAAATTTTACTCCTCATAAGTAAAAAGCTAAAGAGCTTTAAAACTTAGATTGGAATATACAAATACTTTCTTACCCAAGGGAGACTTAATTACTGATATTTAAAACATTCAGAGAGGACCTGCCTTTGTTTCTTTCGCTAGTTCTTGATTCTTGTGAGAAACTGGGACAGCACTGAATAAAGTGATGGTAAGAAACATTATTTCAGTAAACCACATTATTCCACAGATCCTTGCTTGAGTGGGAAGTTGTGTGCTGAAATCCAAAGGGCCTTGGAATAAATCCCTTCCTATTATGAAACTGAAGTAAGAAGTGAGACTCTGAGGGCTTGTCTTCCACTTGATGGGTAGGACACAATTCAAAGAAGAACTTCATTCTGTCCGTGCCAACTTTTCCAGTGTAAAAGTATAACTTAATAGTAAAGACACTGTAAAGACAACAGTGACAGTTTTCCATACTCATTCTTAAAAAGCTCTGAGCACTTGACCAGCATTTTTCCCTTTCTTCTTCCTAATAGCTTCCTTGTTCCTATCAGGCTCAAGACATAGAGGAAATTTCCTCTTCAAGGTACAGTTTTAATACCAACAGATGCACCAATTGCAGGGTGGACATGACATTATAGACAGCAGTGGCTGTCTCTGAAAAGCACACAGTACATTTTTCTGAATAAGTGAATGAATGAAAAAAAAATAAACAAGTTGATGAAAAAGACTTCAAAGACTCTACTGTATGTCCTTCTCTAAATACTAAGGGATTAAATGCAGCCTGAAATCCCATCCAGAACTATAAAAAAATAGTATTATGTTGCAGAATTCTTTTATGGTGGCAAAAATACTGTGCACAGAGCACTTTAAAACCATCTTTTAGGAAGCCTTCCAAAAAAACCCAATATACTCTATTCACTGGATTTATCTGGTTCACTTGTAGACCTCCAGTAAGTTTGGGAGCAGTGATATCCTTTACAAAAGCTACACTGATTAGGTTTACCAGTCTGAAATTCCTGCAAGCGTCTTTTAAGATGGTTCTGAAGAATGCTGCTGAACACTCTAGGTTTTGCAGAACTGAATTCTGGGCTGGGGGCAATAGTCTTGTTAAAAAACTTAAACAAAAAAAAAAAAAGTTTGTGACATGAAACTTTGAAACTGGTACCATATACCAGGGTGGGAACAGCTAGGAACTCCACTTCTGGTTGAAACTACCTTTGAGAGTAAATGCATGTCAAGGGTTAGGGCTGGGCTGGCCACTATACAAATGATAGATGCTCTCTATTAACCCCTCTCCCTTCCCCAAAGGGAGGAGAAAGGGAATAAGGGAGCAAAATTTATGGGTTGGAAAAGAAAATTAAACCAGCTTAAATGAAACAGTAACAATAAAAACAAAGATTATAAGAAGAAAATAATGAAATTAATGAAATATACACAAATATATACGAATCCAGTAACAGACTCTACACTGGACTCAGCGGCAGATGGAAACTGGATTCAGAAATGCACAGTTTGAGATCAAAGATAAAAGAACTATCAGAGTCCTCCTTGGGCACCAGACACTAAAGAAAAGAGCTTAAGACTTGTGTTCCCTCAGCTTTATGCTGCATATGAGGTATATGGAGTTGAATACCTTGTTAGCTTTTGGTCACCTGTCCTGTCTGCTCATCCCTACAGATGCAACTTCTACTTCAGAGTACCCCAATATGGAGCACATCATTTAACAGAGGCCTTGTTTTCTATAGAAACAAGTATAAGCAAGAGCCTTTTTGCACACCAATCATAAGTGATAGCTATAAACATTAAGTGTTATCACTTCTAGAAGCAGACAATGTCGGCAAAACTGTGTCACTAACTTCAGAAAGTGCAATTACTTAGAAGAAATTTAGGTGAAATATAAAATCAAAATTAGTTCCGTTCTAACTCAAACAGGACAACGAACCACTAAACTTTGATCCAAAATAGTCTTGTAACAGCAGCACAGAAAAGATACTGTATGTGAAAAGACCTAAAATAATGCCACCATTTAGCTGTTCTATTAAAATACAGTCTCAGAGATATCATTGTCTTGCACAGATACCCACCTTTATTTGAAGTAAAAATAAAGGTGTTTAACCTACATATGGAACACAGGGAACAACTGAAGTGACTTAACATGCAAAATACATTGTCTATCTTGTCTTGTAGTGAAGAAGTGACTAGAATCTCTAATGAAGCTCAGCACACCTCTCTCTTTCATATGCCTAAAATGTCCTACTTTCCTCACACTGCTGCCTGCACTAGAAATGTCACCCATGCAACCCAGCTTCTCACACCACGAACACTCCATTCTTTTCCAAACACAACTTATCTACAGCAGCAGACTCTGGTTTATTCACCCAAATGTTTTTATTGGATCCTTCTCTCCTTTATCTTCATGCAAACTTGAGTTGAGAATAATGCACATTTGTACTCCATACAAATGTACTTTTCTCACCGGGAGCTGCTGGTACTTTCTCTCCTGGCACTTGGGGAATATTGTTTGAAAGCCTTAGGCAAACTATCTCTTAGATTTAGACATTCCTTTTATATTGAGAAGGTTGCTCCTCTCCTTGAACAGTTCAACAGCTGCAGTATAAGGTATGTCTTTCAATTGTTGCCTCATGGTAGCTAATAAAAATAAAAATAGAGAACCTAGATAAACATAAGAAGATGAATTTAAAACAGCAATAAATAAATAAAGGTGTACAAATTCCTTTTTGATGGATATAGTAATGAATTCAGAGTATAATGTCTCTCTCTGAGATACTATACTGAGGTCTTTCTGAAGACAGCATTTTACAAAGCTGTTTCTCCTAAGTTACAATAAGTGCTACAACTTGTTTCCTAATGACATTTTAACACCAGACTAGCAAACAATACTTACTTTTCATCTTTTGCTTGTTTGATTGTTTGCTTTTCTGGTAGGATTAAATGACATAGTTTAATATATGACATACCTTCTGTGCATGTGACAGCTTCTGCCATGAATATAGAATCATAGAATCATAGAATGTCAGGAGTTGGAAGTGACCTCGAAAGATCATCTGGTCCAGCCCCCCTGCCAGAGCAGGATCACCTAGAGTAGATCACACTGGAATGCACCCAGACAGTTCTTGAATATCTCCAGAGAGGGAGACTCCACAACCTCCCTGAGCAGCCTGTTCCAGTGCTCTGTCTCACACTGAGAAAAATACTTCCTCGGGTTCACATGGAACCTCCTATTCCTCACCTATATCTGCATTGCCTACACATGCATCCACAGTCCTAGTGATCCTGTAGTGATTCAGAACTAAAGTGCCACAGATTTAGTTGGCTCTGTAAAAGCAATGATCTGTAGTAAGCTCTCTCTCAAACCCCAGATGGCCACAGAGCTACAGCATACATTGAAAAAAGGCAGAAAACACGGCAAGCACAGCATATCTGGTGACACTATTGACCAAATCAATGCCATTTAACAATGAAATGCCTCATTTTCTCTCACTTGGTATTTCACAGCATCACAGTACCACACTATCATCAGGGTTGGAAGAGACCTCACAGATCATCAAGTCCAACCCTTTACCACAGAGCTCAAGGCTAGACCATGGCACCAAGTGCCACGTCCAATCCTGCCTTGAACAGCTCCAGGGACGGCGACTCCACCACCTCCCTGGGCAGCCCATTCCAGCAGCCAATGACTCTCTCAGTGAAGAACTTTCTCCTCACCTCGAGCCTAAATTTCCCCTGGCATAGCTTGAGGCTGTGTCCCCTCGTTCTGGCGCTGGCCGCCTGAGAGAAGAGAGCAACCTCCCCCTGGCTACAACCACCCCTCAGGTAGTTGTAGACAGCAATAAGGTCACCCCTGAGCCTCCTCTTCTCCAGGCTAAACAACCCCAGCTCCCCCAGCCTCTCCTCGTAGGGCCTGTGCTCGAGGCCTCTCACCAGCCTCGTTGCCCTTCTCTGGACACACTCAAGCATCTCAATGTCCCTCTTAAACTGGGGGGCCCAGAACTAAACACAGTACTCGAGGTGTGGTCTAACCAGTGCAGAGTACAGGGGCAGAATGACCTCCCTGCTCATGCTGACCACACCATTCCTGATGCAGGCCAGGATGCCATTGGCTCTCCTGGCCACCTGGGCACACTGCTGGCTCATGTTCAGGCGGGTATCAATCAGATCAACCCCCAGATCCCTCTCTGTCTGGCTGCTCTCCAGCCACTCCGACCCCAGCCTGTATCTCTGCATGGGGTTGTTGTGGCCAAAGTGCAGCACTTGGCACTTGGAGCCATTGAATGCCATCCCCTTGGACTCTGCCCATCTGTCCAGGCGGTCAAGGTCCCGCTGCAAAGCCTTTCTGCCCTCCAACCCAGACACATCAGCCCCCAGTTTGGTGTCATTTGTTACAGAAAACTGAACAAATAAATTCTGGTTTGTTACAGACCACTAAAGTATACATTGGATGTTTAAAGACTGTCCAGAAATCAATTATTTATAATTAAAAGGTCCTACAGATTGAGTTGCCCTTCTATTATAAAGAGTAAGTGAGGGGAAATGCTTTGATTCCTGCTATGCTGCATCTTTCACAACGAAGACCTCAGACTACCTACCTTTTATGTCTGATAGTACAACTGCAAAGATCTTCATTTCCAGATATCCTAACACAGAAAATCCGCAAGCATGTCCTTAACGTAGAGCAAAACCATGCTGGCATGCTCTTTGTGGTGTGTGTGCACATGACAAGGCACCGCAACGACAGACTGAGAAGCAGCCACAGCCTCCGCTAACCCTCCTTCACCTTGTCACTGAGACATTAATCAGGCTCTGCTCCTCTGCAAGATCTTCAAGATGTTTTGGTCAGTGTCAACCCTTGGAAAATGAGAAGTTTGCCCTTTTGTCAAACTCATCTTGAGAGACATCTTCACCAATTATATCCAGGGCTGTTGAGAAGAAAGCTTAAACTGTATGCGATTTGCACGAAGGCACATGACAGCATAAAAAATGAGCAAAGAGTTCCCTTCTCTATGTTTCACTATCATCTCTTACATCTTGTTCAACAGTACTATGCAAAGCTGTATTCTTCATCACTAATCCATCTTCTAACAGGTTAGTGTGGAGCTGCGGAAAGCTACCTAGGGTGCTCTGAAGCTGCACTCTTTATTCTTCATAAGCCCAGTAGTCATTTTGAGCAACAGAAGTATGATGCTGGGACTCTGGTTTTAGACAGTCATTTTAGGTTTAAATAGCACGAGAAGGTTGTTCTCAGCATGTCAAAGAAGAGCAGGGAAAACCCACAAAGGACACTATTTTACTGTTCTCAGTACTGTCAACCTAGAGAATTTAGAAGCCATAGGATTACTCTAACCACAATGATGGTAAGCAGCAAAACACATGATGTAGGCAGATAAGCTGAATCCCCAGAACTAAGGAAGCTCAGCAGATGTTCTCCATCTCCCTTCTTCAAGCACTTCTCCATCACCAATTTCATTCTGCACCGCAGCAGGAGTGAATTGAGCCTGGAGTGGATCTTCTCTTTCTGCACTGTCTGATACAAGTTCACAGTGATGGGACACTGTGAGTGCTACCATACTGCTTGTGTGTGGTTTGGAAAACTAAAAAGCTTTCCCTCCACTTCTATCATACATCATCTCCACCACCAGGCCTCCTCACTCACCTCCCATTCCCTGGCTTTCTTCTCCCTGCACCTACATAAACCTCCAAAATTGAGGCACTTGCTGTGTGCTATTTGTGAAAATGCTAAACTCTGGTTCCAGAAGCCTCAACAACAGTAGTTTGTGCAGCATTTGGATCTCAGCCCATACCTTATGCCTACACCTACACAGCCATATTTAGTCAGGCACTGCAACGCTCCCCATTTCTATAGTTAAGTGCTGACTGGCTGAATGAGTTTTAGCGGAATATGACTTAAAGCTTTGACACATGCTTCATGTGAGAATAGCAGAAGCTATGTTAACAGGGTCATGTGGCTATACTCATAAAGTTAAAACAGTAAATATGATATATTTGTCTTGTTTTTAGAATACCATTGTGAGACATATGAAAAAGCTGAGGCTATGTTGCAAAAGAGGTGCCAAGCAGAACTGTTCTACTGTTGTCTATATTGTGCCTCCTTGGGCTGGCACAGAGAATTTCCCTTGTTAAACAAAGTCTGTGCTGTGGAGAGGTCAAAGCAGCTGAGCATCACCTGCTAAAAAAAAAATGGGTTTAATGGTTGCTTCTCCAAACCTCTGGCTGCTGCATATTCAGAGGTCTCTGCTCTCACCTCTTTCTTCTTTCGACTGCTGCATGTGGCCACCTGACCTCAGCTCTGCTGCCTGCCCCTGCTACACTTTTCCCTGGGAAGCACCCCCAAACTACAGAAGGCTGAAGACAGCATGATCTATGAGAGCCTTTGCAGCAGAGGCTCCTGGAGAAGCCCACACAGCCTATTTATACACTGACAGCTGCAGCAGAGGCAGAACAGACTGAACACTTGCAGACTCAGGAAAATAGCACCGCCTCAATTCAGCAGATCATTGTAATAAACAAAATGTATAGCCTTTTTTGTTCACCTTTAAAGAAAAAGCTTAAACTGATCAATCTGCTCTTCATGATGGCTACAACGTGTTCCTCCTTAATGACTTCTGAACAGCCAGCATTTGCTAGCGCCCAGAGCAACTGTGGAGAAAAAATATTGAGACCCCGATCTAAAAAATGACTGGCAATTTTATCTGCTTCAATACCCAAGTGGTGTACGTTTGCAGTCGATTAGTCACTGCAGATTACTTTTTGGCCCACGTGGTAATAGTTGCTTGGGTTTTTTTGTTCACTGAGAACAAGGAAAATCAGGCCAGAATGGGTAAAATATGAGTACAATTTTCTCACGTCCTTACAAATATGAAATTCTTTGCTTACATGTAAAAACTACAGCTACATATAATGAAACATGTAAAATAAAAGTAAGAATTGGTGCTTTTAAAATTATATTAGGATTTTTTTAACACATAGTCAAACAACCAACCAAACAACAACCAAACAAAACTAAACCAAAAAAAAAAAAACCCAAACACTGAAAAACCAACCAATGCCTGGCATCACCACTGAAAACTACTCATCAAGCATCATCAGAAGAATATTCTTTCTCTGAGCACTGTCTTCTAAAAGACAATTTGAGTAATAACCAGATTTGCTATGTAAATTAAACCTTGATAAGTCTTCCCCAACACCTTTTTTTCCTGTATAACCTCTTTATAAAGACACCCGCTCCATTTTACATTTTTCATTAATGCACCAAATCACAGGAGGTTGAAAAAGGTTAAAGATGTTTAATTGTTGGTGGATGATAATCAGTCAGAAATTATATTCTAGCATGTAGGTGGCTGGCAAAGATGTTGTATTTTCAGACACATTCCTCCTGTTTCTTCTTTTCCCTTTGGAATCTATCATCAAGCTACATTTATATGCCTCACATGACATGTACAGTCAGGAATCAATCTGAAAAGCCAATTCTGAAAGTTTCATGTAATTTCTCATTTTCTATGACCAAGTAAGGGAAGCAAGGCTTCTTCAGTGGAAGAGACTAGATTTGCTATTTTCATTGTTTACACTGTGACAGCCTTCAGAGGCCCCAAATGTGGACCAAGACAGGACTCAGGGCAAGCAAAATAGGAAAACAAGCTGGATTCCAATGTGTGTGTGTGTTTATGTGTCTATATATATAAAAAGACCTGGGGGTCTTGGCTGATGAAGAGCTGAACATGAGCCAGCAATGTGTGCATGCAGCCCAGACAGCGCTGTGTCCTGGGCTGCCTCAAGAGACGTGTGGCCAGCAGGGCAAGAGAGATGATCTTCCCCTTTTACTCTGCTCTCATCAGACCCCACCTGGAGTACTGTGTGCAGTTCTGGAGCCCCCAACACAAGAAGGACATTGAACTGTTGGAGTGAGCCCAAAGGAGGGCCATGAAGATGATCACAGGGCTGCAGCACCTCTGGTATGAGGACAGGCTGAGAGAGTTGGGGCTGTTCAGCCTGGAGAAGAGAAGGCTTTGAGAAGACCTTGCAGTGGCCTTCCAGTGTCTGAGAGGTGCCTACAGGACGGCTGGGGAGGAACTATTTACAAAGTCTTGTAATGACAGGATGAGAGGTAATGAGTTTAAACTAGCAGAGGGAAGATTTAGACTAGATGTTAGGAAGAAGTTCTTTACAGTCAGGGTGGTGAAACACTGGAACAGGTTGCTCCAGGGAGGCTGTAGATGCTCCCTCCCTGAAGGTGTTCAAGGATAGGCTGGAGAAGGCCTTGATCAACCTGTTCTAGTAGGAGGTGCCCCTGCCTATGGCTGGAGATTGGAACTAGATGTTCTTTGAGGTCCCTTCCAACCTAAACCATTCTATGACTCTATGATTTTATATATATGTGTATATATATACATATACACACATATGCCATTTCACACCTCTCCTTCCAGTCTCTTTACTGAAAGTGATACCAATGAATGTGCAAGACAGGGCATAAGAGGAGGACAAAGAGACAAAGTTGTAATGATTTCCAACTTGAGGCCTCTCCCTCCTTTTTGGTGTTTTTCTAGTCTGGAGCAACATAATGTACAATGCAGGTGGTGAGGCTCTAAATAGTGATATGTCACTCAAACTTTTTCTCTAAGACCTTCAAGGACCCAAAACCTGAATAGGAAGAACTGCCTGTTGGAGATATTTTTCTCTGTGCTTTCATTTCAGAGGGATACTGAAGGATTTAGTTGGGTTTTTTAGGTTTCTGGTTTATATAAGCTCTGACGAACAGTATGTTGATGATATTTCTCATATAGAAAAAGTTTGTATCTTCCTGGAGATGTTAAATGGATTGGTGAATGCATTGGTATGGGCATTAAATCTTCATGTGAAAACCTGAACAAGAGAAAATGCAATTTAATAGATACTACAGTACTAGCACTACAGTATTTCAGGCACCAATTTAAGTAGTAAATTATATTTTTTGATAACCTTACATCTGCATTCATTTAAAAAGTAAAATAAAATATTCACAAGAGCACAGGTGTCTTAAAGGCTTCAAAATATATAAAAGGTCATAGAACTGGATGGCAAAAGTTAAAGGATATTCAACTTACAGGATATTTTGAATTTTTTCTTTTGCAGATACTGAATAATATTGCCACATCTGCAAAACTCTCGGTGAATGGGTACAAGCTTAGATCCTTGTCCTGACTGCCAAAGGCATAGACATGGAAAGTCCTTGGACCTGGCAGGGCCTCCAGACTCAAATTCTCCATGGACAACAGAGGCTACCTCAGAGAAATCAGTCCTGTGTGTTTGGGCCCTGAAGAGACACTGTAATCTCCATACTCCTACCTGAAAAAGTGGGAAACAGTTTTTCCTCTGACTGGTTGTCTCAAAGACCCTTGAAAACTATGTCAGCAGGCATTGCTTCCTTCTCAGAGAGAAGACCAGGCTGAAACAGGAGATTACCATCTAAGAGTATAGCCACAGTGAAAGCAATCACGGGAATTTGAAAATTAGTGAGGTAAAGCCCAGGGATAACTCAAATAGTGTCATGGTAGCCTGTCGGCATAGGGCAATATGCAACCGGGCACTGACAGAAAGCAGAGGAGGACAGATGTGGTACACCGAATCAAACCACCTTGCCTGACACCAGGGACACCTAAAGGCAAATATCTCAATGGAAATGGAGGATGGGTGAGAGCAACCAGGGCTGAAGTCACGGGCTGTAGCCATAGAGGGGCAGGCTGGGAGGTCACCATGGTGCACCTTGAGCACCTCAAAAAATGCTGAAGACAAAGCAGCACAAGGTCAAGTGTGACTTTGACTCTACAAGTTGACTTTGATGATGGAGAGCATTTACACTGAATGCAGAACGTGTCTCTGTAAAACAAAGTGCTGCAGCATATTACATCCTTCTAAACAATATTATTAAACTACCATAATAATCACCCTGCTCTTCAATCCAAGGTCTCAAAGCACATTACAGGCAGTAATGAAATAACTCACACAAGACCACTGTGAGGAAGAAGGGGATCATTACTGCTGCTGCTCACAGTCATAAAGATGTGCTTTCAGAAACACAATTTCATTGCAAGACAGCTCACTGCAAAGCACACGGGCATCACCATATAGTTCATCCCACTGAAGTCAGGGTTGGGTCCTGTCAAGGATTTATTCTTGCTTTCCTGATGCTTAGTACTTCATCTGAAGTTCCAGCTGTTTGAGAGTCTTGTAATTACAAGAGACTCTTGGCTTTCATTTACAAGAAACAAAATGAAAATGATCTCGAGGAAAAAAAAGCTGTATTCGTGGATCCAAAGTCAGAAATCTGTTCAGTCTATCCTAAGACAGAAGGCAAATGGAAACAACAAAAATCTATTTTATTTTTGTGCTTTAGATACTCACATTCTCCTAAGAAGCTGCACTATCTTCCTAGAGGCTGAGTCAGGATTTCTTTCTGCATGTGGCCACCAGCCCTGCACCACTGGCATTACGTCAGCTGGCTAAGATTATGTCCTGACCTCTGAGCAGAGGAAGCTGCCCCAAGAGACATTTCCAGATTGTGCAAGGGCCTTATGGCAGAGCTAAAGAGGGAATCCATGTTCTTAATTACCCCACAGTTCACATTAAAGAGGAGTTATTAATCCACAAGTGAGTTAGCTGGCAACTTGCTACAGGAAATGCAATGCAACATCTTGAGGCTCACTTGTAGCTGAAGTTTGGAAGGATCCAGTTCAAACTCATGACTTTTCCATTGCTTTCCAGTGTCGCCTAAATCCAGTCTCTCATTTGTGATGCCTCATTTTCTAAAAGCACAGTTCTCTCTGATTTATTACATTGGCTTCTGTGCCATCAGTAAGGTTTTGAGAGGGAGTACGGAAGAGAGCTTCATCCTGTACATAGGATAAAGCTGAATGGCAGGGCAGCAAGCTACAGCCCAGACACTAGCTCTAGTACTTTGGTGGGAGAACATGTGACCTCAGTGCTAAGGTGATGGATCACACCTGAATTATTCCTATTCTGTAACATACAACATCCCTCATCCACTGTGACTGATAAACACACGTTAGTTGGGTCTGCAATGTGTGCAAATCTGAAATCCATGGTAGAAAAGGGCAAACAAATGGAAGTTCCTAAGAGTGTCTGCTGTTATTTACAGAAATATCAGAGCTTGGGCCTTTATTGTATTTTGCCTTTAAATATATATTGTTGTCTTGGGTTAGGCAATGATAGGGTTAATTTTATCATAAGCTGGGAGAGGCTGTACCCCGGGCAGCCAGCTGAACCAGCCCATGGAGTATTGCACACCACACCATGTCACATCTGCTGTATATGGGGAAGGCTGGCATGAGCAGGAGCAGGGGTTTTTGGCATGGGCAGTGCTGGGTGAGATCATCGGGGTTTATATCATTCCCTCTATACATTACTCTATTTCTGTAACTGCTATTCCTGTTGTTTTCTTCATTCTCTGCATCATTCTGTTTAACTCTCCTTACCTCAGCCCACAAAGTTTAGCATTTTGCTCCTTATTCTTCTTCCCAGCCTACCGACAGGAGTCGGGGGGAAGCAGCATTTGAGCAGCTGCATGGAGCTTGGCTGTTGGCTGTGACTAAATGGCATAATTGTGAAGTTTAGATAGCTAACATCTGTCTAGGTTCCCTATCCTCAAAATGCTTACTAGGTGTTTAGATGCAACACCATTTTTTTAAGCTTTTGTCAGTAAAGGAAGCATTGGACGGAGTGACTGCCCCCAAACAAGAAAAAAAAAATCCATCTCTAGCCTTAGAAACCATGGACTAATTTGTCTCTGGGGAAGAAAGGAACAGCCATGGTGAATGATAAATAACTAAGTCATATGCATTCACTTTCTATCTACACCAAAAAAGAAGTAGCTATCAGCCTACTGTGGAAGCCAGAGCCACAAGCAATAATTTTTGTGAATGACAACCTGGCACATCTTCTCTGCTGCCTTGAGAACTGCTGTTATTCATGTTGGGAAGGTCCTTGGAACCACTTCACACCTCCACAGCTGCATCTGTCTCTGGTCTTTCCTACATGCTGGGCACTTGAGGAAGAAGGACTTTAGAGGTCACTGCTGGACTTTGACCACTTAACAGCTTTATGGAGGCAGAAAAACCTGTCAATATAGTCAACACTCAGATAAGACAATGACAATTTGGCACTAACTAAATTAGTGCTTGCTTTCCCCTCTGTGCAGTAAAGAACTATATTGTAATTAATTAATAATTGTATTAATGTGCGTAAGTACCTGCACAGGGAGAAATTACTAGGGCTTAAAGGGCTCTTTATTCCAACAGAGAAAACTACAACCAAAGCAAATGACTGGAAAGAAGAGGCAGACAGATCCAATGAAAAATAAACTAGACATTTCAAAGAATGAACAAGATAACTATCAGGGGAAAAAAGGTCTTGTAGCTGTTAAATCAGTATCTTCCTGGAATACAGGCTTTAGTCAAACACCAGTTCAACATCTCAATGTAGGAGCAATTAGGTGATTTTCTACTATTTAAACTCTACAGGGAGTCAGAGTAGGAGATCTAATAACTCTATGACCTTAGGACTACGAATCTGTTCATTCACTATCCTATCACACTGCAAAACATCCACAAAACCTCGGCTTCCATCTCTAAAACCAAAACTATCACAAGCGGGAAAAATAGAGGAGCTCTCACGAGTTATGCTGGGAGGTCTAGGAAAAAAAATCACTTCCACTGCAAATAAACAAATAAAACAAAATAGCAATAGTGAACAGCACAACAGTATTAAAAATTGTAATACAACAGTATTGTAAATAAGATGATAATCCAACTATAGGAAAAGAACTATTGCCTTGAATTAGGTTTTTTTTTTTTTCTCAAGTTAAAATAATTTCTTAAAATGTAGGAAATTTCTGAAGGGCAGACAATTAAAAATATTTTTTTTAGTGTTACATTATAATCTCCTCATAGAGAAGAGATGCATATGGGGAAAGGGATATTTCATACTTATGACATGATTTATGGTCAACATGCTGGAAGACCATGGAAATTAGCCCCAACTGTTATCTGAGAATTTGTGGCTCATATGAATCCAGCTAAACATATTTTCTCATTTCACACTCGATCACTACAGGTTCAATCCCACACCCATCTGCAGCAATGGCAGAAATCCCATTGACTTCACTGAGAGCAAGATAGAACTCATTCCTTGGAAGTGTTACACCACAATAATAATCACTTTCTCAAAAGTACCCACGAGATTTAAAAATGTAGGGTTTGCTGATTGTTTTTTGTTTGGTTGGGGCTTTTTAAAGATTAAATTGGGAGTAAAAATGAAGTTAAGGTTCTTCTACACCAGCTGTGATTTAGACCAAAATAACCTGGTCTGAAAGCCAAGTGCACAACACCAAAGCATTCAATGTAGGAGTTATGTTATGAGACCAGACAGACATCTAGGAAGCATCTAAAGCTAAAGCATTTTGAAGGCATCTAAAATGAATTTTCAGAAGTCATTCCTAAAAAATCATTCTCAGGCATTTTGGATGATTTTGCCTGTGGTTGTTGTGCTACCTACCTTACAAATCAGTTTTGACTGAACAGAATGAAAGATTGCAACACAATTCAAGGTGGGGAAAGGATGGACTCTAAAGTGTTAAGATCAGGCTGTTAATCATTTACAGTAATTTCACATCCTGACAGTTGCACGATTTCTTGGAAAGATTTATCATGTCCTAACAAAACCATTTCTCAAGTGTCAGGACTTAAGTGGACCACTAGAAGGGGCAGGGTTGAGGACTGTGTGCCAGGTGGAAGCTGGTACAGTGCAATGCACTTAGTTTCACATCACCAACAGCATGGATGCAGTGACAGAGAGGGGATGTCTCTGCTTGGAGTGTGGGAAAAGTGATCCTGCAGTGATTTTGAAACCATACCAGCATGGGAAATAATCCCAAATTGGAACAAATTAGTCTTATCTTTAAAAAAAAGTATGCAGCTTGCAGTTGCATTTCAGTGAATATTTTTGGCAAATAGTCACTTAGGAAGGGCACTTTGTGGACTCTATAAACCATTTCTAAGGCACTCAGCATTGCATTTATACATTTTTTTTTAAAGGCAACTGAATATTCAAATCCACGTTTGTATTTTAAGTGTACTTTCTAATTACATGCACAATTGCTAATCCATCTGTTTACTACATACTGTAAATGTCTGTAGTTATATATGCTTGAATAATTATTGAAAATTAAATATTGTAAACAGTCAAATTAATTTCTCTCACATACCAAATTGCAAGAAGGCTGCAAGATGATAAAATATTACATGCCCCCAGAAATGGAACAAGTCACTCCTACTCTACACCTCACTGAATGTGTTCATTGCTGTTCTGTAGCAGATAGGAAACTTTAATCCAAAATTTTGTGACAAGAAGAGACTGAAAAGCTCTATTACACTGTGCTATCAGTGACAGAGTGACTTAAAACAAATGTGGTCTGGAAATGTTTCAGCTGTGCTAGAACAAGAGAATTGTGTTTCTTACGTGAGGCAAGTTGGTGTCAATGCATTTCACAGTATCACAGTATCACAGTATCATCAGGGTTGGAAGAGACCTCAAGTCCAACCTTTTACTACAGAGCTCAAGGCTAGACCATGGCACCAAGTGCCACGTCCAGTCCTGCCTTGAACAGCTCCAGGGACGGCGACTCCACCACCTCCCTGGGCAGCCCATTCCAGTAGCCAATGACTCTCTCAGTGAAGAACTTTCTCCTCACCTCGAGCCTAAATTTCCCCTGGCGCAGCCTGAGGCTGTGTCCTCTCGTTCTGGCGCTGGCCACCTGAGAGAAGACAGCAACCTCCCCCTGGCCACAACCACCCCTCAGGTAGTTGTAGACAGCAATAAGGCCACCCCTGAGTCTCCTCTTCTCCAGGCTAAACAATCCAAGCTCCCTCAGCCTCTACTCATCAGAAGCCTGTCAGAAGCACCATAGGAATATATGCAACTGTATTTTTCTTTCGTTGATTTATTTATAACGTTGCATGGCAGTGATGCTATTCAAGAAGGTCCAAACAGGAAAACACAGAAACACACTATGTTTGAATATAGATTATCTATTTTCCAGAAGAGACACAGCCTTTTCCCTCAGCATTCTGCACAAAACAAAGTTGTGTCATCAAGGCCTCCTAGTGCAATGGCTGGTTTTGGCATAAACTGTGTCGCAGTTATGCATTAATAGGTTTTCAATCCAGATCAGATTATCTTTTTTGACCTCCTGGATAACAATGGTCAAGGAATTTCACTGCTCAGCTCCTTTTTCTGAACCATAGCTTTGGAATAGCTCTTTTAAAATTAAGGTTAAAAATATCCTAAGCCTGAAAAATAAGATTATTTGTAGTCTGGATTTTTCTAACTTCACCTTGCACTGACTTTCATGCCTTTTATCTGTTAGATGAAAGAAAACTTCTGTCAGATATCCTGTCCCCATGTAGGCACACACAAACTATGAAGGCATCACCTCTTCAACTTTTCTTGACAAATCACACAGCTGCATGTCTTTAGCTCCTCATGGTAGGGTGGTGAAAATGTTAGATTTAAAGAAAAAAAAAAAAGGTGATTAAGAACCCCAGTGATGAGATCCTTTCAAGTAGATGGCTTGACACAGCATCAGACAAACTTGAAAAGAGATGAGAGTCTGGCTCTAAATGTCTGACTTCACAATTTAACAGTGACTCTTACTGCCTACACAGAGAGGTAGCTGAGGAGAAATGAGGATTTTAACTCTGATATGTGAATCTATGTGTACACTGTTATCCACAAGAAATCAGGTACCCATGTGCCTTCCCAGAACCCAACCTGGTTGCAGGCATCAAGTCTCTCTAAATTCCCTCTACAAAAGCCTTTGAGCTATAGCGTAGGAGGAAGCAATGGAGATGCTTCATTACATATTTTAACTGTGGTGAAGAGAGTAATCAGAGGAATTTCATCTTTCAAGAAAACAGCTGGACATTGTGTTTGGAAAGTTTGGCCTTCCTAGGGGCTTCTGCCCTCACACCCCAACAAAACAGCAGTTAAGCTCTGTTATTATAGGACTGCCACTGTCTTTCTTTTCTCGTGAGAAGTGAAAAGGACTAAACTTACATATCTGACATTAAGGTGAAAATCATTTTTTTTTAAAAAAACAATTTTTAATGGTTTTCCTTAAACATAGCTTAATTTAAGTAATATTTTAATTTGAAGGAATTCAAAATCAAAATAAAACACAGCCCTTTGCAACTTGTGCAAAACTCTGGAAATTTAATATGTATATATTTATATATATATATAAAATGATAACACTATCACAGCAGGAGGGGAATCTCTCTCTCTCTCTCTCTATATATATATGCAGGAGATATGTATCTTATATGTAGGGAAATTCGGGTCAAAACACTTGCACCCTCTCCTTTCTGGCTTTGCAGAAAGAACATCAAGTACTGCCGTCCCAGGACAAAGGACACAGTACAGGAGGAACTCTGGCACCTTGCCAGAAGAGACTAAACTGCCTGCTCCTTCATTTTCAAAGCCTGGTCTCCACTCTTTCTCACACCAAGAATGTCCAGGCACAAACTTAGCACTGATCAATACCGCCTTGCTTTTTCTGCTGCATCTCCATCTGCTTTTCCCCATCTGTTGTCTCAGCTCCCCTTAAAACTGAGAGCTTTTTGGTGTAGCAACCATCTTTTACTCCACCAATCTTGCCAAGCACAGCAGGGTGTCGCCTCATGACTGCAGCTACAAAGGTGTCACAAAATAGCAAATAAATATTAAAGAAAAAGTCAGAGTTTCAGCTTACCAAAAGGCAGCACACGTTTCACTTTTCCTCAGTTCTGAGATCTATTTCTAAGTACTAAATGAATCAAAAAAAAAATCAAGCATCCCCACCCCACCTCCCCCACAATGAACACAGAAAAGAAAAACCAGTCCAAACAAACAAAACAAACTCAAACCCACAATCCCTCCTCCTTGTCTTGCAGGACTGAATGTGAAGAAATTAATGTACCTTGAACATAAGTTCCTGGGGTCTATTCTGGCTTTGTTTTCTTTTCACCCAAAGGCACTATCAGAGCATTCATGATGACAAAAGCAAAGTTTATGCATGTATGTGGGTGAAACAGACTTGAGCAGAGCATGTCCTCTGGTACAATCATCTTTGTATGTTCAGTTCAACAACATATATACTATTTCCTTCATCTTTTCATCTCTTCTCATTTGTTTCTAAGCAAAAATATATACAGAAATTCTCTCATCTACAACATTTTTGGTTTTCCATTAAGTAATTTTATCACATTCCTAGTGCTACACTTCTGCTGCTAATGAAGCAGCCAGGTAAAGAGCCTTATGCCTTGCAGGGCATTTGAAAAATCCTGACTATTCTGCACTATGATTCCAAGCAGAAAGTAGAAACAGAAGTTTCTACTCTGCTGTCATGAGACCTTATGTGGAATACTGCATACAACTCTGGTGTCCTCAACATAAGAAGGACATGTTGGAGCAAGTCCAGAAAATGGCTTTCAAAATTATGAGAATGCTGGAGCACCTCCTTGGTGAGGTGAAGCTGAGGAGTTGGTATTATTCAGCCTGGAGAACAGAAGGCTTCAAAAGACACTTACAGTAGCCTTCCAGTATCTACAAGAGGTCTACAGAAACCATTTATGATACTGTGAATGTAAGTTTTTGAGACGGAGAGGGAGCCTCTTCCTGCAGGTTGAATGAGATCTTCCCTTGAGATCTTCCCTCCTCAACATCAGACAGCAGGAGAACCAACATATTGGAGCTCATGAGAGTGTGAGCAAGATGACCAAAGTAGGGCTACACCCAAATCCTGTATATTTGACTCTGACTCCAGGTTGTGTGTTGCTCAATAAAGGACTTTGTTCTCAGCAAGCAAAATCAAGCTGAGGGGTTTACACACATACAAATTCAGGTCATGTGCATCTTATTGAGTCAAAGCTGCAGTTTGCCCCAGTAGACTACTCTAGAGTTAATTCTGGTCATGTGGTTGCTCTATGTTTTGGGGTTTTGTTTCCCTTTAATACATAACATTCCCTTAATCAGTTTGGATTACATTAAGTGTTACAAGAAGGAAAGAAAAAAACTGAGAGAAATCCCCTAAGAAATTACAGACTTTGTTGAAAAATATCTACAGCATCAGGCATATTGAAGCTGCTAATACCATCTAACAATTTTTCCGTCCCTGCATCTACTTCAGGTAATCTCCTGTGTGTTTATTCTTTGCTCAATCCATCTAATTCACACCTACTCAATAAATTAAATCTAGCAAACATTATTCTTTGTGTCATTTGTAGTATGTTCTCAAGTCCTACCTCAAAAGTTGCCTCAAACACATAGAATAATAAGGAAAAAGATAAAGTTCTCCATTCCTGGTTGCCTCACCTAAAGGTGGCCAGGAGAGTCAATGGTATCCTGGCCTGTATCAGGAATAGTGGGGCTAGTAGGACAAGGGAGGTTATTCTTCCCCTGTACTCAACACTGGTCAGGCCACACCTTGAGTACTGTGTCCAGTTCTGGACTCCTCAATTCAAGAGAGATGTTGAGATACCGGAATGTGTCCAGAGAAGGGCGACGAAGCTGGTGAAAGGCCAGGAACACAAACTCTAGGAGGAGAGGCTGTGGGAGCTGGAGTTGTTTAGCCTGAAGAAGAGGAGGCTCAGAGGTGACCTCACTGCTGGCTACAACTACCTGAAGGGAGGTTGTAGCCAGGTGGGGGTTGGCCTCTTCTCTCAGGCAACCAGCAATAGAACAAGGGGACACAGTCTCAAGTTGTGCCAGGGGTGATATAGGCTGGATGTTAGGAGGAAGTTCTTAACAGAGAGAGTGATTTGCCATTGGAAAGGGCTGCACAGGGAGGTGGTGGAGTCACTGTCCCTGGAGGTGTTCAAGAAAAGACTGCATGAGGCACTTGGTGACATGGTCTTTCTAAATAATGTCAGTGATGGGTATATAACATTTCTCCAAAGACTGAAAAAACCCACTTTGTTCTCACATTAATAAAAGTAACGCTACCATCTTTGAGCAATGACAGCATTGTCCATAATAATATTTTCTATAGAATCAGGCAGTCCAATTCTCTGGCAGCACAAACCACATTATTCATTTGAAGCTGTAGTACCATAAAGCACCTGTGTTTCTTTAAGCAACAATTTTTTTATATGCTGCACATTTTATTACATAGTGTCTGTGATTCAAATGAAGGTCAGAAAATACAAGCATATGGTGAACGGAAGCAAAATTACTTATAGCCAAATATTCTCCTGCAGAGCAGACTTAAATTTATCTTTTGGGTATTGTAGCTACATAAAAAGCCCAAAACAAAACAAAAGATAATGTGCACTGTTGTTCATACATTGTTGGTAAGTTAAAATTAATGAAATAATACTTACTTTTCAAATCAAATCCCTTGATCTGAAAAGCAACTTGGTAATTATGATACAAACAGATCACTGCAGCACAGAATCCTTGCACATAACTCATCTGACAAAACTAAGACATTTCTCTTAAAAGGCAACAAACCCACAGCAGAACATGACATTGACTCATACTCTCAGGATGGAACGAGCAAACATGTTCTCGCACAGGAAGTGCAAAGAAATGTGATATTGAGAAGGAAAGAGTATAATTATTAGAGAGTAGCATGGGACTTAGGGCACTGGACTTGCTTCCTTGCTCCACAGCAGCATAAAACAAGCTGTTTAGGGCTGCAACTGCATTAGGCTGATAGAGAAGGGGTTTGCTTTACCTAAGAGACATGAGGCAGCTCTGCCCTTAGGCTGCAGAGAAGGCTTCATCACAGCCATCCATGTCTCCTTGCTCCTGGGCAAACTGGAGTCTCTCCTTGCATAGGGACAAGATAACTTCCGCATGTGAGGGAATACTGGTGGTGGGTCAGACTTGCTTTCAAGATTCAGCAGGACAGGCTGGGCTGGACTTCATGCCAGTAAGGTTTTGCACTGCATGTGGCCATCAGCTTTGAAGGCACATTAAGACCAAATCTTCATTATTGGCATAGGACGAGTTAGTTGCTTCCTTTATCTCAATAATCTGCTTGCTAAAAAAGCAGCAGCAGTGCTGCTCTATCTTGCCACACGCTATTAAGGACTTTGCTATCATGGGAAGAGGAAACACATATGTACAGCAAGTGAGGAAGTACAGGCATAGCAGAATCCACATCATGATTGTTGCAAAAACATGGTTACAAGAGCAGGTTCCTGGTAAGGGAATCATTAGGGTTGGAAAAGACCTTCAAGATCAGCAAGCCCAATCATCAACTCAACACTACCATGCCCACTAAACTATGTCCTCAAGTGCCCTGTCTACACATTTCTTGAACACCTCCAGGGATGCTGACTCCACCACTTCCCCAAGCAGTCTATTCCAATGTGTGACCATTTTTTCAGTAAATAACTTTTTTTCTAATATCCAATCTAAACCTCTCCTGGTGCAACTTGTGGACATTTTCTCTTGTCCTAGACCAACATCCACCTCGCTGCAACTTTCCTTCAATTAGCTGTAGAGCATAAGGTTTCTTTTCAGTCTCATCTCCTCCAAGCTAAACAACCCCAGTTCCCTCAGCTGCTCCTCACAAAACTTACCCTCTACACCTTTCACCAGCTTTGCTGCCCTTCTCTGGACATACTCCAGCAACTCAATGTCTTTCGTGCAGTAAGGTGCCCCAAACTGAACACAGTATTCAGTGAGGTGCAGCCTCACCAGTGCTGAGTTCTACAGAAAATTTGGTATAAAATGAAAGCTGTGATTAGGGGGGTCTGATATTTAACCCCCAGATACTGATTTATTTTTATTCATCTATGTCTCCTGTTAAATTAAGCTCTGTGTGTCTAGACATATGGCAACACGATCTGTACAACTGTATAGATAAGGTCACATACTTAACTGGCAACAGCACTACTAGCTTCAAAGAAGTTGTGTCAATCTTCCCAGGGAGAGAAAAGCAGTCTCATTAACATAAAGGGAAGGGGGAAAGAGAGGGGAGAGTAATTTCACAGGAAATAATTATCTTTGGTTATATCAGCTTAGCTCTGATGGAGACAGAGAGTGAGAGTGAAAAGGAAAAAATAACACAAATCCACTGTTAACCTTGATTTTTGAACATGTTCAGCTGCACTGTCAGGTGACAAGACTTTGGAGGCTTAGTAGCTGCTGATACCAGCTCCTATATGACAGAAGACAAAAGATGAATTAATAATTGGTGATTACTGACACCATGATGGTTTACACAAACATACCTGTCTTCACAGTTGCCATTTCTTCTTATTCCTATTTCTGAACTGTTTGTTTGTTTAATATTCACATGCAGCATAAATCAATCTCACTCTCTCAGACAGGAAACACCTCAATCTTTTATAATTCATACTAAGGATTGGAGGTAAAGTGAGAGTAAGCTCTAGCTACAGTCTTTGCTTTTTACTTCCAATCTATAAAGAGATAATAGAAAGTGCTCATACAATACAGCAAAGATACCCCATTCAAGCCACTAGAAGTGCCTGTTCTAAGATGACCACAAGTGTACCCATTGTGATGGCCTTGAGCAGCCAAACCTAGCTGAGAGGCACTCCTGCCGTCTGTAGGGAGGTTGGAGTAGATGATCTCTAAAGTCCCTTCTAATCTAAGCTATTCAACGATTCTATGAAAAGAGAAAAAACACTGATTCAATATTATCTGCTTGGGATTTGCAAGGATTTGCAAGATCCAACATCATAGACACATGTAGCATCTCTGAGCGTTGAGCAAAAATTAGGTGACTGATCAAAAAGCAAAAGGTGTTAAAGAGAAAACTAAAAACTACCTCACATCCTGCCCAAGCCTTCACCTCATCTGGGATACATCATAGCTTTGTAGTCCTCCCTGACAGATCCCTGTCCACATCCCTACCCTTGCATGAACAACACACTGAGGGGCTCCTCATCTCAGCATCCCTAACTCACCAACCTCATTCCCCTTGCCAGAAATGAGACTTGGATCACAGGCGATTACTGCAACGCAAGGACATTCACCGCTATTATCATAATAATAATATATGGAGGGTTATGGCAAGCATCCACAGCATATGCACTGGGCATAAATTTGAGTGGGCTGTGACTTGTGGTGCACAATTTCACTCAATCATCTCAATTATGCTGCTGTCACTGATAATAATTCTATCAAGAGTAATCGGCTACCTGGAAGTGAATGCAACAGCCCTAATTACAAATTAAGGAAGGAACAGTGCAGCATATGAAAAAAGGTAGATTTTTTTTGACCAGTTCTGACTAGTTGTGGCTTCTGGAAAATTATGAATAGAGAGACTGGATTGACAGACAAGGTAAAAGATTTAGTTTGACAGCTAAGCTGATAGCCAAAGTTAGCACCGAACAGGACAGAGGATCTGATGGGCTGATGTTTTTTATGAAACTAAGAAATGAGTGCTGTAATGTACAACAATGTAAATTCAAGGGATTAATAGAAAAAAAAACCTTGCTGTTCCAGAATGGCTGCTGGGAGAGGAGAGGAAGGAGCTTTCTGGTTATCAGGAAGTAACATTCATCAGCAAGCACAGACTCACTGGCCCTCACCAACCTTTAGCCATTCAGACATACATCTCCACTGAAGCAAAAGAGCAGTTCAGGTTAAAAACTGATGCTGCATGGAGTAAGTGAGGACACAATGGTCCAGTGAAGGCAATGGGAATACTTCTTCAGCTTCTTACTGTGAAAGAGAACTAAAAAGGTCATCATGGAGATCTAAAGAAAGGTTAACATTTCTATAAGCCATGTTAAAATGTGCTGATTACAAAGAAATGACATTTATAAGCACTATTGTATCTTCTAATGCCATTTTAAAAGAGGCACTTGATACTGGAGCCATACAGCAATCTCTTATATTCATTGCTGCATGAATCAAAACCCACTGCTAGCAGAAATCAGGTCTGTTCAGAAGAGATGATAAAGCTGGATTTATTATTTTATTAATAGCAGCATTACTGTAGCCTCAGCTAAGGTGACACAGCTCACACTTTTTTCCTCTCCACAGATAACACATGCAGAGTAAGGAGGGAATTACTACCAGGAAGGATGGAACAGATAGGTTGGTTGAGCTCAAATTTCTCATTTTCAGTGGAATCAGTGGTCTGGCACTAGACTTGTGTAATCTAAAAAATAAGTTTTATATTCCTCTTCATCCAATCCTATCAGAAGGGATGCTTCCCTTTCTTTTTATATGCTCAAGAACACACAACTGTGTGTGGATGTCTATTAGTGCCAAGATGCCTAAAAAATCAATAGCTTGCATTTCCACAGCCTATCTGATCTGCAGACTCTCTACTGTGAGTTAATTTCCATGAGGTAAGAAAGTATTTCCACTTCCACCAGAAAAAGAAAGAAAAAACAGAACACCAGTGAGGTTAGGTGACTCACTCAAAGTCAGAAGAGTTTGTGTCAAAGCTGGGCTGCAGCTGGGGAATAAACGTGCATTGGCAAGTAGATGGAATTGATGATTAAATAATTTCCTCTCTGCTTTTTGTTGTTTTCATTTTTTTAATCTTTTTTTTTCTTAATTATTACTATTATTATTGTTATTATGAAAGGTTCCTTAATGCAGGAACTTTGTCTAATGTGAAATACAGTGCCTAGCAGGCTTTTAGGTCCCACTGTGATTAAGCATGTAACTCTAACATCTGTGGTCATCTGATTTGCTACTGGTTCGCCCTGGACTCAAAGCATTGAAAATATGGTGTCTAGTTAAGAATAAGTCATCCCAAAGCAGTAAATAAAGCTTTCAAAAATGTTTAGAAGTTCATTTTTTAACAGCAAGTATATCATAAAGAAGGCATTAAGAGCCATTAAACAATATTGAGAAGTGTAAGAAAAGAGTGGAGATCACCTAGCATGTGTTGATACAACATAAACTGCTGAAAGTGGAAGCCATACAATGCACTGAAGAAATGCCAGTGTAAAAATCTGGTTTAGCCATGGACAGTTGCAGTGATGGATATACTGGGCACAATTCTGCAACTGTTGGTAAACCTGGCACTTCTACGGTGTTAGAGATCACATAAGTAACGGAGATCAATTCTTCAAGTTCACTTTTGGATGAAGAAGACTACAGTCAAGGGTTTCATCCTCTGCAAGATCTTCTATGATCCTGGTGTGGTGGTTTGGCTATGGCTGGGGTCCAGATGCCCACCAATATTGCTCTATCATTCCCCTTGGGGATGAGGGAAAATATAACATAAGGTCCTTGAGTCCAGATAGAAGCAAATTAATAGGACAAAAAGCAAAAGCAAAGGCCACTCATGGAAACAAGAACGAAGAAAGATGTTATTCTCTGCTTCCCATCAAGCAGACAGCTTTTGGTCATTCTCCAGGTAGAAGAGTTTCAATATGCATACCAATCGCTCTGGAGGACAGACCCCATCAACGAATGTCTGCACACTTCTCTTTCACTTAGCTTTTATATCTGAATGGATGTCATATGGCATGGAGTACCCCTTTGATCAGTTTAGCTGTGTCCCCTCCCAAGATCTTGCCCATACTTCAGCCTACTGTTTAGGGGCAACATGCTGGAAAAGCAGAACCTTGGTGCTTGGCTCAGCAGTAGCCAAAACACTGCTGTGTTGTCAACATCCAGCTACAGCAATGCAAAACACAGCACTAGAAAGATGCTCTGGGAAGAATCACCTTCAGCTCAATCGAACCCAGTATACCTGGACAGGTCAACTGCAGGGACACATACAAGGTGAACAACAGTGAGTGTGACGTGATTTGCATAGCCAGTTTACATTGCAGGCAGAGCTTCCAAATGTGGCTGCATGGTCAGCACATGTGCAGGAGATGCCACCAAGCACCCTTCAGAAGGAACCTCTTTGCGAGGGAAGTGATCTGCAACACTCTCAAAATTCAACACCCCAAATTGATCACCATAGCACCTAAAACTCTCTCTGGAGGGAGGCAGCAGGTTAGACTGCACAATCCAAACAAGCATAAAAGCTAAAGGCCTTCATTTACACATTAATGAAGATCTTATTTTAAAGTTATTAAGAGTTCAGCAGCATAAACAGCACCAGCTACAATGTCAGGGAAGTCCCCAATCATACAGCTGACCTTCAACGACAGTGTGGGAGCTGGGAGAATCAATGGCCAATGGACATAAAGAGCTGGCCATTCTTGAACAGTCTTAGGAAGGAGAAAAGGTATCCTATGCTGGCTGGCTTAGTAAGTGCAAAAGGAAGCAATGTCCAGCCCTCTGAGAAGAGCAGCAGTCATATCAATTAAACTCTGACACCCATTCCATGTTACATTATATAAATATTAATAGAGTATGAAAATATCCAGTCTTTTTCCAAATCCAGGTGCAGATGTTACAGTTCTGAGATACATTGCAGAAGCAGAATCACGGCTCTGGAAATATGTACTGACCTACATACTATTTCTAAACCCACTAGTGCATCCTGCCTTAAATACTGCAGCAAAAAAAACTATTTTAGGAGTGCCAGGTGTTTGCCTCTGTTTAAAAGGTGCCAGCAAGAGACTACACAAGGTGTAACTAAATTCTTGCAGACACACCAGAATAATTTTAGAGTAAATTAATTAACATCAACGTGCAAGAGAGTAGAATTTAGTCTGTTAGCATGTTAGCTAAAATAACTCTTAATCTACATAAGACTGAAGAGAAGCCCACTGGGTTTGTCCAACATATGTGCAACACTAAACAAAATAATGCAATGCTTTGAATTAAAATTCATTGTTTTCCTCTGAGCACAGAAAAGTAATAAATCAACACAGTAAATTACCCCTGTGCTGTGCTTGGAATTAACACCATAATACATGAAATAAAAACAAGAATTTACAGACCTAATCAATCATTTTTTTTTATTAACTCCATCATCTATTTTATTTACCTTATTCCACATGCCTCTCACCCCAAAATAACTCACTCAGCTCAGGGTGGCCGTGACACTCCAAGGGGCTCAGCTGGGAGCTGATCAGCCACTCCACCAACAGCTCTGCCCTCCTCCTCTACCTCCTTCTCAGCCCCATCTGAAGCCACCCAATAAGGAGCAAATCCTTGTGACTCCCTTGTTTTGCTGAAGCAAGCCTGAGCCCTCTGTAGCATAACATTCAGGCTAAAAGGGAAACTCCTGGCTGCCCCAGCAGCCACACTAGTATTTAGGCTGACTTGTGGCTGCTGGAGCTGTCAAACACCAGGAATGCTCTCATGACTGCTGAGTGCATGACATGGCTGGGGAATCAATGCACAGAGGATGTGTTGCCTTGTAGTCATGTAATATGGATAGCCACTCCGTCTACTTGGAAAACATGTTACCTACTTCCCTCACAAAATTTTGCCTTGCAATATCTCTTGCCCAGATTTGGACAAATCCAAATTTGATCTCTTGGACCTGCTAAACATAGGCAACAGTCTTCACTAGTTTGTAGAATGAGGCAGCCTTGCTCTCAAGCACAGATGTGTCATGGTACATGTGTCACAGGTACTCATGTGCTACAATACTCACTAAGTTCTCACACCAATGAATCACAGAATCATAGAATTATTGAATGGTTTGGGTTGGAAAGGACCTCCAAAGGTCATCTAGTCAGAGAGTCACAGAATCACAGAATTAATCATGTTGGAAAAGACCTTCAAGATCATTGAGTCCAACCTATTACCCAATACCATCTAATAAACTAAACCACAGCACTAAGCACCACATCCAGTCACTTTTTAAATGCTTTGAGGATGGTGACTCCACCCCCTCCCTGGGCAGCCCATTCCAGTGGGCATCATTCCTTCTGCAAAGAATTTTCTCCTAACATTCAGCCAAAACTTCCCTGGCACATCTTGACATTGTGTCACCTCATTCTGTCACTGGTTGCCTGAGAGAAGAGACCAACTCCCACCTGGCTACAACCTCATTTCAAGTAGCTGTAGACTGCCATAAGGTCACCCCTGAGCCTCCTTTTCTCCAGACTAAACACCCCCAGCTCACTCAGCCTCTCCAGCCCCCTCATCAGTCTTGTTGCCCTTCTATGTACATGTTCCAGGGGCCCAGAACTGGACACAGTACTCAAGGTGTGGCCTAACCAGTGCTGACTATACGGGCAGGATAACTACCTAGGTCCTGCTGGCCACACTATCCCTGATACAGGCCCGGATGCTGTTGGCCTTCTTTGCCACCTGGGCACACTGCTGGCTCATATTCAGTCAGCTGTCCATCAGTACCCCTACATCCCTCCCTGCTTGGCTGCTCTCCAGCCACTTTGTCCTGTATCTTCTCTGCAACAAGGAGGGGTATTCTCAACTAGATCAGGCTGCCCTAAGGCTTTTTGGGCTTCACCTTGAATAACTCCAAGGATGGTGCCTCAGCTTTGTCTTTGGGCAACCTGTTCCAGTGTTCCACTATCCTCATGGTAAAGCTTACAAGAAAAAAATGCACACTGAGGCACAGGCTGATGCTTCACTGTATGTTAGACAAAACAGCTGAGATGAGAAAGCAATACGTTCATGGGACGTTGCCCACACTGCCTTTGCACACTTGTCCAGCTGCACTCACATTCCCATTGTCCTCTCCTAAAGCACCCACATAAATCCCAAACCCACAGGGAAGAGTTCCCACTACCCATGTGCACTTTTTAATCACACAGTGGAGGCAGCCCCTGGTAAATGCATGGGCTGCCCAGGGTGACCTCATTGTCAAAGTCCTCCTCTCAGTAGCTTTTCAGCAGCCCTTAGCTCTTGCAGGAGCAATTCTTCTCCTTTCCAAAATAATAGAGAAAATTGCAAGATACAAAACTGAAAGGTTTGAAGACTGCCTTCAAACAAATCTAAATGCATGCAATGTATCTGCAGTTCCACACTAGCTAAAATAGTCACCCAGAGCTGTGCCAGTCTACAAGAATGTAGGAAGTGGCAGGTTGTCTAGTGAAAGGTCTCTTCTATCTACAGACATAGCACTCCTCAGGTGGTAAATTAAGATTGTAAGATTCAGCTGTTTGGTTACTATCCTGTATCAGAACTGGGAACAAAACCTCATCTCCCTGTTGTTCCTACTTGGTGCCTTGATCAGATGGCAACACACACAGTGGTACATGTGCCGCCAGAAGTCTGTGTGACTCACATAAGCTATAAAAAATGGCTCAAACTACACTCCAGAGGTAGGCAAACACACTCATTGCTGAGATCCAGTGATCAACGTGAAGCACAAGACTCTGCGAAGGCAGAGAATAACATCACACAAGCAGAGTGCATCAATGCCCAGGATATTCTTTTCCATGATGGCAAAGACCACCCAAAAATACTCACCTCACCTAGGCTGAATACAGCCACATTTTCTGGACTCAAGGCAGAAGTGTCTGAAATGCCTCCCACTCACCCACCAGACACATTCCAAAAGCTAAGACGTGCCCTGTGCATTCTCTACGCTGTAACAAACACAACTTTCTCTGTACAGAGCACCAAGTCCTATAAAGAAGAAAGAGGTCACAGGAGGCCACAGGTAGTAATACCTTGTTCTCCAGCAATAGTGGGAGATTTCTTGCAGCAATATAGCCAGATCATCTAAGGAAGCAATCTCTGAACCACGATACATGCTTCTTCACAGTGAAGGAAGCCAAACTCCCCTCTCTCACCTGTTTTCCTGAAACTGAACAATCCAGACTTAGGGGATACTCATTTCTGGCTACAAATCCATCAAGAGGTTTAACCCTGAGTGAATTAGCAAAGCCTAATCACATACTGGATAATTTTTTTTAGTACTCCAAGAGCATCCATATGCTCCAACCAACTCCCTGTCACTAGTCAAGGCCAAATTGTGCTGCTTCCCATACAAGGATGCAGAAAATGTGGGATGCTGCCTTCTTGTTGCCTCTCATCACCTGACTAGTCACAGGAGTGAGATGTCAGTTTGTTGGCACCATTTAAACTTCCAGAGTGACAGAGAAAATAAAAGATCTCCTTTCTCACAAATGAATGCTCTATCCTGATGGCAGGATCATGCTCGCTCAACTCATATACATGGCAATTGCCACATATTTGGGTTCACATTAAACATTTTCATCTTGATTATCCAGCACTGATGTGCTTAGGCTGCTGTGCAAAGCGCTACGTTGAGTTATTGCTGTGCTGAGTCCCAGCGACCACACAGAGCTGGCACGCTACAAATCTCTTGTGTGTGCTGAAGTTGCCTGTAGAAAACAAACAGAGTGTAAAACACTATTTTAGAGAAGCTAGTGCACTGCAGGGAGATGGCTGAAAGGACCCTGGCCAAAGATCCCCAGGGGCACGCAAGGAAAATCCATTATGCTTTTATTCATCAGACATCAGCATTCCATCAGGAGAAAAAGCCTCCCCACATTGGGGCTGGGCCGGCAGAGATCACCACACCTCGTTACTTTCTTTCCAATGGAGAACAAAGTCCCTGTACTCAAGAGGACAAATCTCCCTTTTGGGACATGTCACCTCCTTGCACAGATGGCCTATCAGCCTCATCATTTTCAAAGACAAAAACAGATTAGAAGAGATGACCTTGCCAAGCTCTCATTGCTCTGTGTTTGGCACTGAAGTACATAGAAGGGGATACTTTATCTCTTCTATGACAAATCCCAGCCAGCCACCAGCCAGGATGTTCACTGAATACAACAGAGGTCCTTCAAAGGTTGTCCAAGCAGCAATGTTACTCACTGAAACACAGAATTACCCAAGTTGGAAAAGATCTTCCAGATCACTGAATGCAACCTATCACCTAGCACCATCTAATTAACTGAACCATGGCACTAAGTGCTTCATCCAGTCTCATTTTAAAGATCTCCAGGAACAGTGACTCCAATACCTCCTGGGCAGCCCATTCCAATACCAATCAATCTTTCTGTGAAGAACTTCCTAACATCCATCCTAAACCTGCCCTGGTGCAGTTTGAGATTGCATCCCCTTGCTCTGTCACCGGTAGCCTGGCAGAAGAGACCAACCCCCACCTGGCTAAAACCTCCTTTCAAGTAGTTGTAGAGAGCAGTAAGGTCTCCTCTGAGCCTCCTCTTCTCCAGGCTGAACCCCAGCTCCTTCAGCCACTCCTTGTAGGGCTGTGCTCCAGCCCTCACCAGCCTTGTTGCCCTTCACTGGAAGCATTCTCATCCTGAAGCATTTAAGCTCTAAGACAGCAAAAAGAAGAGGAACCATCTTCAGTGTTGACTGTGAGGAGAAAAATCTTGTTAGGGAAAAGCATCCCTGCCCACTGCTCTGTGTGAGGAAAAGCCACCCCCCATGGTGTGCTACTAGGCTAGAGTGCTGTGGGGCTGCAGCATGGCCTCCTTGGCATGGGCTCACCCTGTTTGCTGTGCACGTTGTTCAGTGGGGCGAGCCGATGGAAGGGAAGCACAAGCATCAAATACTGTGGAGTCCTCACTCTGCCACTTTGCCCAGATGGGATTTATGGGGTAGGGAGGGGGAGAAGGGATGCAGATGGAAGAGCCATCTTTGGCCATTTCAAGTGTTAAAAATAAGTGAGATATGTGCCATAGGGCTCAGCAGATTGAACACCATGATTATATATGCTCCATGATTCTTCACCTGGGCTTATGTCTGAAAAGGTCCTGACCCCTTCTTATGCTACATATTGCAAGAGAATTGCCCAGCCAAATGTTGAAAAACTATTTAGTGAATGTCATTTTCCTACACCAAATTAAAGATGTTTCCTCTCAGATCTACTCCTTCTGCCTTTCTGTCTGTTTAACAGTTTGCAGCAGACATAAATAAACGTAAAGAAAAAAAAATCCAAACCCCAGCACAAAACAAGCACTACAACCAGCATGAGAGATATGTGAATCTGATAAAGATCAATCTATTGCTGTGAAAGAATCCCCTGACTCTCCAGATCATGCTGGAAAGTCCTCATCCACCACTAAAGAACACGGGTACACACCACAGTGAGGATCACCTGCAGCCAAGCACAGTGAGGAACCCCGCAGAGCATCCATGACCTTGGGTTATGTCTCCTGGGATGACTTCTTCATTGAGGAGGCACTGGGGACAGTTGGCTCAGCAAAGACACTGAGAGTGGAGAGAAGTGCAGAGCTGGTCTGCACAGGCACAGTGCTCCACTGCCAGGCTCCATTGGCCACGCCAGCCAACAGCAGCACTTTAACTTAAAACTGTGTCTGCAACACTGTATTCACAGGCTACATCCACAGCTGTTAAAAGTCAATAATAATAAGTAAAATAATAATAATAATAATAATAATAATAACAATAATCTGTAGAATTGCTTTGCATCCAGCTACTGTAATGTGGAGCCTAAATAGTTGTGCTGGACAACACTCATGCCACTCACTTCAGTGGTAGCACACCAGCTTACAAAGGATATTCCGTAAATTGCAACAGCTTGAATCTGCTTCCTAGAATTGCTCTGCAGGCTCAGCTTAGCAAAATCCCATCCCTACAGACACAGGGAAGAGGCAATAGCCAGAAGCTATTTGGTGACCTCCAGAAGAGCAATCACTGCAGCAGCACATCAGCAGCATGTCATCTGCCAGTGTGCTCATGTACCGATGTAAAAGAAGATGCTTCAGACACATACAAGATGTTTTAGACATGTAACTAACCAGAAAAGAGAGGCCAGAAAACAATGCAAAACCAGCAGATTCTGAAAGGGAGAAAGCTGATAAATATTTAAATTGAATTTTCCCACTACTGTAAGAAAGTAGGAGCTTGTTACCTGTTTTGGGATTGATTACAAAGAAGTTCTGGGGATTTCCACTTGTAATCCGGTAAGTCAGTTTTTCATTAGTACTGGAGTCAGGGTCCTGGGCTTGGATTTGAATGACAGATACATCCTTTGGTGAGTTTTCCATGACAGATGGGTAATAGATAGGTTCAGAGGTGAGGGGGGCATTATCATTCACATCCTCAACTTCAATGTAGACTTCAATGGTAGTGTAGAGTGGAACGACACCATGATCAGTTGCATACACTGTCAACCAGTAGGATTTGGTTGTCTCCCGGTCAAGAATATCTGCTGTGTAGATAACTCCTGCAGAAAAAAACAGCAAGCAGAGGATGTTAGGAATAGGGTCAATGAAAGACCACATCTATTTTGACTTGGCTATACTACAGAAATGTGTTCAGCATGTAACAACTGCTCCACTCTAAGAAAAATCAAAGTTGTGTATAAAATGAAAACAGAAACTTGAACGTGGCCATTGTTTCCTGAACTCTGTTTAACATCTCAATCATTTGTCACAAGAAAATCAAGGGAAACATGAAAAAGGTGGCTTTTTGTAAGCATCCTAATGTCAGAGCCAGTTATTTTCTGGGACCGCAGCTGGAAGAGTAACAGAAGAAACACCACGATTTTCTGCCAGTAAGGCACACTTGTACAAACCTTGGTCGAGAGAGGTATCACCATCAATTGCCAAGAGAAGGTGAATTCTCTTTTCAAATTCTACCAGGGCCCTTGCTAAAGAAGAAAATCAGGGAGGCAGTTTCAAATTAATTTGTTCAACTTCAGCAAATATATGGTAAGCTTAGTAACAAGATCACTCATTGCACAATGCCAAAATCCTTGATAGCAAGTGATCAAACACTCATATAGTAGAAGCTCTTAGACAATCATAGAGATTGGAAGGGTTTGTCTATTCCTATTATTAGTTTAAGAAAACATCAGGTGGTTTCCTCCTTGGTCCTAAAAAATCATATGAGAAAGTGTGGTTGTATGTAATAGAGTTGTAGGAAAGCATGGCACCCACCACTCCATTGAAGTACCACCCATACCCCTGTATAATTCCTGCCATGAAGAACTTCCATCCACCTAATTTTTTCCTAAAGTGATTTAGAAATCCATCTTGCTCCTGAAATGAACACCAAAACTATGATGACAACAAGTGAAAACAGACACAGAGCTCTTAAACTATGATGACAACAAGTGAAAACAGACACAGAGCTCTTAAACCAGAAACACCTCTGAGTACTGGAAGACCTGCTTATTTTTCTGTGCTCCAAAGCTTTACTAACTTGAGAATTGACCAAATGCACAGAGGACTATATATGCCAGTACCACACACAACCACACCAGCATCAACACAAGCAAATCCACCTTCCCACCACTTTGCAACACATCTATCAAGAACATTTTCCTCTTCTAACACTGCATTACTAAGTGTTGGGTGACAAATCAGTACAATAGATCTCATGCTTGAGATACTTAAAAGGGCAGTTCACAGACGCTCAAGTCATGTTATTAGATGGAAACTAACAGTGGAGAAGCTGCAGAGCAGGACAGGAGTATAAGAAATATGAATTTTGCTTCAGATGTGTTTGATGCTACCTGGAACAAAATAGTAAGTTAATCACTGAGGAAAAGGGTTCTCTGAGATCAGCACCAGTAGGAGATGTATGTTTTTATGGCTTTTCAGAAGGGTAGTTTTTTTTAGTATCAGACTGCACTGAAAGTTTCTATGACAGTGTGTAGTGTAAGAAAACCTTTGAAGACACTGGAATAGGCTGAAAGGTTTTGAGCAGACTTTGGGCATGGCAAGGAATGTGAAGGCTCTGTACTCAGCTGCTTTGCAGAGTGCACAGACTTCCATGAAGGGATCCTCCTTGCTGGTCTTCCTGGGACTCCTTGATGAGGTATCTGAAGTTCAGATATAATTTATCTGCATTTCTCTTCAGCCTCAGTCTTACAAGTTATGCACTAAACATAGCTTTCTAGATTAGACCAGCAATTAATCCCTTTATGGCACTGGATTCAGACAGGACCTTTGGTTTAAACAGTAACTGGTAAGTCCATTCCATTTCTTGAAGAGTAGCCATGAAAATTACGAGGCCATGCTCCTGAGACATCAGCAGAAGGGATGGATTTGATGGCAGATACACCTTCTGATATTTAACACCACGAACAGCCCTGATGCCACCTTCTCCAGACATTTCACTGCAGAACACATCCTATACTGAAGTTTACTGCCAAACTGGCTAAATCTCTTTGAGGGGCAACAGCAAGAGGAGAATGACATAACTTCTGCTCTAAGGGACTACCACCCCTGGCATAACACAGAGAAGTCAATCAACTGATAAGGGATGTTGCCTGTGCCCAGGGACTGAGGTCCTGGCTCCTGACATCCCTCATACAACTCTGCTCTGGGCAGGAGTCAGCACAGGGTTACAGAGATGCCTGATGTACTTGCTCTTGTCTTAGAGAACACATCTGTTTAAAAACACCTAAAAATCTAAATAATTGTTTTCAGCTTTGTGATTTTTGCATTATGTTTTTTAATGCTAGCTTGACCTGACAAATGTTTTCCTACAATTTGATCAAATATATAGAAAGGAAGAGGAAAGGACAGATGTCAGTTCCAGCCATACATGGACTCAGGTCTTTTTATGGTAGTATCAGATTCAAGACCTTCTTCCTCAGCTATATTTTTCAATCAACAAAGGTGAGCACTAGAGGACAAAGGCAGAGTGTATTCTAAATATTCTTGCTGGCAGCAACCTGTGCTATGTAATGACTTTCTGCAGAAACACGGGTGAAATATGTAGCAAACTGTGATGAAAATACCTAGAAGTCCAGAAGAGAAATTACATTGCAAGGATGAAAAGAGCCAATAATAAATGACACCCAGTGGAAATAAATAAATAAAATAAAATCCATGTGGGCAAGGATGAGGCAAAAAAAATATGAACATTACTGCTCCTAGAGATGTTGATTTATTCAGAAGACAAGAAGAATTATTTCAAGTCTTTAAGCAAAATGTGAAATAAGCAGGGTTTTCACCCAGAGAGAGCAGGGGAGGTTTTAGTAGATTAACCTCTGTTTACAAAGCTGAATTTCACCAACACTAAGCTGATAAAAAAAATTATCTTCTGAGTCATTCCTTCATTTTATGACTCCTGGCAACAGTTACTTTCCATTTTTGTATTTCAGAAAGAAAGGATCACTGAACAAGCGTTGGCAACTGCCAATGGATCTGCTACACGAGTTCTTCTTTGTACTTTTGATTTATTAAAAGGTCCCAGATATAAATTAATTCCTTTTGCTCAGTAAATCTTGTCATTTCACCTGTCACCACCACACAGCAGCTTGAAAAATAAGGCCTTTGTTCTCTTTGAGGTTTTCCAAATGGAAACCCTCCTCCCATCACTCCAGGAACATCTACTTTCAAATGTCCTGCAGAAAGTGCCTCCTTGCTGTCTACCCAAATATGGGCCTAAAATTAGTACCCACAAGAAGGGACATGCTGCCTGAATATTTAATCTATGGAGGTATGGGTGACACATTCCAGATGGATGTCAAATTTCGTATTCATATGAAGTGTTAACTCTGAAGAGATATGATGAAACTTGATTATCAGCACCACTTCCTCACCAGGATGACATGAATGCAAAAATGCTGACAGAGCTGGCATCAGGAGTGGCCAATCCAGCCCCAGTCACTTTAGCTGAGTGAAAATATGGGAAAGGTCAAGAATATTGCTGAATAAGACCACAACAAATTCAGAGAAGACCTCACTTACTTCAAAGCTTATAGATTTTAGCAGATAATAGAGAAAGATAGAACTGTTTTCAGGGCCCTGAGAGGAGAAGCCTTTTGGAGTAGCTCTAAGGATTTCTTTTTTTATCACATTTGTGGTGCACTCTTCCCAGCTCCCTGCTAATTAGAAGAGAAACATGACCAAGGCAATGATTCCTGAGCTAGACAAATCAAGAAGTAAGAAGAAACACTAGCAGAGATCCTGAAAAATTCCAAGTGATTAAAAAAGAAAAAAAGTTCCAAGATTTTGCAGATGCATTTCTGAACAAGACAGAAAAACAGATGTTCCCATCTATTGGGACGCCACAGCACAGAGGCACTACTGCATTTCTACACAAGGCAGCTGGAATCCCAACTGAGCAATCTGTAAGCCAGCCTTTTATGTCACCCTCAGCCAGATTTTGCAGTATCCCTGAAGGACCGAAGCCAGCACTTACTTGGGCCCAAGGCAGCCTTCGAAATAAAGCCAGCCATCAATCCAAGAAATGGTGCCACCGATATGCTTGCCACTGCATTCCTTCAAGTATATTTGTCCTGTTTGATTTGCCAAGCATTACATGCATTACAAACAGTGAAAATTAACAACAGAGTGTATTAATCTCTGATTAAAATCCTGGGCACACTTATATGTAAATTAAGTGCAGCCCTTAGGCTTGGCAAATTGCCAGGAATGCAAAGGTTGTGTGCTTCTTTCTCTTAAAGGCTTGTTTACTTTCTTTGCCCAGGAAAATAACAGGATAATGTTTTCTTTATGGCTCCTGAAAGTGGCACACACTGAGACGCTGCATTACAAACAGTAAAGGCAAAACAAAAACCCAAGCCATGGGAAAGAACAGGCAAACTGGATTTCCTTCCTGCCTCTCCCGCTGATCTGCTGCACACCTTCCGTCAGATGATTCCAAATGATGCAGTCCACTCAAAAATTACCTCCAAATTATGTATTCACAAAAGCCATGAGACCCCTGAGAGGCTCTGTGGTAGTTTGAGGGATCCCAGGTGCCCCTTAAAACCGTAGGGACAGAGGCCCATCCCAGGGGATCACAGAATCATAGAATCAACCAGGTTGGAAGAGACTTCCAAGATCATCCAGGCCAACCTAGCACCCAGCTCTGGCCAATCAACTAGACCATGGCACTAAGTGCCTCAGCCAGGCTTTTCTTCAACACCTCCAGGGATGCTGACTCCATCACCTCCCTGGGCAGCCCATTCCAATGGTAAATCACTCTCTCTGTGAAGAACTTCCTCCTAACATCCATCCCAGACCTCCCCTGACACAACTTGAGATTGTGTTCCCTTGTTCTGTTGCTGGTTGCCTGGGAGAAGAGACCAACCTCGACCTGGCTACAGCCTCCCTTCAGGTAGTTGTAGACAGCAATGAGGTCTCCCCTGAGCCTCCTCTTCTCCAGGATGGACCTGCTCACCCCAGGATATTGTAATATTGTTACTCTATTCCTTTTCTGGTATCACAGTTTAAAAGATAGTGCTTGACAGCACTCCTACCCCTTCCTTTCCCTGCTTTCCTTGCTTCCACTCCTGCTCTCTGAACAGCATGGGTTCCTCTTATCTCATGGTTCGTGGGGAAGCTGGCAAGCAGGCAGCTGGGTCACTGAGGCCTTGTAGGCCCAGGCTGCTGGGGGAGGCGGCTTTGGCCTACCTTACAGGCCGACTGGACAGTGGAAGGGGTGGAGGATTCTAGAAGCCCAGCTTGGGTCTAGTGGATTTTATACTTGTTCTACCTGATTGCCTTATATATGCAGTCTCAAGTTGTGCCGGGGGGAGGTATAAGCTGGATGTTAGGAGGAAGTTCTTCACAGAGAGAGTGATTGGAATTGGAATGGGCTGCCCAGGGAGGTGGTGGAGTCACCGTCCCTGGAGGTGTTCAAGAAAAGACTGGATGAGGCACTTAGTGCCATGGTCTAGTTGACTGGATAGGGCTGGGTGCTAGGTTGGACTGGATGATCTTGGAGGTCTCTTCCAACCTGGCTGATCCTATAATTCTATGATATATATACTCTTATAAGTAGAATTTCTCTCTAAGCTTCCAATCAGTGTGCTGCATCCTCATTCCTATTTCTGAAAAGGGGGAAGAGTCGATTCTGTTCTCCAGGAGTGGGTATGCTCGTGGCCCAAAGTGGAACAGGCTCTTTAAACAAAAAAAAAGGATCAGAGAAAAGCATTATTTCCTTCCTTGCCTCTTCTTTGTCCCCTGTTTGTTTACCTTATGTGTTTGACAGTAGTTTGTGCATAGGTGATGTGATGAATGGACCTGCCACAGCTCTGCAAGAGAGTGTTTACTGGAACCATCAGCCTGAGTGTTTACATAGGTGCCCATTGCCATGGATATCTGCTTTGCATGTACGTTCCTCCTAACAGTCAGATCAGCCTTGATGAATGCTCTCCAATAGTGCAAACACTGAAAGGAGTTCAATTCTGGGCCTTTTTTTCAAAGGCAAGATTAAAAGACAACTTGGTGGTCTGTAAGAAGCTGAACAAGGAGAAGACAGAGGAGAGTAATGAGGTTCTTTAATCTAGCTGAGAAAAGCAAACTGAAATCTGATGGCTGGGAGTCAGTGACAAAAAAGTAGAGTGCAAATACTCAATGTGGAATCTATCTGTCAGGAGCTACTGCTTGCCAGCGACGGGCCAGAATCTCCCATCTTTTCACATCTTGCTACTGAGATGAGACAACATAACCTATTTCCTAGGTTATTGGCCTAGATGCAAAAAATAATGTAGCATGTGGTTTTGCTGAGCGAGTCAGCAGTCTGTGTTAGCAAAATTTGCCACTGTATGTAGTCATACCCTCATTTTCAGCAAATAATGAACAAGATGTGGAGAGGTCCCTGTGCAGACAGAAAGAAGACTCACTTGGAAGTAGCAGCACATTTTCCAAAATATTCTATCACACATAAGTATTACAGAAAAACCCTCAATTATCTTTTTTTCCAAATACTGCAGTGGTTTTGCATGAGGGCATTCAGTTTCATTTGTTCAATTGAGAAGAGCCCAAATGATAAATCGTTGCTTGTTCTTCTTACCCCTTTTCAGGAATATGAGCTAACTGCACAAATCTGCATCTCAGACTGGGCAATTGGGAAAGGCCAGGTAAGATGAACAGCCCACTTATTCCCAAAGCCTGGCCTAGGATTTGCCATAGAGGAGTGGGAAGCAGCAAAGGCAGAGCCCATCCTCAGCACAAGCTACAGTGCAGGATGGAGGTGACACTATGATATCACAGTCCCAGGTGTTCCCAGCTGCCAAAGTGTGGGACATCTCACCCAAAGCCAAAGTACATTTGAGGTTTAGCAGTTAAAGTGGCCATGACTGAAGAACTAAGAGTGATGGATGGTCCTTCCTGACTCCAGCCCCTGGGGCACCTTCAAATTCACCTTCAGTATGAGAAGGGCCACATCAGCTTCTGCCATACAAAGTAATACAAAAATGCATTTCCAAAGCCCTAATTCTGCCTCTCCTCCAGCTTCTAAACAAAAGGTCTCAGTAAAAACAGCTACAAGGTAGAAACTGGTTTGTCCCCAAATTAAAATGACAGGAATGAGGCAGTCAGGAATGCCTACTGACAGCGAAGTATTCAGGGTTCCATTTCATCCCTGAAATTCAAAGGAGAAAAAGAAAAAAAATCAGTGGTTCTGAAATGTCACTAATTATTCATGACCCTCATCAAAGACTCCTTGAGTCTCATTGCAGTAAACACAACACCTTGTTTGTCACTGAGCTGTCACCTAAAGGTTCTTGCTTGCATTGCCTTGCTGGGAAAAAATAATAAACAAATACAGTCCTAGCAGAGAAGAGTTGAACAGCTTGATGCAGTGATACAGGCTGGGGACAGAGAGGCTGGAGAGCAGCCAGGCAGAGAGGGATGTTGGGGTACTGGTGGACAGCTGACTGAACATGAGCCAGCAGTGTGCCCAAATGGTCAAGAAGGCCAAGGGCATCCTGGCCTGTATCAAGAGTAGTGTGACTAGCAAGATCAGGGAAGTCATTCTGCCCCTGTACTCAGCACTGGTCAGGCCACACCTTGAGTACTGTATCCAGTTCTGGGCTCCTCAATTTAAGAAAGATGTTGAGGTGCTTGAACATGTCCAGAGAAGGGCACTGAGGCTGGTGAGGGGCCTGGAGCACAGCCCTATGGGGAGCAGATGAGGGGGCTGGAGAAGAGGAGGCTCAGGGGGGACCTCATTGCTGTCTACAACTACCTGAAGGGAGGCTGTAGCCAGGTGGGGGTTGGTCTCTTCTGCCAGGCAACCAGCAACAGAACAAGGGGACACAATCTCAAACTGTGCCAGGGCAGGTTTAGGCTGGATGTTAGGAAGAAGTTCTTCACAGCAAGAGTGATTGGCATTGGAATGGGCTGCCTGGGGAGGTGTTGGAGTCACCAGCCCTGGAAGTGTTTAAAAAATGAATGGATGTGGTGCTTAGCGCCATGGTTTAGTTTATTAGATGGTGTTGGGTAATAGGTTGGATTTGATGATCTCAAAGATCTTTTCCAACCTGATTGATCCTAGGACTCTGTGCCTTTTTTCAAAACTTGTCAGTCTAAAATACTGGGTGGAAGAAAGAGTTGACACACATACTTCATCTATCTCTACTGGGATGAACACTTTACATCTGCCTAGTCCAAGTCCTGACACAGAGCTCTGGCCAGATCCTGCCCCCTCACATCATTTTACAGGGTGAGCATGGAAAGATTTGTGAGTGTAAATTCAAATGTCAGTGCTAATCTGGATTCCTTGCACTGAGCAAAGATGTGATTTTTGAAGGACACTTTGCAGAGAACTAAGGGAGGCAGGAGAAGTTTAAAAATACTGCAAGCCCATTATTCACCAAACCAACGCACGTAAAAGCAACCGAAATGGAATGATTTGTAGACAGGAATTTCACACCCAATTACAGAAGAAAATTTACGATTTCAAGAAAGCTAACATTATACCTAAACTATATATTTTTTATTCAGATGCTTCACACAGAATTGTTCTGGTGTGCATCAGAGTGCATGCCTCTTTTAGCAGCTATTTATTTAGTTACTTCCATTAAGAGTAAATTGTAAATATAACCCACAGGATTAAATAGCCTTAGTGTAACAAAGACATGAACCTGAGCACTGATGCTAGACAGATTCAGCACACAGGGGCCACCAAAGCTAGGGCAAATCTGAATAAACCACACATTACATTCCCCTCTTTTTAAAGTCCTCTGAAGCCATGAATCACCGGTGCCAGCTCTGAATACAGATGGTGGTATCACATCAGACACAAACTCAACTAGAGCATGAAGGAGACCTATTGCCTATCCCCCCTACTGCTCACAGTTGGTAGCTTTGAAAATCAGGCTCCTTACTCTGGTGATTAAATGCTATTTCAGTGCCTTAATTTAAGCCCCCCCATTGTGCAAAGTGTGGCCTCCTGGTTTTATTTTATTGCACAAATTTTCTAGGCTTTAATGCATATTAAAATGCAAACCCAGCTCCTTAGTGAAGTGAATGGAAATATCTCCATTGACTTAAACAGAGACTATAGCACGCCCAGGAACAAATCCAAAAGCAATATTAACTTTGCAAGCCTGTATACACCCAGAAATTCCTAATAGTCTTTTTTATGGTTTAAAACATATATAATAAACTTTGCTTGTCAAACAACATAATTCAGGTCATGTTCCTGTCTAGGATTTAACTTTTAATTTTCTCTTATTTACTAATGTTTTGAATGTGCAAATTTGCTGTTACCTCAAAATGCAGTTTCTGCAGTGTGACTGGGAATTACCTGCCTCCCCACTCTTATGAAATCATCCAGTCTAGACTCAGTCAAGCTGGAAATTAAGGAATGAAGCTTTATATTTACAGGTTAGCACAATACATAAGCAGATATTTACAACATATACAGCTATACACAGAAATATACAAGTTAAAGGTAAGACAGACACACAACACCCCAGAGTCCCCAGGAGGGACTTCTACCTTCTTCCCACTCTCTACCTTATCCCAGAGTTTGCCTTACGTGCAAAGTGAGTTTGGAGAATCGGCGGGGGGGTTAGGAAGTAGAAGGATTAGTTACACAGAAGAAGAGAGAGAGAAAGCACAGACACCAGCTGCGACAGAGACCCACTGTGTTATCTGTGGTTTGTGTTCTTGTTTTTATACATCTCAGCAAGCCCATGAGTGAAGTAGACATCACTGTTGTTTTCTTTTCACAGCCTATAATCTAATTTCTCTCACTAAAATATTCCAGCTAGCCTCAAACTAGCACATGCAGTGAATATAAATTCAAGTTTCCAGAGCGGTAGAAGAATTAGAAAGCCAATGCACAGCAACACTGTTTCCACTGACACTGGATTAGCCTGCAAATGCACCTTTTAGTGTTACTATACACAGTATCATCAATATCACAACCAGCCAGCATTGTGACAAGGGCATTCAACATCGATAAATTTAATGTATGTGCTCCATGTAATAGGTAAGTAGGTAGACAATGTGCAGGTTTGCAATTCTTACTGAACATGACATGCCACCATGTGTTTCAGAAGTAACTTCAAGCATGGGCTCTTTCCCAAGGAGGGAATACTACTGTTCTGGTTGTGCGCAGCTCTGGGTGTACAAAGAGGCTGTAAACCACTTCTGCTCACCACAACCACACAATGGTTTAGAATAAGCATCACAAGCTGGCCTGAAATGCAGATCAGGTACATATGGAAATTTCCTCTGACCTCTGAGGTCTTAGGCCAGCCAACAGCTCAGCTGAAGTCAGGGATACTCCTGTGATTTGCACGCACAGTTCAATCACAGATCAGGTTTGGCAGGTGTCATTAAATCAGGTACAGCCCCATCAGCACAGCTTGCACGAGCATGACTTTGATACCAGGCTGAGGATATTGTCCTGTATGAGCACAAATACTGGTCGGCCCTGCCTCAAGATGAAAAATTCAAACATAACTTCATTTACTACAGGTAGAAAGGAAGCTCAACTAATTAAAGTGGTAATCAAGACTAGGTCTGGCCAGTGCTCCCTCAAATCAAAATGATATGATTTTTTATATATATGTCTGTTTACCTACTATTTGTTTATATGCATATATATACACAGATATTAACATTTATGCGCATATAAATATTTATGCATGTATTAATATTTATGTCTGCTATATTCATATACATGAATACCAACAAATAGGGAGAGTGTGCACGTATTTATATATGTGAATGGCATGATGCAAAGGGTAAATGCTGCACACAGAATTAGCAGTGCCACCACACCATATAGACTCAGTCTTGTCTGTCTGCAGTTCCCTGGATCTCCCAAAGCAAATACCAAGGCTGTGGAACTCCTATCACAAGGGCAGATTTCACAGAACGACAGCACTTTAGAGGCTGGAAGGTACCTGTGCTAGTTTGAGCCTAGCTAGAATGTTTTGGTGAGAGGGACTAGATCATAGGCTGTGAAAGGAAAACAATGGTGATGTCTACTTCCCTCATAGCCTTGCTGGGATGTGTAAAAAAGGAAAAGCAAAACACAGATAAAGTCACTCTTGCTCTCTTCGTTCTCGGCTCTTCATCTGCTGGGGAGCTCGAGGCTGCTGGCTGAACTCCATCTTACTCTCTAACCTCACCCTCCATTTGCTTTGGCTGATTCATCTTGCTTCTTAATCCTCCTGGCTGAGCCTCCATTTCTTCCTTGGAACTGGGGTAAGGTTGAGAGGGGTAGGGGGAAGGTTAGGGGGCGGTTGAGAGCCCCTCCTGGGGACTCAGGTTTCTGGGAGGGGAGTTGTGTTTCTGTATTACCTTTTACCCTTGTAAATTTCTGTCTATAACTGTATATACTGTAAATATCTGCTTCTATATTGTGCTAGCTGTAAATATAAGCTTCATTCAAATTTCCAGAGCCAGCTGAGTCTAGTCTGGGTGATTTCTAAAGTGTGGGGGGGCGGGGGACACCCAAACCACCACAGTACCTCCAGAGACCATTGAGTCCGACCTTCCATCCAAGGCAGGATCCCCTAGGGCAGTTTGCACAGGAATGCATCCAGGTGGGTTATGAAAGTCTCCAGAGAAGGAGACTCTACAACCTCTCTGGGCAGCCTGTTTCAGTGTTCCATCACCATCACTGTAAAGAAGTTTCTCCTCATGTTGAGGTGAAACCTTCTATGTTCCAGTTTGTATCTGTTTGCTGACCAGCAAATAGAGATTGGCCCTATCACTTGACACCTACCCTTCAGATACTTATAGATATTGATAAGATCTCCTCTCAGTCTTCTCCAGACTGAAAAGCTCCAAGTTTCTCAGTCTCTCTTCATAGGGGAGATGCCCTTCATAAGGGAGATGTTCAAGTCACCAAGTCACCCTTGTGGCTCTCTACTGGACTCTTTTTCAGCAGGTCCCAGTCTCTCTTGAACTGGGGAGCCCAAAACTGGACTCAGTATTCCAGGTGTGCTCTCATCAGGGCAGAGTAGAGGGGCAGAGTAGAGCAGCATCTTAATGGCACTGAAATTGAGGCATAGTGCTTGACCTTTCAGGCTACTTATATTTTGAGTTTTGAGGTACCTTCAAATGACTTAAATTCAAAGGATCTTGTTTCCTTTGCTTGCTTTATTTGAACCTGAGAGAAGAAAGGCTTTCAACTTCCCATCAAGATAAGCTATCACTTAAATAGAACATCTTCAAGGTCACTTACACCTCAATTTCACAGCAATTTTCCAAACATATCATCAAGACACTGAAGCAGAGGCTTAGTCAAATAAATGCTCTACCTTCTTCCATTTATGAATTAAACAAAATAAGAAGCGCCAACGTTTTCACTTTACTGCCTTTATTACAGTCCTTGTATCTTCCATCACATTCCTCAACTTATTTAAACAAATACCTATATTCATCTTGCTTTAATACTTTTTGCTTAGGTGAAAAAAAAATCTTACATGGGTAAACTATAAATACACAGTGGACATCTCTGGAAGAACCAAATTGCCTTCAAAGGCACGAATGTTATAAAGAAAACCTTTTGTAGCCACACAGAATGTTACAGGTTGGAAGGAACCTCCAGAGATCACTGAGTCCAACCTTCCTGCCAAAGCAGGATCACCAAAGGCAGGACATGGAGGAATGCATTCAGGTAGGTTTTGAATGTCTCCAGAGAAGGAGACTCTGCAGCCTCTCTGGGCAGCCTGTTCCAGTGTTCTGTCACTCTCACAGTAAAGAAGTTTCTCATGCTGAGGTGGAGTCTCCTATATTCTAGCTTGTACCTGTTGTTCCTTGTCATATTACTGGGCACCATAGAAAAGAGACTGACACCTTCATCTTGACACCCACCTCTCAGATATTTATAGACATGAATAAGATCCCTTCTCAGCCATCTCTTCTCAAGACTAAACAGCCCCAGGTCTCTCACTCTTTCTTCACAGGAGAGATGTTCAAGTCCTTTAATTATCCTTGTAGCTCTCCGCTGGACTCTCTTCAGTAAATCCCTGTCTCTCTTGGAACTGTGAACTCCAGAACAGGATATGTTATCCCAGGGTCTAACCAGGGCAGAGCAGAGGAGGAAGAGAACCTCCCCAGACCTGCTGGACAAAGTTTTCTTGATGCACCCCAGGATGGCCACTGACCCTCTTGGCCACAAAGGCACATAGCTATCCCATGGATAACTTAATGTACTGGTGCCTGGTGTTAGTCCTCCCCAGATGCAGGACTCTGTACTTGCCCTCAGGAGGTTTTGCCTTCACTTGGCTCTCCAGCCTGTCCAGACCTAGGTGGATGGCAGCATAGCCTGACAGGGTGTCAGCCACCCCTCCTAGTATCATATCATCAGCGAACTTGTTGGGGCTACACTCTATCCCCTCATATAGGTTGCTGGTGAAGATATTGATCAAGCTTAATATACTCCATCACTGACAATGACCTCTGCAATAAAACCCTGCAGTAAAACCAGGCTTAAGGGAGCAATGAAACCCCAGTGATGACTAAACCACTGCTATGTACTACTGGCCTTGAGAACAATGGGAGAAACCCTTACACTGTTCTGACAAATGGGATATTGAACAGTATTAGTCAATGTTTATGAACATGGTCTGCTGCTGGCATCCCTTTAACTCTGGTAGATCCCCCTTCTTTACTCTCAGAGGCACAGTAAAATACAGCCCCTAGTTACAGGACAAGCTTTGTGCTATTTGCTGGACATGTGCAGGCTCAAGTTTTCAGCCAAAAAGACAAGAAAAACAAATGAACAGTGCAATTCTGTGACTGTGACAGCAAAATTCAGATACCTCAAGCTTTTATAAAGGTTTGTGGGAAGATCTACTGTAGGAACACATTTAATGTAACTCAGAAGAAACAAGATTTGATGGTATAATTTCACTCTATCCACTATGGTTGTCTATACTTTTTGTAAAGCACTTGTGGCTACTGGGTTTCCAGCCACATATTAATTGCAAACTGTGAATTCTCTTCAATATTATGATCTCTCTGTATGCATTTATTCCTTTGTATCCGTTTGTCCCTACAGCAAATGATGACTTTTGCCTTGTTTTTTTGAGAACCATCAGGATTACAATGCCTTGCACCCATCTCTGCAGACTTCCCAAGCAAAGCTGAAGTGGGAATGGTACCAACAGAAATCCTCACATTGCTAGCACCAACGATGAAAGCTGTTAAATCTCAGTAATAACCTGCTTGCATGGAGGCACTTCTTTTTTTTTCTCAAAGAGTTTGGCTAATGCCCAGAGCAACCCAGATTTTCTGTACATCCCCTTTAGTAGATTAATAAAGAGATCAAAGTTTGACCCATGTGTTCTCTGCCAGGAGGACTGGGAAGCTATTTTAGAAAAGAAGGGTTTGCTCCTGGTTATTTTAGAAACAAGATCAGAAGCAGAGCAAAGTTGAAGCAGGAAGAAGAGATGGAGAAAAAAGGCAAAATATGCTCAAAAGGATTCTGATAAAAGTCCTAGAAAGAGACTTCCATGCGAGGTCCTCTTCCTTTACACAGCGCTCTGTCTACAGTATGACACCTTTGGTTTTGTGCTGATCTGCTTCAGCTGTTTTGTACTGGTGGTGAGGAAGGTGGAGGAAAGCAAAGGCAGCTCTGCAGAGGAGCCTTGCTGCTGGGGCAGGCTGCCCTAAAGAGCAAGTGATCCCTCAGACAAAGGAAGGGAATGTTGACCTTGCCTAGGCTCAAGGGTGACATAAATAGGAACTGCCTCTTGTGATGGTTGGAAAAGCAGACAAGGGACTATTTGAACTATTCTACCTAGCACATGTCTTTCATATTTTAGTTTTATACATAATATACTTGATGTAGAGTATTAATGATCTGTTACACTACAGATTTTCCCCCTTTCTTTGCTTTCAGCCTATACCAAATAGGCAACCATATAAAAAGAGTAACAACATTAACCCTGAAATCTGCCTTTATCTTTCTCTGTATCCAAACATAACCCTGGAGAAGCAGTCAAAAAAGACAAAAAGAACAGCTCTGAAAGGGGTTTAATAGCCACACTGCACTTGAACATGAACAGCACAGGGAAGAAGAGAGTGTGATGCACAGAGAGAGCATGAGGGTATCATTTAACCACTCCGCAATGCACAGCCACATTTCCCTTGCTTGGAGGTACCATGCATGACCCTGGAGTCTGTCTTACCAAGCATGCCAAAATATAGGAGAAGCTTAAAAAAAACCCTCCACAAACAACATGAAGAGCAGAGACAATGATTTTTACAGTAAGAGTTTAAGATTTCAATCTTCTAAGCTTATTAAAAAGAAGATGGAGAGGCAACTTGATTATAAAATTCATGTAAAGTTTAGGGAGAAAAAATATTGGGAAGTAAAGGGTTCTTTAATCTAAAAAAAAATAAGGTGGAGTAACATTTAATGATGGGAAATTGAAGCCAGGAAAAATAAAATTAGCAATCAGCTTTGATATCCTTTTTTTTTTTACTCTTTATGTGTATGTGTGTGATTAATTCCTGGACTAATTTCTTCCTATCTCTAGATATCTGCAAACGAGGGCTAAAAGCTGCTGGGGGACAAAGGTTTTGTGCCAAATGTATACTGCGCTGTAGTTAGAGAAAGATCATTAAGTCAAGATCTATGAAAGTGAAATATAGTGGGAGGACATATAAAAGGAATGAAATCAAATGATCAGGTCTCTTCTGGCTTTACACATTACAGGACCTGCGAACACAGTCCAGCTGTTTTCTCTCTGAGGAGCTTGGAAAGAGGAGGTTCACTGCACAGTGCTGGGCTGCAGTGTTCCCAACCTGCACAGCTGTACTTCCATAGCCTCACTGTTGTCCCAATAGCATTGCTGTTCCTATGGAGGGGAGAAAATACACCTAATGGAAAATCTGCACCTGGAATCTTCTCACTGTCACATATGAGGGTATGAAAGAAACTGAATAATCTGTTTTAGAGATGTGCTCAAGGCATTAGAAGCAGCATATCTGCTGGCTATGATTATACAGGTGAGACCCTTTGTGTCCTGGCTGAGCACTGGGAGGTAGGTAGCACGGGGAGTGGCAGGCAGTGAACAACCTGGCTGCCTTCAGTGTTTCAGGAGAGGCTCTCAGATTAAAAGAGGCTCTCAGGCAGCCAACCTTGTGGCTTTGTAAGAACAACCAATTGCCCTTGTGTTTCTTTGAGTGAATTTTCCAGTGGGTAAGGGCTCTCTAGACAGCACGTACTTTGTCAATATTGTCCATTACAGCAGCAGAACACTGCTGTTTTGCAAGGTGCCACACTTTCTGTTTCACTGTGAAATGCAGACTGCGTGCACTGAAACCTGAAGTTTCATCCTGATCTATTTGCAGGACTCTCCTCAGTTTTCCCTCTTTGTCACAACGGCTTTGCATAGAGGGGACAGAAGTCAGTATTCAAATAAATCCTTTTTTTCTTTTTTTTTTGTTAATAAAAGAAAAAGAAAAGATACTTATTTGTAATCAGAAGTACTGCTTTAAATCATCCAGAAGCAAAGTATTTTTTTCTTAAGTACACTTCAAGGTGCACTCTCCTGTTCTTCAGAGATGCTGAGAAAGACACTCTTGCTTTCATCCTTTGTGTCCAGAGGGTGTAAAAACTACCTCAAGCTGCTGCCTCTGCTCTGGGCAGAAATTTCCTTCGCTGCAGCGGAAAAGTGTTAAGAGGGTTGCCTGGAGGCAAAAATGTAGTTCAGATTACCTGTCAGCATCAAAAGGATTAGGACCATCTTTTGCCATGTAATTCAAAAAAGACAGGGGTTCAACTTCCCTTGTTAAAGATGCACAAGAGCGGCTCTGGTCAAAAGCCCCAGATCCCTTTCACTAACGGGAAATCACCATCCACAAAGTGTGAGACACTCTGCATAGATGCTGAATCTCTCCGAGGAAACTACACTGTTATTCCAGAACTAATCAAGGAGGACTACAACTATCTGTGCATGGCTGGTAACTTATGACTTAGGAGCTGATATCTACCAATTCATACAAGCCACACAGCAAGCAAGTTCCTGATGTCTTCATCTGGGCTGGCAAGCTATAAGACCACTGATGAACTGGGTCTAGTTTTTCTACTAACTGAGACTTGAACTTGCAGAGTGAGTAAAAAGAGCAGTAAAAACAGCTCAGTACTTGACTCTATGCTGAATTTTACTATATCGAAGTGACTGTGGAGATTAGTTTTTCTTTTGATGCCCAAATGGGTAGGCTGAGGAGCTGCCTATTGCCCCAAAACCTTATCCTGAATGTCGTTCAAATACTCTCACCTTCCTTAAAACCTTGATTTTTCTAATGGTTTTATCATGTTCAGAAAACAGAAAGCTGCTCCCCCAATTTTCTTTAAGCCTCCGTTTCTCATTTCCCAACACCTACCCCAAGAGCATACTTCCTTCCACAAGAGCAGTGTTCAAAAAATGCTGACAACTGTTATGAATTATGTAAATTAATAATTGACATAACTTTTTATATCCAGGCAAAGATTGTTAATAACTGTGGAAATTGTTTATTAACCTTAAATCTCACCAGAAAACTTATTTACAGAGTTCTAAACACACGGTTTGGATACTTGTACACACAAGGAATAGGCAAACTAGAATACATTAAGGAAACTAGCAAATACAAACACTAAAACTGGAAAGAGGTTCTTAGTTTTAATTATGTCTCTTGCCCATCAGGGTACTTGAGAGGCTTTGAATATTTACTCTCAAAAATTAGCTCTCGACTCATGGGGCTAGCTACAGCTTCAGACAGTACCCGAACACTTGCATGGGGTTCTGTCGGTGTCATGTCAGCCGCTGAGGCTTGTCATTCTTCTCAGGCTTTACAGGCTGCTGGGGAAAGAGGCATACAATCTCTGACCTTATCATGGTGCCTCTGGACAAACTGTGTTGCTCCAGGACTTCCTGTCTTGGCAAGAGACCTTCAAGTGTAGGCAGGATGTCTTGCAATGTGCAGTTTTGGCACGAATGTCATGCTGGCTAAGCAGGCCTATCACCTGGAGGCATTTGCAGACTGTTCCTGGTAAACTCAAAGCAGGCAGCTTTGTCCAGAGTATCAGGTTTTGTTACTTTGTGGCAGAGCTAGCTTATAGTTTAGCATAGCATGGCAGGATGCACTGAGTCCACAGTGCCCAGAGACCACAATAAGAAGAGACTAAGGCAGTAGCAGCAAGCAAGCAAGCAAGCACATTGTCTCTACCTGCTCATCTCTTTCATGAATACAGCCCAAGACCAATGGGCCTTTGGTCACAGAACAGTCCATCAGAATGGCAGTTACCCAAGTGTGACCATATTAGGTGAAGCCATAGGCTTGCTTTAGCCAAATTTGGGAAAAAACATAGGTCTTGTATGAAGCAGGCACAAGCCAAGTGTATGCACCTTGTTTACCACAGGATGTAAGCAGGAGCAAAACAATTCTGGACAAGCCAGGGTCCTCAGACTCAGTGACTCCAGGTTCTTTGTCCTCTTTCCCACCATTGCTTCCCCCCACAACAGAAGGAGGGAGAACATAACAACATGTCTGGGTAAGCCAGTACACGTTTGGGACTATTTTGGCCTATTCAGGCCTACCACAACAACAACTAAGCTGAATCTCCCCTAGTACAGCAAAAATATGCACAGAAATTGCCAAGCGCGAACCCAGGCATTTCTAAGTATCTTTCTAATAGGAAGGTCTTAGAGACAGCCACAAGCTTTGCATGGGATGCACCTCATCTACATTCATATCTGTGATTACAAAAAGTGAAGTAACTAAAATTCATTTCCGTGTTGGATTTTTTCCAAAACCCCTTGAGCAGCTTTGTGGTAACTGCAGGAAAAAAACTGCAGATGATCACTAAGATAGTTAGAACTCTAATTTTCTATTTTGCAGAGACGTCACACAAGAAGACCATAACTGTACTTCTGTTTCATCCTCCAAGCTTTGGTCACAATACATCCAAAGAGCATATGGGAATGTGCTAAAGTGTACTTGTGAAAAGTATTTAACCCTTTTAACCCTAGGGAAGTGCTAGTCTGACATTTACCTTCAAAAATCTTCAATAGGTAGAACATCTTCTTCAGATAAGAAAACAGAAGGGAGCAGGAAGCAAAGAAACATAAGGAACTGTGGCAAATCAGAGCAGTATGATAAAAGCCTTCACGCAGACAATCCTACTGGGGCCATTGGGACCTGGTGGGTGCTTCATTTTGGCTCTGAAGAGAGTGAAGTAAATAAATATGCTCTGGCTGCTGCTCTCCAATTATAGCCTTTCGTGTAACATGTAGAACTCATCCCTGACCCCACCACAGTCTTCTGTAAATTTTGCCAGCTTCCCCTGCCTGCTTTTCTAGGAGATGTTGTACCTCCACCCATGACACCAGGAAGCAAAGCAGGCAGCCTGGTACCCAAGGGGTGTCAAGACATCAACATCTACTCAAATACTCCCTTATTTGTTTGGGGCAAGGCTCAGATACACTCAGTAGCAGAAAGTATCACATTCCCCAGCCGCTTCATATCTACTTGCACATAAACTGCAGCAGCTCAATTTTAGAGTGTTTTATGATGAGGCAGACTAAGCTCCCTAAAGAGGCAGGGAAAGTCAATGTCTTGATAAAGTAAATAATGAAATGTTGCAGTACCAATATACACCGTGTGATCCCTTGAGGGAAACCACAAGCGCAAGCCCTAATGAAATAAGACACAGCAGAGAAGGACTTTCCTGTGGACACAATCCTTATGGGCTCATTATGCACCACAGAGACTTCTATCACTTTATCACACTTACTGATCCCACTGAAGTGTTATATATATGTATAGACAGATATGCTATGTATAAAAACACATGCACATATATTCTAAATGAAAGGTGGCAAAATGAAAAGTGATTTAGTTTCATTTCTGCAAATGGCCAGACCATAAATGCAGAGTATGTTTTCTCTGCATGGATTGCCTTGCAAGTCAATCATTGTTATATTTAAAAGCTTTCATAAACACATTGGGTTTGAACATGCATTGTGAATATTTTAGCTTCTTCCAATGTCCTTGCACTTCAAGCTTTAAGTTCTTAAACACTTAGTAATATCAGTGTGAGCTTGCCTAGGGCTAATCAGTAGTATCACAGTATCACAGTACCACAGTATCACCAGGGTTGGAAGACACCTCACAGATCATCAAGTCCAACCCTTTACCACAGAGCTCAAGGCTAGACCATGGCACCAAGTGCCACGTCCAATCCTGCCTTGAACGGCTCCAGGGACGGCGACTCCACCACCTCCCT
>WAAF01020777.1:53143-73691 GCA_013400475.1 Tricholaema leucomelas
GACCCCAGCCTGTATCTCTGCATGGGGTTGTTGTGGCCAAAGTGCAGCACCCTGCACTTGGAGCCATTGAATGCCATCCCCTTGGACTCTGCCCATCTGTCCAGGTGGTCAAGGTCCCGCTGCAGAGCCCTTCTGCCCTCCAACCCAGCCACATTAGCCCCCAGCTTGGTGTCATCTGCAAACTTGCTGATGACTGACTCAATGCCCTCATCCAGATCATCAATGAAGATGTTAAAGAGGATGGGGCCCAGCACTGATCCCTGAGGGACACCACTAGTGACTGGCCACCAGTTGGATGTGCCACCATTCACCATCACTCTCTGGGCTCGGCCCTCCAGCCAGTTCCTCACCCAGCACAGAGTGTTGCCATCCAAGCCGCGGGCTGACAGCTTAGCCAGCAGTTTGCTGTGGGGAACAGTGTCAAAGACCTTGCTGAAGTCCAGATAGACCACATCCACAGGCCTCCCCACAGATAGAAAAAGTCTGTTTAGATATTTATACACAATTTTGAAAGGGAGATTATATTTTCCCTGTCTGAAATGCATCAGTATGATTAAACTGTAGAACTGAATTTAATTATTTATTTATAATGCGACTTGGGCAGCTGCAGAAGCAGTAAACCCAACTAAACAAACAAAACAAAGGAATTATCCCAGTTTCAAGAGGAGGAAGAAGCATGGTTCTCTCTAATTGAGTTTCCTTTGCTCTTATCTTCTCAAGATCTCTTAGATTGTTTTCCAATTGTCATTTCCATTTCTTCCATTAAATGCCTCTAACCTATGACCTCCATTTACTGCCACTCATTTATCTTCCATATTTAATTGAGATGTGATGTGTCTGCTTGTCCTGCACTGAAACTCTGACAGAACAACTGATAAATATTAGCTCCTTCAGAAAGCTTACTTGGGAAAGAGCAGCTCAAAACTTGATTTATGAACAGGTAGGTCTGTCCTATTACACTTGAGTTTACCTTATAAATATATCATGGTGAGGATCCAAACCCCAATTACAAATTATATCTTTGGGTTTATTTGGTTTTTTTTCTGCTACAATATGTAATTAGATTTGTATTGACCCTGAAAGGTGACAGAGCCAGTGGGAAGAAACATATAAGGCAGCTTTCAGCAGCCAATCATTTTTTGGTTTCAAGTAGCATAATTTTACATGTGGTGGTTTAGAATCAAACTCCCTCCCCTGAGGCTTGGTGTACAGGACTTTTTGAAAGATGGCATTCCTTAGAAAGTAGTTAAAGCTTACACAACATTACTTGAGGATAAACATTAATAAATTTGATAAACATTAATAAAACTTCCAGCAGCCACGTGCCTCTGCATGTATTTAATGGGGCAGTAAACCCAGTATCAGAGAGTCAAAAATACAAAAGAAGAGAAAGACTAAAGCCTCAGCTACCAAGTAGTGGCAATTTAATCTCATGGAGTAATGCTAAACTAAAGCAGGAGAGAATCAAGCAGTAATACCACAGCCTCTTGGAGCAGTAAAGTAAAATTAACACAGTATCTCAGGCTACTGTCAACTTGTGGTCAGTTATTCAACCTCTCAAAATAAACAGAATAATCACTCCATGCTTATTTTAAATGACTAAATGTTTGCATCAGTGACACCAAGTAAAACACAAATTCACTGGGATCCCAAAGGCAAACATTCGAGAGGAAAATTTGTCATTCTAAACTACGATACTGGAGTCTAGGCTGAAAAACTTCATGGCCAAAACATCTGAAGAGAGTGGACTCCTATTTCATGCTCCAGAAGTGTGACTGTGAATGGTGTCAATGTACCCCAGACAGCTTTTATTTAAGGTTAAGGTTTGGTGCTGATAGACTGATAGTGGTGCCAGCAAGGACTGAAGAAGGCTACATGAACTGCAGCAAGGTGGCCATACCCAAAGGCTGCCCAGTTACAGTACAGCCACACCGCTGCACGAGCAAGCACCAGCCATTTCCCCAGACATTCCCAGGGGTCAGTCCACAGTGGAAAAAAAGGTATCCAAGGAGACTGAAGCATTGTGATTATTGTCTAGCAGCAGATAAGAACAGTAAGTATGAGATGTTCTACCTTACTTTCTGAAAGGTGACAGGCAAATTAGCCACAGTAGAATCTTCAAAAGCTGAAGCAAGGAGTATTTTACTGCATATGGGTGACAAACACACAGCAACACTGACAACCAGGTATCTACAGGGCTCCCAGCTGAGCAGAATATTACACTTTATATTACAGCCATTTATAAACTGAGCACTATGCTGGAATTACTCCTTGTGTCTCCTTGTGTCTGGATGTCTGATGGGCACAATGAATGCCACCTCAAGACTATGTCATCCATTGCCTGCCTGCCATGCCCAAAGTGACCCTCAGAGGCTTATATCTGGATAGCTGTTGGCATGGGAACAAGTTAATTGAAAGGATCTCTATTAACTGGCACTATGACCACAACACTGAATGGCAGGCAACGTAGACTTTGCCTTGATATAAATTTGCAATTCAATAGGAAATGTACTGTCAAAGGTTTCCAATCCTGGATGCCACCAAAGAAGATCCTGGGAAAACACAACACTTTTACTTTGGCTGGTCAGTAATTTTAAGCAATGCACTGGAGCATGCAAATCAAGGTCTGATGGAATGGTCCTTGCAAGGGACTTGAAGATACAACAAAAAAAGTAAAGCAGAGGTTGAGAATGAGGACACCATGGATGTTTGTTGCAGAAAACATTGCTCTGGGGGCAAAACGAGAAGGGAAGCGGCAATGGCACTGCGACAACATTGGTATTCCCAGCATGAGTGCTCCTCAATTCACTTACTACCAAACAAGCATCTGGTGCCACCTAATTAAAACACCAGTTCCAGGAGGTGACATCCAGCATCACGAATCAAATGAAACATCTGTTAATTCTTACAACAGACAGACGAAACAAGGATTAAAGAAGGCAAAACAAACAGGCACACAAACACATTACTAACTTTGGCAGTGACATCTCCACTGAACATCAGCACCGCATATTCTTCCCACATTATTAACCAGTGCATCCTCAGCGTAACTGATCGACTGTGCAAATTTGCTACAACACATGTTCAGCTGCTCAACGGGAAAAAACGGATCAAGTTTTACAAAAGTGGGTAAACATGCTCCACTGCACAGCATTGCACTGCAGAGAGGAAGCCTCCCTCGTGCTCATGCAGGCTAATGGCACAAGCTATTAACTCAGATGATTAAAGGACTGGAGACTGCAGAAATTTCAACACATGCATGACCTATGATAGCAGAAAGCAGGGTGTGTTTTCCCCAGTTACAAACAGATGCTTTATTTTTATTCCTGCTATAAGTAATTGGGGTTTTTTTTAATAGGTATAGATAATCAGGCATTTATATGGGTTCCAGCAGTGCAGCGATATTAAGCTACTATATTACAGCCATTCATAAACTGAATATATCGCTGGAATTACTTTTTGCTGTCACTATTATCTAACAGTCTCTACACTATGCATTGTTACCACAGCAGTAAAATCATTAGATTCTGAGCATTGCTGGAAATCTGTAAGTAACACCACAGAGGTGAACCCTGAGCAAAATAAAGTATTTAAGGAGAACTTCAGATGGTCTTTTATGCTGAACCCAGAGGACTCCTGAATACAGAGGCGGGACACAGTTCACGGTTTCGGTTCTACCATCTTTTACACCAGTTTTTACACCAGTAGTATTTCATATACATGGTTTTACTCTACCAATGAGCTTACCATATACCTGTGTAATGGCATTTCTCGAGATGCATCATTTTGCTAAGTAATCTCAGTGTTTTGTTTATCCTTGCCTTCCCTCTCCCCACTACTCCTACATAAACTTGTTCTCTGCATTGCTTTGAACTTATATTGTTTTTCTTACTCTACTGTAAGCCCTTAAAGCAGAGGCTATGTTTAACCTGAATGAACCCCATGGAATGTAAGTTGACCTCCTTGCTGTTACTGCTTTTTAAGCAGCATTTTGCATGAAAGATGTAATCAAAAACCGAGCAAAAAGACAAAAGATATTCTACAGAGACCATTAGTTCCATCTGGCACTAAGGGTGTTGATACACAAAGGTATTTTGGAAGTGCTGCAAAAGGAAAATCCTCTGGTAACCTTCAATGACCTATCCATGCTCAGTCAAAGAAAAAGAGTTGGGCTTGGGTTTTTTTACCCCCCTGTGATACAGAAGAAAATAGGACTTTCAGGAAGGGATAATACACAGGCTGATTGCAGCAACTTACAAAGGAGCTAGCAGGGGGTGTCTGGGAATAGATACCAATTTCATTCCAACCAGAATGGAAGTTTCTGTATTAAAGGGCATTATTTTTGAGCAGTCAGCATGGAAGAAGCAGCTGATGCAGTAAAAACATATGAAACCTCTAAGTGATCAGGACCAGAAAGAGAGAAGGAAAGCAACTGAGGCTGTAGCCTTGCTAAATACTAAGATGAGTGGGATATGGAGAAGATGCAGCTGCCAAGGCAGTCACTGAACAACACACTTCAGAGATAAGAGGCACCAGCCATTCTTTGAAGCAATCATAGCTGCCAAGAGCTACAGAGAAGAGAGCGAACTGAAGGGGATTGAGGGGTCAACTGCAGTGAATACAAAAACAAGTCAAGGCCAAGGACAGGCATGACGCTTTGGGATTTGGCCAGGAGGCGATAATTTGTGGTTTTAGTCAACTGCAATCTCAGTGGAGTAGAGAGGGCAGAAACTCAATGAGAAAACAGAGAGCTGGCAGCAGAAACATGAAGGCAGGCAGAATACAAAGCAGAAATAAGGAGCTTGGGTAGAAGAGAAAAGAAGGGGTGCCTGGCAGTGGCAGATATTCTTGGAGAATTGTGGGTTCTTTTGCCAGTTTAGGGACACAAAGGCAGACCTGAAAGTTGAAGTTATGCCAAGAAAAAAACAGGGTTAAGCAAGGTGCCACAAACAACAACTGAAGAAGGTCACAAGGGATTGAAGAAGGAGCTCAAAAGAGCAAGTTAAGAGAGGGAAGAATGAGGTTTGTTCACCAGAGGTCTCATATGAAAGAGCAAGTAAATGTAATTTCCATCCCAAAACACCATTGGTTGCTATTTCTTAGCATGGGGAAAGACCAGCATCCTCAGTTGGTCCTCTCGAGGCTTCTTTGCATCCACAGTCTGGGAAGCAGCTATCCAGACTTTCTCAAAAATCAATTATATCCTTTCACATCTCTGCTTTAAAATCTGAATTAGATTTATATAGATGCTAGGTTAAATAAGGTATGGTATATTCTTATTTTATCTTCCTAACTCTTCTAGCTTAAGCACTGTCTGGCTATAAGAAGCAATGACTTTGACTTGCTGCCATCTTCACTTACAACACTGACAGAGGAATACCACATATCACTCCCAAGAAGTCTTATTTGCATGAATTTCCATTAAGACTACAGCAATAACCTCTAAGCAAATGTAGCATGAAATCACAATGGTATTCACACCAATGCTACATCTCTCACGCCCTCTGAAAAAAATCCAGATCCCACCCTCTGGTTTTAGAAGTCTCCTGTAAGGGCAGCCATAAAACTTCCCCACTGGCCCTGATATCGTATCATCATCAACTAGATCACTATTCACAGTTGATATATTTATTATCATTTTCAGGATACAATTCCTTATCCTGTTTACAAAACGTAAAACCTTTGTCCCAACAGTTCATAGGGAGAAAAAAAAGCTTGCTATGATTAGACAAGGACAACAGCATTACAACTACAATTACAACAAAGCTGCACTTACTGACCTCAGTGACAAAGGAAGAGTTGGAAGGAAATTCTGTGTAATATTTTATATCCTGAACTAATTAAAGATCTCATTCCCCAAACAGCCAGATAGCAAACACAAGCAGTGCCTCCAGATGAAGGATTCTTATTTTGATGGTTACTGTAATGAGCACATTCCCAAAGGAAACGGTCAATAAAAAGCATCTCCTATCTGGAGGATGCTGAATGAAAGTTGGAGTTTTCTTAATTTTATAGCAATTCCTTATTGCATCGTATCAGCCTCCACCAAAGGTCTCAGTTCAAATTTTCTGTAATGAATTTGAAGAAAAAATCCATCCTGCCTTAGCCAGCTCAGTTTCTGTCTTTGACTTAGAGCTGACAATGATTACTAACAAAATGCTGTTTTTACATCATTGTATGCAGTTGTAATTAAAATGTATTAACTTGAGAGAAACTAACTCCTTATCACCAACAGACACTAGAACAAAAATGTCTTTGACTGTGTTATTAAACTGATGCTTAAGACAGAATCATCACTACAGCACACTGTAGCTCAACTGCCTATGGCAAATTAGACTGATCTTTTCCCTCTGACCCTCCCCTTTCCTTTTGTGTGATTGTGCCTCAGGCAAAAAATATTACACTACTGCCTTTGGCAAAAATGTTACACCTACAGCCTGATATATCTCTGAATCACACACAGTTGTCCTTATTCAACTGCTGGGCCACTTAGGAAAAATATTTATGTACCTTGTCTATCTCTTATAACAAGGAAAGCAAGTACCAGGGACAAGGTTGTGACGTGCCAAGCCATACAGCATGTACACTTTGAAAGAATCTTTGGAGTTACTATTTTAGAAGTGACATCTGGAGTCAAAAGAGCCAGATAGAGAACATATAAAAGTAAGGATGTGATCGTTTGGGTGTTGCCTGCCCCCGCCCCTACACTTAAGAAAATCACCCAGACTGGACTTAGATGAGCTGGAAAATAAGGAATGAAGCCATATTTACAGCTTAGCATACAGGCATATATACACAAATATACAGTTATATAGAATCACAGAACCATAGAATGGTTTAGGTTGGAAGGGACCTCAAGGATCATCCAGCTCTAACCCCCTGCCATAGGCAGGGACACCTCCCACTAGAGCAGGTTGCCCAAGGCCTCATCCAGCCTGGCCTTAAACGCCTCCAGGGAGGAAGCATCCACAACCTCCCTGGGCAACCCGTTCCAGTGTCTTACCACCCTCACTGTAAAGAACTTCCTCCTAACATCCAGTCTAAATCTCCCCTCCTCCAGCTTAAACCCATTCCCCCTCGTCCTGACATTACCAGACCTTGTNGGCTGTCTGGGCTGCATGTGCACACTGCCGGCTCAAGTTGAGCTTCTCGCCGACCCAGATCCCCAGGTCCTTTTCCTCAGAGCTGCTCTCCAGCCATTCATCACCCAGCCTGTATCTGTGCCTGGGATTACACCGACCCAGGTGCAGGACCGTACACTTGGCCTTGTTAAATGTCATGAGGTTTATACAAGTTAAAAGTAATGCAGAAACACAATACCCCTCCCAGAAACAACCAGAGTCCCCAGGAGGGCTCTTGACCCAAACCCCCTTCCCCCTCCCTCTTTCCCTCCCTTCAGAAATAACCAGATCAACCCACGTATATGTCATGTGGTAAATCTGGAGATCTGAGGTGAGATGTCAAAAAAAGGAGACAAGGAGGTTAGAGGAAAAAGAGGTTAGGTGGATTAGAATGTTAAAGGCAGAGGCAGCCAGAGACCAGACCACCAGAAAGAAGGCACAGCCAGAAGAGAAGAGCTGAGCAGTCTGTGTGTGTCTTATCTATATTTTCACTAGTTGTGCTTCTCAGCAGAAGAATGGTGATATACTGTTGGCTTTTTTCTTTCTCCTCACAGCTAAGGATTTAATTTCTCTCAGTAAAAAATTCTGTTAGTTTCAAACCAGCACAACGGAAAAAAAAATTAAAAGACTATTGAAAAATTTAAGATGTCAACTGGAATCATGATGGGGAATGGCTAAGTGAGACGGAAAAATAAGCTGTAAACCAGGAGGAGAACACAATACTCCAAAGTCAAAAAAGGAAGAATGGCACACATTGGGTATATTGGGAAGATATTACCTGAGATGATGTGATTGGGAGTTCCTACTGACCTGACTAGTATCTTCAGTGACAAGGAGTAGTCAGAAGAAATTAAGAAAATCATAGCCAGGTGAGGCAGGATGTGTCACGGCTAAAAGTAATAATAGGAAGGAATAAGCATTAGTCTCAGCAGTGGAACTCCTCAGATGTGATTTCACAAGTAGGTTTTATTCATGGCATCTCTCTTGCATGGGACGGAGAGAAATGGGAACCACGGGCAGAGATAAATACAACTATCATGACCACTTAAATCTTTTCTTCTCAAGGTGCAAAATTGGAAGGAAGAAAGACAGAAACAGCAAAGAGGTGCAAAAGAAGGCTTTTCTCCTTGACAGAAAGGAGACAGAGTTTTATTCTGGCAGTGGGTACAGCAGAGATAAGCACAAGAAGAGGCTTCCCAAAGGATGAAGACTCACTGGACTGAAGTGGTTAACGAGGAATAGAAAGATTACCAAGAAAAGCAGGGCAAGGAATGAAATTGCTGCATTAGTAAAGGACATTGAAGGTGAGAGACAATACACTGGAATAGACATTTATTGTAGCAGACTGAGTGGAGTGGGATCATTTACATGTGCTTTGAAAAACAGTACAAACACAGTAAGCAATTACACCACAGTAAATAAACCAGTAGTGCACATGCAAATGAGGATGCCTAACAGACTGTGTACAGAAGATATGGCACTTCCCAGGAGACTTGATAATCCCTGCCCAGAGCCAGACTTGGAGAGGTCCTATGGGTGGAACAGAGATACCTTTTCCATCATGGGCAGAAGGAAACAGATGATGCCATGCAGAGCCCTCCTGTGCTAACCTGCTGCACACAGTTACAGATACAGAATGAAAAAGGCCTAAACTCAGGGAAAAAAGGGATTTTTTCAATTTCTTTTCTCATTCATTAGAGCCAAGAGCATGACTAGGGGACTTGAGCATCTGCTCTATGAAGAGAAACTGAGAAATCTGAGGCTGTTCAGTCTAGAGAAGACTAAGAGGAGATCTATCAATGGCTACAAATATCTGAAGGGTGGGTGTCAAGTGGATGGGGCAAATCTCTTTTCAGTGGTCAGCAGCAGTAAGACAAGGAGCAACAGATACAAACTGGAACACAGAAGGTTTCACCTCAACTTGAGGAGAAACTTCTTTACAGTGAGGGTGACTGTAATAGGCTGCTCAGAGAGGTTGTGGAGTCTCCTTCTCGGGATGCTTTCAAAACCCACCTGGATGTGTTCCTGTGTGAACTACCCTAGGGGATCCTGCCTTGGCAGGGAGGTTGGACTCAGTGATCTCTGGAGGTCCCTTCCAACCTCTAAAGGTCTGTGATTCTGTGATTCTCTTTGAAGATAGCCCACAAAGTTGTGCAAACACTGAGTTACTTCTAGTTGCTGATCATGAAAATCAATCCACCCCTCTATACTGGGACTTGGCAAGCAGCCACATCCAAGTCCCAGCCTTTTTTTAATGGCTTCCTAACAGTATTTTAAAAGCATGAATGTTCTCAAAACTGTGACCCTTCCTCCCTCCTGACATGGTGCTTGTCCTAATGCTTATAGCTAGAAGAGACTGAAGACCTCTGCCCTACATATGGATTCCTCCCTCTGTATGGGCTACTGGCCATGGTAAAATATGATTTCACTCTCATGGAATATGGTTATTTTCATATGTTACCTGATATGAACAGCTTTTAACTCACCTTTTCATCCTGATCAAAAGGCCCCACCAAACTCCTGGCAATCTCATCACCCACTCTGCCTGGTAGCACCCCACAAAATACCAGTCCATCCCAGGCTATGAATCTTCAACAGAGACAGTACTTTTTTTTTTTTTCTAGACAATACTGGAAGTTGATAAAGACAAACAGTTCATCCTGTTTAGGTAAATCCTAGGCACAAAACTACAGCAACATGAGACCAAAAAACCTCTCCTTTGTATCTATACCTCTACCTTGATTTAAGAGCTTTCAGGTCAGGGCTAAAGCTGAGAGTGATTCCAGACACTGTAGAGAATATGTCCTAGCAACAGGATGAAGTTTAGAGAATTAATTCTAATTTCATTCATAATCTATTATTTTAACTTCTTTTTGACAGCTAGACTCATAGAATCATAGAATGTCAGGGGCTGGAAGGGACCTCAAAAGATCCTCCAGTCCAACCCCCTGCCAGAGCAGAATCACCTAGACCACATCACACAGGAATGTGTCCAGGCAGGTTTTGAGTATCTCCAAAGAGGGAGACTCCACAACCCCCTAGGCAGCCTGCTCCAGTGTTCTGTCACCCTCAAAGGGGAAAAAATTCTTCCTCATATTTAAATGAAACTTCCTATGCCTCAGCTTCCACCCATTGCCCCTTGTCCTGTCATTGGGCATCACCGAGCAGAGCCTGGCTCCATCCTCCTGGCACTCACTCTTTACATATTTATAAACATCGATGAGGTCACCTCTCAGCCTCCTCTTCTCCAAGCTAATGAGTCCCAGCTCCCTCAGTCTCTCCCTGTAAGAGAGATGTTCCATTCCTTTCATAATCTTTGTGGCTCTGCATTGGACACTTTCAAGCAGTTCCATGTCTCTCTTGAACTGAGGGACCCAGAACCGAACACAGTACTCCAGATGTGGCCTCACCAGATCTGAACATGGAACATAACCCAAAAGTGTCCTTGACTTCACAGATTCTCTGCAAGTTTCTAAGCAGGACTAAAAACACCTTTCATTTCACTACTCCTGTAAGGCTCTTCTTTAAAGAACCAGAGAATCATGGAATTCTTTTGGCTGGAAAAGACCTCTAAGATCATCAGGTCCAACTGTCAACCTAACACCACCATGACCTCTAAATCATGTCTGAACCTCCAGGGATAGCAACTCCACCACCTCTCTGGGCAGCCTATTCCAATGCCTGACAACTGTTTCAGTGAGGTTTTTTTTTTTTTTTCTTTCTTAATATCCAACCTAAATGTCCCCTGGAACAATTTGAGGTCATTTCCTCTTGTTCTATCACTTCAAACTAGGAAGAAGAGACCAACATCCACCTCACCACAACGTGTTTTCAGGTAGCTGTAGAGAGCAATGAGGTCTCCTCTCAGCCTTCTGTTCTCCAGACAGTTTCCCCAGCCACTTCTTCTAAGACTTATTCTCCAGGCCCTTCACCAGCTCAAAGTGATGATTCATCAGTCCTGAGTGCCACTCTCCAAGCACTTCCTGAATTGTAGCTGTATGGCTGTGCTGGCTTTTCCTGCAAACAATTGCTCCGGAGGTGTGCAGCATTCCGCCTTCACTGCCTGCCTCCCAGCAGCATCTCCTCCTAATAACCTGCAATTTACACTTGCACAAAGCACTTAACCCCCACAGCTCTTCTGGGAGTCCCATGCTTCATGCTGGCCTGCAAGGTGTCTCAAAAAATCCCACTAGCTAATTTAATAGCACAAGTGAGTGTTTGAAATTAACAGGACATCTTCTACTTCGTTTTTGCTCATTTATGTTGAGGCTAAGGGGAAGATCCTACCTTCTCAGAGACAGAAGCTATATGCAGCTCCACTCATTTAACTAAAGAAAGGCCTTCACCTTGTTTACTCACAACGATTAAGACTTTGTCAAACTGTCTGTCTCAACTGAAAATAATCCATATACTGATTGGCACTGGATGGGTTTTAAAGCTGGCAGGAGGAAAAGCACTTCCTCACTTGTAAGCTCAGAGAATTTGACAAAGAGATGTGCTTGGACAGCTACAAGTCTCCTCTTACAATGTCAGTTTTCAGAATAAAATCACTCAGTAAAGGCTCTTTCCTGACAGTCACAAATAATTCCAGCAGCATTGTTATAAAGTGTCTAAAAGATGTTTTAACCCTTCTTGAAGAACCTGTATGACATCTCTGGCTGTCATGAGAAGGGCAAGGATTAAAAACACAGTTAACAGCATGAGGAGTTACTCCTGGAAACTGGAATAACAGGCAGACCAAAAAGATATATTAAAAAAAAAACCCCAGTGAAATTTAAAAGAATCCACTGCTCTGCAAGGCACTCATCATAAGTCTCCAGAGCGGAAACTACAGCCTCTTTCTCCACCCCTGGAGCTGTTTGTTATAGATTGTCCCTAGGACAGAGAAGCCCCACAAGAAACGGGGTGCTTGCATGACCACCTCAGCCATATGTAGCTGTCAAGAAGTGACACTTTCTTGAGGAGAAAGAAGATGAATCCGCAGCAATGCAATCCTTTAACCAGCATGCGGCTGGGGAGAGGCATGCTATGGAGTGAACTAAAATCTAGCCATGCAGTTCACAATATAGTAGTTCTAACCTTTTGTTAACCAATCCCTCAGCTCCTTTCACTTTAAAAGCCTCTTTAGGCACTGACTTGCCCTTTTGTCCCCTCCAAAGCACAGATCTCCATGCTGACCGCTAATAGGCCATAGTCACCTAGCTGCACCAAGTCTGAAATACAAACCACAACATTCAAATCACAAACATAGAAAACCTGCATTCGAGCTTATCATCATTATTTAATCACATGTTAAATGAGCTAAGAATTAACAGTTAGCACATGAAAAAAGTTGGCTTTCCATCAAAAGCAATTATAATTAATTCCTAAGAAACGTATTTCTGGATGCCAAATCAGATGGAAGAATCAACTGGGGGATAGATATGCTCCTTCCATAGCTCCACTCGAAATTCTAATTAAGACCAGAAATACAAAAGTGGTTGTGGTGGAAAGGTTAATAGAAGAGGAGGAAATCTCAAGAGAAACCATGCCAGATATTCACTCTCTCTTTCTGGCTCTTCCAGACTTCTCCCCGTAATAGACAGTCCCTAGAGACACAGATATGTGAACATACACACACACACTCCATCACATGGATATTTTAGTTTAAAAAAATCATGTGTTCTGCCATCCTACAAATCTCATGGACAAAGTGGCTTTGAAGTCTTGGTCTCTGATGTTGTCAAAAATTACCTAGAAAAGTTTATATCCTTCAGCTGCTGAGGAATGGAGAGAATGGAAAGGTGCAGCTGAGGATGCTGAGCATGCAACGCACTCCCTATGCAATAGCGATGCTAAACAATTACAGTTCAGACAACAGGATGACAGTGTGTGGGTCAGAAGAGCAAGGAATGCTTTTCAGCTAAAAAGCCCCTTTCTTTTGCACATATCCTCCTGAAATATTTGTAAGATAGATAGATTCTGCACAGAAGAAAGGAGCTTTCTAGATTAAATCATCACCAGGCTGAGAAGGAAGATTAAGAGTTGAGTGCTCACAGCAATGTTTAGCAAAGCTTATGGTCTCCCAACAAGGATACAGAAATGAGGTTTGAGACCCACTCGGATGCATTGCTATGTGAACTGGTATAGGTGAACCGGCTCAGGCAAGGGGGTTGGGCTGGATTATCTTTCGAGGTCACTTCCAGCCTCTAATCTTCTGTGATTCTGTGAAAATAGAAGACTTACCAAATCTTCCTGGTCTCTTCTCCCAGACAACCAGCAACAGAATTAGGGGACACAGTCTCAAGTTGTGCCAGAGGAGGTCTAGGCTGGATGTTAGGAAGAAGTTCTTGACAGAGAGAGTGATTAGCACTGGAATGGGCTGCCCAGGGAGGTGGTGGAGTCACCGTCCCTAGAGGTGTTGAAGAAAAGCCTGGATGAGGTACTTAGTGCCATGGTCTAGTTGACTGGATAGGGCTGGGTGCTAGGTTGGACTGGATGATCTTGGAGGTCTCTTCCAACCTGGCTGATTCTATTTTATTCTATTCCTGAGATATGTTGTTCTTAAATAAACCTCCAAGACTAGAATGTGTCTCCCCAGTTTGCAATTTCTGACTATGCTTGCAAACACCCTGATTGCAGTACCTCTGAGCCACAAACTATCACCATTTCAACTGCAAGTCTTGCAAATACCAAGAGCAAGACTTCCAATGTTGCTGTCATGAACACCTGAGACTAGTCACCCTGAGCAGTCATTAAAACACTGGTTAAAATCAGACCTTTCTGATGACAACAAAAAGAGGTCTTTTAGGGAAAATCATAGAATCATAGAACCAAGCAGGATGGAAGAGACCGCCAAGATCATCCAGTCCAACCTGTCACCCAGCCCTGTCCAATCAACTAGACCATGGCACTAAATGCCCCATTCAGCCTTTTCTCGAACACCTCCAGGGATAGCAACTCCACCACCTCTCTGGGCAGCCCATTCCAAGGGCAAATCGCTCTCTCTGTGAAGAACTTCCTCCTAATACCCAGTCTATACCTCCCTCGGCATAGCCTGGGACTCTGTCCCTTGTTCTGTTGTTGGTTGCCTGGGATAAGAAAGATACTTTTACACACATTTATTATTCAATCATTTCTCTCGTTCATCAATACTGGCCAAGAAAGGGAGGAACTAAAATATTTAAAACAAGCTCTGCTGTCATCTCCCAAATCCTTGTGCATATGCTGCATTGTTGAGAATTCTCCTGAAGGAAAATATAGCTTTCAGAGGGCAAAGAAACATTGTCCTGTGGGAAGGTATTTCAGCAAGGATCGTAAGGCCAGGAGTCGCCGTCCCTGGAGGTGTTCAAGAAAAGCCTGGCTGAGGCACTTAGTGCCATGGTCTAGCTGACTGGATAGGGCTGGGTGCTAGGTTGGACTGGATGACCTTGGAGATCTCTTCCAACCTGCTTGATTCTATGATTCTATGATATTCTTTTTTATTTCCACTTAAGATATTTTCCTCTGAGAAAGAATATTCTCTGACCAACCACCTCACTGTGGTCTCTCAGACACACCTCATGAATGGCATGAAAAGAATCTGTAAGTCACCTAACGACTCAAATTAATCTCAAAAAAACACCCAAACCTTAATCTAATGTTCTTTTGATGACTTAAATGTCAGTCATCTGGAAATAAAGTAGCACAGAAGTTCCACTGCCTGTGATTTCCATAAATATTTAGGCTGCTTAACTAAGGCACTGTGCACAAAGGTATCTTCAGGATTATTCTATTCCTGTCATCTTATCAGGAGAAATGCTTCCCTTCCTATTATTAATCTTACATGAAGTAAACCATAGTGCTAGGGTGCTGGTTTTCCTTTTTAAGATTAATTTACTGGAAATTCTCTGTCTGCTTTAAGATTCATTTAAGCCCACTAAAACTGATAAAGTGTTGTTATTGGCCTCAATCCACGCCACTTTTTGAATATTTGGATTTTCATTCCAGAGCTTTGCTGAAAGATTCATTCCAAGTACACAGAGTAATCTTTGCTTTCTTCTCTCTCTCCTACATGCCACTCTTTTCCACTATAATCCATTTTATGCTTTCAGTTATAAATACATAGGTCTGTATACCTGGCACTTTAGATAACAGAGGTTCTCATATAGCACAGTCTGCCTCAACCACGTTTAATGTCAATCACAGAGACTTTCTCTTTTACTGATGCTGGTCACCTCACCCTTGGTGCAAAAGAAGAATGAAGCTTTTCCCTATTTCCATATTCAAGGCAGAAAGATAGAAATCATTACTATAATTTTTCATCTCAATCTCTACACCTTAGAAAAATACCATAAATAAAACATTATCAAACTATCAGATTGGGGCTCAAAGCTGGTAAAAATGGACATTTGGAAGAAATTAACAAACTTTACTTGAACTGAGGTTATTTCACACTTTATGTCTATTGTTTCCTTAAGTAACAGAAACAGAAAAGCTGAGTGCTTTATACACCACTTTCTGCCACTTGAAAGCTGTGAATCTGAGTGGAGGGTTTCTGTAAAGCTGCTTTTTCGACTGTATGATTTTTTTGTTTCCTTTTAAATTAAAATTTCTGATGCCACAGCAAATAATCAGGTGCAAACAGAAGCTGCCCAATAAAAACTGTCTGGCAATACGCACAAATGCACAGGCACCAACACAGTTTTACACTGAGGGTTTTAACTTCACTGGGCATGTAGCTGACTTCAAGCATACACAGATACGTAATTCTACACCAAGTAAGCACTAAATCTAAACTAATATTTAGTATCTTAGTGCTGCAGGCCAACGAAAACCAGGTCACAAATGTAGCAACTTGGAATACAATATTCATACCAATCAACTTTATTTCCTATGACACCACGAAAGGTATAAAATACTTTAGAGGGTTAAATAATAAATGATAGGAGACAAATGAGAGGGAAAATGCTTTAAGGAGTAAAAGCTGTATCACTTGATGAAATACAAACCGACGTGGACTCACTGAAGGAGGAGGAAGCAAAGAAACTGGCCCAGATAGGAAAACCTGCAGAGGCTCTTTAGGTCGAGGGAGGCGATTCTCCCCCTCTACTCTGTTCTGGTGAGACCCCACCTGCAGTACGGCATCCAGTTCTGCGACCCCTATTACAAGAGGGATGCAGATGTGCTGGAGTGTGTCCAGAGAAGGGCCATGAGGATGATCAGAGGGCTGGAGCACCTCTCCTATGAGGACAGACTGAAATAGTTGGGGCTGTTCAGTCTGGAGAAAAAGAGACTCTCAGGTGACTTTATTGTGGCCTTTCAGTATCTGAAGGGGGCCTACAAAAAAGATGGGGAAGGACTTTTCAGGATATCAGGTAGTGACAGGACTAGGGGGAATGGAGCAAAGCTGGAGATGGGTAGGTTCAGGCTGGACGTGAGGAGGAAGTTCTTCAGCATGAGAGTGATGAGAGCCTGGAATGGGTTGCCCAGGGAGGTGGTTGAGGCCCCATCCCTGGAGGTGTTTAAGGCCAGGCTGGATGAGGCTATGGGCAGCCTGCTGTAGGGTAGGGTGTCCCTGCCCATGGCAGGGGAGTTTGAGCTAGATGATCCTTGTGGTCCCTTCCAACCCTGACTGATTCTATGATTCTAAAGAGCCTGTTTCTTTATTTTTATCTTGAATTCCACTTGCATTCTAGGATAATACTGCATTCACAGGCCATCTAAGGCATAAGAGCTTTATCAAAGGACAACATTTATTAAGTTAGCATCAAATATTCCTATTTTCATGTTGTGTGGCGATTTCAGATCTTGGATCAAATGTTGCTTGCTGTGATTTTTTTAACTAACCTTGCTCTCTGGGTTGTTTGTTCATCATCAGTGCACACAATGGAGAACAACAGCACACAGGTATCTTCTCAGATCTCGTGGGTTATGCGAATGGGGTAGTGCAGATATTTTTCTCACTATGATAGAATTCATTACTATAGCCTTGATTGTGTTATTAGTATTTCTTAATTTTGTTAATTATCATGTAATTGATTATACTGTTATATTATTGATTGCCTCCTCTACCAGCAGGATCACAGGCTTCAGTGACTCCAACCCACTACTTTCAGAGGCTCCATTTCACTGACATTCAACCTCCAAGAAATACTGTTACCAGATCCAGTGAACTACTCTATTACAACTGTTACCAAATACCAAAGTTTACCACTATTAAACTTCTCACCGAAGTTTCTGTAAGACAGAACTTCTCCTGAGCCACCACATACAGCGTTCACAAGCTGACACTGCATAAACAACCAGTATTTTCTTAACTGGGTCTTTCAATTATTTAAGATACTTGGCAAATGTGCCGCTAACAGCTGTTTTATAACAGATTTCATCGTCCTGTACACCTGGTGCTAGTGCTTCAGCATGTCTAAATGGTTTTCCAAAGATTACACAATCAAACATTGTAAGATAATATCACTGTAATTGGAACCCTCATCAAAGAAGAAATTACTGTTACAGTTTACAAACCGTACGCGCTACTTCTCAAAGCTGAACAAAAGACAATATTATGACAGCCAGAGGACTGAATTATCTACATCCCCTCATCTTACCTCAAATTTAGGGATCCCATTTCTTGCTGTGAATCTGAAACAGCCATACTGAGTCCACATGATCATATGAAACATAAAAGCCATCTCTGGTGCACCTGCTCCATTTTAAGCACAATAAAGATTTCAGTTTAAAATCTAAAGCCGAGTATCACCTCAACTACTGTGTCACAGACCCTTTTTACTTATCTGGCGGCATCTCTAGCAGTCAAGATTTATTATTTGAGTCACGCCTTCAAAAACTTGATTTCCTCAGCAGTGATAGCATGCTGAAAGCATTTATTCTGATCCTTGAATGCTACATAAATAAGTGGATATTTTTTAGATGCTGAATATTAAATTGGTGCCAGATAACTCCTAGCTTCGCCCAAGTGTTTTCAATAAAACAAGCTGGGTAAAAGTAATGCAATACAGATTTGCTGAATCGATGATGTCTTTAGGGAATTAGCTGTGAAAACAACACAGAGGAATCACACACATATCTCCAGGTTTAGGTTCTGTCTGGGAATCCAGAAAGAGGAAGATAATTTTTATCGACATTAATTTTTGCACCTAGTTAAATGTTGTAGGACTGCTGTGACTGCGACTGGCACAGAAACGGTAGCTCTGCAGGTGTTCAGGTGTGCTGATAGCCCAGCTGGGTGAAATCCTAAATTTACTGAAATTAATACTAACTTTGCCACTAACTTCAATAGGGATTTGAACACAGATTGTGTTAGATGAGATCACATTAGATTGTAGCAGATCAAAGACTGCATGACTGAGCTAAATTAAAACAGAATGAGGATGACTAATAGGCAAAATCATGGACACACAGTTCTGCAGGCAGCATCTTCTGAGCTCTGAAAGCCAGTAGGGTCAACCACAAGAGTAACCACCCTTCTCAACTGATTCCTATGAAAAAGACCATGATACTGATCAGTAAGTGAAGTAGCCTCCTCCCTCCTCTCAAGGGTCATTTCACAGGGCGCTTGCAAGTGAAGCAGCAACCTCAATGCTGACCTTTTCTTCACCACTGAGATTAAACGCTCAGTTCATAGTTGGCACGAATGAAACTGAATGCCCACCTGCCTCTCAGAGTATCCAAGTAATATTAATAGAGTTAAAAGAAAAGTTATTCTGATCAAGCCCCTTATGCTGTCTTCCCCTCGGGGAGTTGCACTCCCACTCCAAAAGGCTTGAAATAAACTGTTTTTATTAAATCACATTCAATTACAACAGTATTTATTAAAACCAATAACTGCAACTGGTAAGAATCCCCCTGTGCTTGTTTCTAGGTATTTAAATTAAGTTAAATGCACAATAAACTTTACATTGTTTCAATTTACATGACCCCAGAGTCTTTAGACATCCCGGAGGCAAAATTCACAGACTTATAAACTGCCATTAAACACGAACATATGGTGGACTCAGCGTCCTGTGCTGTAGCTGCTCTTACAGGAGGGTTGTGAAGTACCTTGCTGCCTCTAAATCCACTAAAGCAGCCTTTCACCAAGCCAAATTTCCCCTTCATCCTAAGGAAAGGTGCTTTATTTCCAGCAACAGATCTGGTTGAAGTCACATCAGGGAGAAATTTATTTTCCATATGTCCTGGCACATGCTGGGCTCTGGATGTATGACTGGATCTGCATTTTCCACAGCAGATCCACCAACGCTCTGGTTACCTGGGCCACTAGCACAGTTCACAGGCCTCAGAGTACACAAGGGCCACGTATTTGCACGAGCTCAGAAACATGAGAAAGTCTCCTTACAGGAGGACATCCCCTCATTGTAGTTGAGGAGGTGCTTCTCATGGCTTCTTCTAGTACAGTCTCACTAACTCTTAGGGTGGTATTCAGGCTCCCTTACCTACCCTAAAAAAGCCAACCCTTAATATTAAAGAACAGACTCCTCATTTTCACTTGCCATCCTCTCTCGTGGCTGTGTGAGCCACTGCACTGTATCAGCTCTCTTTGGGTTTCCATTCAGAATGGAAGCAAGTCACTGAATTTCTCTGGTCAGTTCTTGATTCCTCTTTCTGCCCTCTCACCTTTTGAACCCCATTGTGGGACTGAATTCAATATCACATTTGAGCAAGTATCTGCATTCATTCCATTCCCTTAGTAATTTTGCCCATAACATTTCCCTCACGTTCAGTTTCCCTGCATCACTTTTCACATCAAATTTTAACATTTTACCTATCTTTCACTGTAGATGTTCCACTTAGTTTCCTGACAAAGACTATATAGTTTGAGCAGTACAACTGAAGTAAATTTGTACTTTTCCCTGTACAACAGAAAGTTCAGATAGTATTTTCTGAGATCTCATTCATAGGGCAATTTGCCACTTTATAAGTGTGCTAGTTTGAAGCTAGCTAGAATGTTTTGGTGAGAACTAGATTACAGGCTGAGAAAGACAAACAAGGGTGATATCTGCTTCACTCATAGGCTTGCTGAGATGTATAAGAACAAGAATCCAAACATAGATAAGGGAGTTGTACTTCTGCTTGGGAGCTAGGAGCTGCATTTCTCTTTCTAGCTTCTCCGATGTCTCTCTGACTAATTCACTTTGCTTCCTAACCCCCTGGCTAAACCTCCATTCTTCCTTGGGACTGGGGTAAGGTTGAGAGGAGTGGGAGAAGGTGGAATGGTGGTTGGGAGCCACTCCTGGGGACTCAGGTTTTTGGGAGGGCTGTTGCGTATTACCTTTTACCTTTTATATTTCTGCATATAAATGTATACACTGTAAATACCTGTTTGTATATTGATCTGAGCTGTAAATAATAACCTTCATTCAAATTTCCAGAGCTGGCTGAGTCTAGTCTGGGTGATTTCCAAAGTGGGGGGGGGGGGGGGGGGGGGGGCGGGGACACCCCAAACCGCGGCA
>WAAF01020777.1:73697-312776 GCA_013400475.1 Tricholaema leucomelas
CGGGGACAGGTAACACCCAAATCACGGCAATAAGCTAAAATCACTTGAAAATACATTGGTAGCAACCTTCCTCAGACCAAATTTTAACCATATCTTCAACCTGCATACATTATCTAAGAGGAAAAGGTCATTTAAAAGATCAATTTAATCTGCTCCAGAACTTTAAAAAGAATAAAACCCTATTATTCACTCACCATAATTACACAGATGTCACACAACCTTAGTATAGAACAGAATCAAGATTCTTTGGGAGAACTGACTGTGCATTTCTATCCCTTAACATGCTTGATTTCTTTTAAGGTTAACCTTAACTCTAGAAGCACTGCATTTCTTGAGTTGGGTTTGGAATAACTGCAGTACGCCTGTAATGTGCCCGGACCTAAATTAGTTTCACATACTCTGATTTTCATCTGTATTTTCACAGAATCATAGAATGGTTTAGGTTGGAAGAGACCTCAAGGATCATCCAGCTCCAACCCCCCGCCATAGGCAGGGACACCTCCCACTAGAGCAGGCTGCTCAAGGCCTCATCCAGCCTGGCCTTAAACGCCTCCAGGGAGGAAGCATCCACAACCTCCCTGGGCAACCTGTGCCAGTGTCTTACCACCCTCACTGTAAAGAACTTCCTCCTAACAGCCAGTCTAAATCTTCCCTCTGCCGGTTTAAACCCATAACCCCTCGTCCTGACATTACTAGACCGTGTAAATAGTCCCTCCCCAGCCTTCCTGTAGGCTCCCTTCAGATACTGGAAAGCCACTCTAAGGTCTCCTCGAAGCCTTCTCTTCTCCAGGCTGAAGAGCCCCAACTCTCTCAGCCTGTCCTCATAGCAGAGCTGCTGCAGCCCTCTGAGCATCTTTGTGGCTCTCCTCTGGACTCGCTCCAGCAGTTCCATGTGCTCCTTGTGCTGGGGGCTCCAGAACTGCACACAGTATTTTAATAAAACTTTTTTTGTAAAATATGTTTTTAATTATCCCTTTGTAGAACACAACAAAAATGCAAGTATATTTGTACTCTATGACACTTAGGAAACCTTTATTTGAAGTTAAATCACCTTTTTATGTGCCTGTTCATGTCTATTTCGCTTTGCTAAGTCCCCATCTCACTTTAAAAGCTTGAGTGTGTCCAACCAAACTCATTTCTTCCTCTGAAAACCTGGACTTTAGTGTTACTGCTTTTGCCATCTGCTTCCTACGTGGCTTTGCTCTCCTCCTAATACATAAAACCTTGCAAAAACTCATTCTACTTGTAGCAACTGAACTTAACACCATGATGTGTGTGTAATATGCTGGTACAGAAAGAAGAACACTATTTATTCAGTCATCTACACGATCGCCTGTAGTACCTGGATTCATCACTAATGGTCTCTCCCCAAGTGCTGATTAAGTCGCACGGCGCTTATCTTCTGACAGCAGGCATTACATGGTATAACTCAAAGAATGAAAATAATAATCCTAGCCCATCTCACAAGAATTTTAAAATGTCCTTGCCATTAATCACTATGCTTCCTTCAACAAACTTTATCCAGCAGCAAGACAAATCACCAAAGCCAGAGCCCATATCTATATTAAAAATAGGAGACCACAGGAAATTTCCCCCAAGAAATCTGGTACAAAGGCATAAAATTCAGATGCTACTTATTAATTCTGACTTGGCTTTTTTTTTTTCTCCAGACAAACAGTATCCTAACCATGAACTATGTGTAACAGCTGTGGATTATCGATATCTGAAATGGATAATTGCACATAGTAATAGCTTTTAAGGTCAAAAAAGATTTTCAGATCACATCATCTGACCTCTCGTGTAACACAGACAATGTCATTTCACTCATCTGACCCCTGACTGAACTTCAAACTCTGGGCTATGTGGCTTGTGTATTCCCTTGAGGCATATTTTCCTGAGGGCACAGGGAGATGGGGCAGGCTGCTCCAGTAGTGGCTCATTCTCTGAGATCCAAACTCAAGATGCCTGTCTGCAACCTCTCCTCTTTTGGGTCTTTCTTTTCTCCCCATTCTGCAGTAAAGATCCCCACAGCACCTGGTGCTGTCTCTGGATGAAGACTTTCACCGTGTTTCCCAATCACTACTCCATTGTTCTGACAAACTAAGCAGAATAACCTCTATAATTTTAAGATTTCTCCCTGAAAAGCAGTCTCCCACAAATCCACTCATTTTTCTGTTTCCTTATCAACTATATTGAGTTAGATGGGTACACAGATATACTTTCCAAGTTCTCGTGGACCATGTCAGGAGTCACTGATTTTTTTTTTCTTCTTGTTTCCTTTTGCTGACAAAGACCAATTATTTAATTTCCAAATCAAAATACAAACATCTTCAAGGATGAAGAAAATCAAAGATAAATTTATATGTAAGGTATGTTGCTTTATGGGTGCAGCCATTAACCCAAAGGGACAACAGAATCATACAATCATAGAATCACAGAATCAAGCAGGTTGCAAGAGACCTCCAAGATCATCCAGTCCAACCTAGCACCCAGCCCTGTCCAATCAACTAGACCATGGCACTAAGTGTCTCATCCAGGCTTTGCTTGAACACCTCCAGNATTGCCCTTCTCTGGACATGTTCCAGTATCTAAACATCTCTCTTGTATTGAGGAGCCCAGAACTGGACTCAGTAAATAGAGGCACTATTTGCCTTCGGTCTTGCTTCACCGGAGGAGGGAAAGTGCTGCTGCAGAATTGTTTTGGAGATGTTGCAGGAGATGTGAAATTTTTAACCTTTTCATTACAATTCTTTGCAAAACTGAGCAAACTGACAAATCTGGATTGACAAGCTGAGAGGTTCACTGACCATGAAGCCTTGTTATACTAAAATTATAATAAACCATCATATCTAGTGATGTCAGCACACAGTATAAGCAAACTGGTTTGCTCCATCTCACTGATAACCTGGTGTCACAGAGCAATGGAGGAGACAGTCCACCCTGCCCACCCAACCCTTAGGGTGAGCACCATCACCAGGTCCTGCCTGGGCTCTCCCAGTCACTGCCCCCAGGTGTGCAAACTGTACTGAAAGTAACTCCCTGATGCCCATTTGTGGTTTTAGGGTATCTTACCAAGCTCTGAGTCAGATGAAAATCTCTGGGATTGTTTTACTGTAAAGGTTCTCTGAGCATGAAGTCTACCATAAAACACCATGAAGAGGACTCAGAAACTTGGTCATGGGTAATTGCCAGTGGCTCACCTCATGTGAGGCAAATGGTTAATATTAGCCCAACTATGTCTTAGAGATTTTATCTTCACTCCTTTATTTGTCAAGGCAGACTGTAAGTCAGACTACAATTAAGATATGGGGAAAAGGGAAAAAAGCCTTGCAAGACAAGTAAGTGTAAACAGACTTACTTCAAAATGAGAATTTATAATAAGGGGTTTGAGTTTTTAATTACAGCTATATTACAACAATGTCTCCCCAAAACCTTCCACAAATATCAGGAAGGACTAATTTAACAGCTCAGCAAAAGAGCAGAGGAAAGGAGGGTTGGACTGAACCAGGCCATGAGTTCATTTTTGCTGCTGCTTGGAGCCAGATGTAAGGCTACAGCACGAGTACAAGGACACCTCCCCAGGCAGAGCTTACCAGCCTCTGGCAACCTAAAGAGGATTCCTGAGTCATGAGAAGTAACTGTTTCTCGGTAAATAACAGCTCTTGAAAGTCTTTTCATCCACGACTTTCTGTAGCCCTCTTGTAATCCTGTGTTGTTTGCCAGCAGACAGACTGAACTGGTTATTACACTCGAAGTCCCCAGACTCTTTATCAGGCACACCTGTGAAATATCACTCCCTCCTACCTACTCTGTCTGCCACTTCAGAGATGCCACCACTGGCATTTCCATCTCATCTTACCTCTCCATAAGCTGCAGTCTCAAGTCCTTGTCCATTTAATCTCTTGCACTAAAGCCATTCCACACACATGAGCATCACTGTTGCCTTGCTGCAGTTTCTCTGCTGCCACATCCTTTTTGATCTAGAGATGAATGTGTTTTCACATGCATTTCTTATTTCAGAGTCTTGGTGCCTTGGCAGTATGGCAATACTGATGACTCAGCCTTGCATGGTGCACTTACAGACGTATGCATTTGCTCACACACTACAGAAGGGGAATGTGCACTTCAAGTCCATTCACAGCTAATGCACACACTTTTGGCTGTGGGACTCTGCTCCTTCACATTTTGCCAAATTTAAATGATTCAGTATTTAAACTTTTGTACTAGAGATCTGTATCACAGCAAATGAATTATCACCGCTCCCTATTTCAGGCCAAAGCAAAACCAGCCACTACTTTTCTGGATGTAACATGTACATTTGGTGAGGAAAATCTCAATTTTCATGGGATGATTAGAGATGCATTTGTGTTTGAATTGTCAGGATGCTCTTGGTGTCTGAGATGCAGACCCAGAGTGAAATGCTCCGGTAACAGCCACTCTGGTTGCAGCAGGACTCTTGCTACACAGTAGGGAAAGTAGGGTTTTTATATGGTATATTAAGTAGTGTATGATTTAAGTTGGAAAAGATCTTTCAGATCATCAAGTCCAATAGTAAACCTAACAGTGTTGAATCCACCACTAAACCACATCCCTAAGTGATGTGTTTTTTAAATACCTTCAGGGATGGTGGCTCAAGCACTTCCTCAAGCAGTCTCTTCCTGTGCTTTACCAGGAAAGGGAAACTCAGAAGCACTGGATTAGGGAGACAGAGATAGACCAGCACAGACAAGTGAGATTGGCACGATGAAGGATAAAGGCATGTGACAATCCCTTTCCCTGCATCTAGGACTGGAATACAGAAATCTCAGTCTCACTATTTAAGGGTGCCTGCAGGTATTGCCAAAATGCACAGGGAGGTGTTAACCCCTGCTAGCCCTGTGGGGCTTCCCAAAGATACAGAGGAATGACAAAAACAACAACACAAAGAATAAAAGGCTGCAAAGTCAAGTGGTCTAACTTAGTGCCAGAATTTGCTATGATACAAACTCATCCTTGATACGCACTTCTACTTTTTTCCAGCAGTTGTGTTCTTTCTATTAGGCATCAGAACATAAATTGGTTCCTAGACTTTAGTCCCACAGTATCATCCCACCCTAAACATACATGTTCTCTCACCACAACTAACTCAGATTAAATTATCAGCAGTGTAGTTCACCTCATTCATTGCCTAGCACAGAAAGGCATTCTGGCTTCTACCTTTCCACAAAGGGGAAAAAAAAAGACAAAAAAGGCAACAGGAAGAACAACAGAAAAACCCTATAAAGCCTTTAAACAGTACCTCTGTGTGAGAAGATACCAGTGTGGTGCTATGCAAAGCTGTACATGTGAAACACTCACACAGAGCTCCAGATAAAGGCTTGTCCATATGACACAGATGGAGTAAAGGAAAGAAGGCCAAAGAAATAACTCCCTACAAATACCTTACCATCAGCAACACACCACTTCTGCCATAGTGTTACAATGTTCTTGTCCCAAGTTTTGGTTATTTTCATCTCTTTTGAAAATGGGGAAGAGATGCAAGACCTCTCCTCTAAAATGCTTCTGTGCACTATATTAAGAAGCTCATTTGCACTTTAAAAATCCTGGCAGTCACTGGGTTTGCTTGAACTTTGTGGTGCAAAGCAAACAGGAGTCTCTCAAGACTTTCAAGACTCAAATATAATTCCATTAGTTTTCAATTAGCAGTTTGCCCACGTACAAGCAAAACAAATTGATTTAGCACCTTAGTCCTGAGATACCAAAATCTAAATGGAGGGTTTTTTTCTTCCTCTATTGTATCCTGCCTGCAAATATTAGTTACCATAACAGAATATCACGTAAATCAAATAAGCGCCTCTTTTTCATAATCACACTGGCAGCTGCAGTGCCATGTTTCAATGGCTATCCACTGGAACTCATTAAGAAAGCATTATGTATAGTAAATTAAAATGCAGGGTCTATGATCTGCAGACAAAAGGATGACAAAGCTTATCAAATGTGTGCTGTGGACTTCTCATTAACTCAGGGTTTAAACGGCATTGTCCTCTCCGAGTAGGCTACTGTGCTCAAGCATTTTTCAGTTTGTAATGAGCAGCCTATATCTGGTCTCATGGAAATTGCTCTGAAGAAAAAGAATATTTTCCTTAATAAAAAATAAGATGAAATTTTGATTGGGATGAGATTGCACTTTGAGCCAGCTTCTGCAAATCTGGGAAATATCAGCAAATAGTTTGGCAATGAGTGCTAACAAAGGCAAGCAGCATTTGTGAGGACTGGTCTTTGCAACAGCTCAGAATCTTGGAGAAACAAGAACCAAATTTAGCCTAGTCACAGAATCATAGAATCACAGAATCAGGCAGGTTGGAAGAGACCTCCAAGATCAGCCAGTCCAACCTATCACCCAGCCCTATCCAGTCATCTAGACCATGGCACTAAGTGCCTCAGCTAGGCTTCTCTTGAACACCTCCAGGGACGGCAACTCCACCACCTCCCTGTGCAGCCCATTCCAATGCCAATCACTCTCTCTGCCAAGAAATTCCTCCTAACATCCAGTCTAGACCTGCCCTGGCACTAGAGACTGTGTCCCCTTGTTCTATTGCTGGTTGCCTGGCAGAAGAGACCAATCCTACCTGGCTACAGCCTCCCTTCGGGTAGCTGTAGACAGCAATGAGGTCTGCCCTGAGCCTCCTCTTCTCCAGGCCCAGCTCAACCCCAGCTCCCTCAGCCTCTCCTCAAAGGGTTTGTGTTTCAGGCCTTTCACCAGCTTCATCGCCCTTCTCCAGACACTTCCCAGAGTCAATAGGAGGGTTTCTGCACAGGGTACCAGGACCAGAATTCATCCCTTTCTTTTGTAAAATAACAGAGTTCAAACTTTCCCTAACTCAGCTCTGGGCTCTTCCAGCATTGCTCTCCCAATGCTTCAAAAGCAGTGCTACAAGGGATGGATGCCAAAGAGTTCCAGAGCAACACAAGAGTGTTAGTTACACAGTGCACAGACTTAATTTGTTAAGCAAATCAAAATCCAGCCTTGTCTTACAAAATGTCACGGGTTAGTTCCACGTGCTGTGGCAGTCTTACGTTTATCACTCTGATTTTGTGTTACAGATGCTTGTCTTTCACATTATAGATGATGATCAAAACATCTATGCCTCACAATATGGCAAGATACTGTGAGAACAACCTGAAATCCCAACAGCTAATACAAATTTTCATGAATTTAATACTGGAATGCACAGAGCATTTGTCAGTGTATCTGACATGCATAATTAGCTTTGCCCATAAGCTTCGCTGTAATACTGCTGGACTTGCACTGAAAATGACAGTGCAGACAAGGCTGGTGTGCTTCAGTACATCTCTGATTTCCCCAGTGACAGCTCTCTTCAAAGAACATCATTCATTCACCAGAAAATTAAAAAGAAAACCAACCCACCAACAAATCAACAAACTGTCCAGACCCTGGCAAGTGCTTAATTATCTACAACCTCTTTAATACAACTAGGGTCATCAACATTGATGTTCCTTTCCTCACTTCCAAAAAGAAAAAGAAATCATTTATTAAACCAGTCATCAAATATTCATCTGGGCTACAAAACTCTCAAGCAGAAAAGGTTAATAGCTGCTGTTTAAACACTAACAAATGAACACATCTTGAACCTTAATAATTGAAGATAAAAATTTTCTGCTTTCAACAGATTTTGTTACCTATTTTCAATGCATCTGAGCAGCTTCTTTTTTTGTTACTTTCCAGTGCTAGGCACAAGGAGAAGCTGTGCTTCATAAAATACAGCACAGCAGCTAGCGAAAAAGCACACAGCAGTGCCACGACTTAAAACTGCACAACACTTCAGCACCTGATCAGATGCCAACACCAAGTGAGATTTTCCCCATTAGAAAGCAGCCACCACAATGCCAGCAAAGCAAGGTGTACCAGATTCCAACTCCACCAACCTTTCCAAATCTGGATTAAGATATTGACAAGACAATTGTACTCCTGTGGCACCCCATTTCCATGTTTTAATACTTCCCTCCTGCAAGCTTGGAACTGCAGACAGGTCATCAGCCAATTAAACCAAGCATCTATGCTTAAGTGACCACCTGAATTCTCCATTTTCCACTTTTAGGTCTTCAAAACCCCTAACCAAGCTTGACGTTGCCTAGAGCTACAGCCATGAATCCTCCTGCATCACCTTGATCTCTCTGCATCTCTGCTCATGGGAGTGCCATCAGTCACAGAACGGACCTCCCAGAGCCCACTGACACCAAGTCTTCAGAACTGAAAACAAATAGGTAGAAATGAGAATGCAATCATGATTCATTTAAATTTGCTCCTATCTCCACAAGGTCAGTACTTAACAAGCATTTGTGTTCAGTGTAAAGGCATCAGAGGATCTCTGATGAGGCTGAGATCTTGAGGTTTAGCCTGGAAAAGAGAAGGCTGAGAGGAGATCTTAAAAATCAGTATCTAAAGAGTGGAGGTCATGAGGATGGGGCTGGAGTCTTTTCAGTGGTGGCTAGTTACAGGACAAAGAGCAATGGGTACATACCAGAACACAGGAGATTTCACTTGAACTTAAGGAGAAACTTCATTACTTTCAGGGTGGTAAACCAATGGAACAGACTGCCCAAAAAAGTTTGGGAGTCTCCTCTGGAGACTTTCAACACCTGCCCGAATGCACTCCTGTACAACCTGATCTAGGCGCAGGTGGACTAGATGGTCTCCAGAAGTCTCTTCCAACCCCTACCATTTGTATTCTATGATTCTCATGGAGGATGATGAGCAGAAGCTCCCTTTCCACATCCTGCACACCATGCAAGGTAGTGAGACAACAGGGTATCTACAGCTCACATAGCTGAGGCAAAGCCAGAATTGTCCTTTGAAAGCATTATCAGAGGTTTCCTGGGGTCAGAGTTCTAGAAAACTTTGCTGTGTAGCCAGAGATCACATCCATTCAGTCCTCCTCAGAAGAATGGGCTCCAGTCAGACCACATCAGCTCTTCACAATAATTAGCTCCTGCTACATCTTCAAAGAAAGAACTACAAAATTCAACTCCTCAGTGCCATCTTAAAACATCTTAATTTTATGATATTTTTTTCCCCTTCCTTTTCCCTCAGCTCTTGGCTGTCTTGTTCTGTGAGACTGAGAAAGTCTTTGCATTTATTCACATTTAAGGGAGATAAAAACATAACTTGAGAAGGAAAAATAAAATGAAGATTAGAGCCCTTGAGCTTTGCCAAATGAGTGAAGCTTATACAAGCATTATAGTTTCCTTGACTGCACACAGATGTGATTGAGGCTATAGAGTTTAGTTGTTTCTCTTCTTAAATACTGGCAGGATATTATTTAATATTGACTAACAGCATGGAGGCTACGGGACCCTAAAGAAGCAAAGACAGGAGAAATATGGAGATGTGCAATCTTGCACTTACACATTCACAATTTGGCATGTGCTTAACAACTCACATGTCCCATAACTTTCCAAGAAGATTTCACCTCATTCATAAACTGAGCCAAAAAAATTTGGAAAATGCCAGTAATGGAGGTAATTTTGATGCTAGCAGCCTTGGAAAAACATAGGTACTCCTACAGCTTAAAACTTTTAGGAAGTAAAGATCATGAATAAAGCAGAACAGGAAAAAAGCCAGGAAGAAAACAGTTGTGATAATGTCACGGTTCAGGCCCAGCTAGCAGCTCAGCCCCACACAGCCATTCGCACAATTGCCACCATCACCCACCCCACAGCGGGACAGGAAACAGAAGAGGGGAAAAAAAGCCCCATGGGATGAGACAGGAGAACTTAACAGAACAGCATAGAGATAACAACAATCAGAGAGAAAAATAACACTGTTGGAACAGTGCATAAAGCAAGTGATAAGGAATGCTGCACTGACCAAGATGGTTTGGTCTGGAACAGCCTGATCCTGTCACACTGCATCACGCCAGTCACCTGCTCAGAGCACCCATACTTGCCCCAGCCAGCCCTTCCCTTCCACAGTGGGCATAACGTCAGTGTGGTATCAAATAGCCATGGGCTGGTTCAGCTGCCTGTCTTGGCTGTGGCCAGCTTTATGTGAGGGGTAATAACAAAACTACACAAAATAAACACCACCCAACTCAAAACTTAACCCTATCCTAGCCAAAGCCAGGACAGACAAGATGGACAAAAGAAATAGAAGAGATGGTAAGAAAATTTGGTCAGCACTTGGTCAGCCTCTGAATCAAGACAGGAACTTGCATTTTCAAAGAGTCAGCAAGTTACAAGCTTCTCTGTGCCCCTGAATCATGGGGTGGAAAGCCAAGCAGTGCACAAATGCTCAGTCGTGGTTGCAAGGAAGAAGGAGAAGAAGGAGAAGGAGGAGAAGGAGGAGGAGGGGAGCCTGTCCTGCTTCACGGGGCGTTGTTGCAGAGGTTAACTTCCTCGGCTTTCCAGTGGAGTAAATTTTTTGTTCCCTGCATCACTCAGCTGCACAGGAGCCCTCCCAGGCTGCTCCCCATGAAGACCAGAAGCTGCAAATGCCCACCCAAAACACAGACACATGGTCCCACCATGACAACTTTGAGAAGATCAAACAGAAAAGAAATAGCTTTAGGAAAGGGAATGGGGTGAATTAAATGACACTGCAAGATCTGCATTCTAAGATGATTTTTTTCAAGACCGTGCATTTGAGGATTTGGTTGGGTGTGTGTCTTCCCATGGACTGCCATTCAGTCCCGCTCACCAGACACACAGAATGAAGCTCCTATAGTGCTAATCACCAGGCAAAGGCCCAGCCTTCCTGAACAGAGGAAATATTCCACACAGTAAAAGTACTTTGAGGTTTTAGTCTGCACAGATCTCCTTGCAGAGCTAAGGTGGCCAAAGCAAAGCTGAGCTGAACTGTGTCCTGTCATGATACAAGGACACCACTGTACCTGAGGCATTTTATCAGCTATTGCCCTGGGTCATAGGATGTAGACTTTAATCAGATGTGGATGTTAGTCTACTTTGTAAGCACTTTCTTCATTTTTGTTGGTGTCACTAGATTGCACATACTGTCACTGAACTTCTTAACGAAACGTTCCTACAGCTTTCAATACTTGGATTTCAATTAAGCTGTAAATTCCCAGGGTTTTCAGTGGATGTCTCTGGGGTAATCACAAAATCGATGTACTTTAAACCAAAGAAAGCTCATAGGCTAATTATATGAATGACTGAACATCTTAACACTGCCCATGTTTGAGATGATGGCATAAATGTAACCTTTTGACCCAACCCAAGACCAAGAAGCCTCCAAAAAGGCACTATTTGGTGTTACAAGACACCCAAAGGTCTGAAACTTGCAGACATTCTCTGGAGCGAAGGCAGCCAGAGAGCCCAAACTCCTTGCACCAAGAAACTTCAAAATACCAATGCAAAGCAAAACACCCCAGTCTGGATGGTTAATCTGCAGCTCACAGATGCACTGAGTTTATTGACAGCAGAAGAGAAGAAAAGGAAAACTCACCGGCACCAGTTAACCTGTGAACCAATCTGCACAAATCCCAGCACAAGAAGTTCGCAGAGGCTGTGTCATGCCATTATTTAACCACTTTGGCTGAAAGCAGGCCTTAACAAACTTTATTGTGTAAGATTCACCTAAAACACTAAGAATATGGGATCCACTTAGTCAAGAGACCAAATCACATCTTCAGCAAGTTTTGGCATCCACAGACAACCTCCACAAGTTGGAGTCTTCCTGCCTTCGGTGCAGGATTGAATGCCTCCTATGGTTTCAAATTTGGTTTCCAACACATGGCCATGATTGCTAGTCACCATAATTTACATATGCACACAGAGAGGCACACACAGAGGTATTATATATACACATATACATGTAGAAACAGAAGAGAGCAGCTCAGCCACCAAATACTGCTAGGAACAACAGATTGCTCAAAAATGGCAGACTCCTACTGTGCATTTCTCCAAGTTGCTTAGTGTTTGTTTCTATTTCTCAGTAAAGGTTCCTCTTCATAATATAATTTATTGTAGGAAACTATATATGGACGGGTTGTTAAAGCTCTAGGAAAGGAAGACAGAGGAAAGCTGGAAAATTTTGGCTTTTCCCAGAAGAAAAAAATTTTAAAAAAAAAGGTTTTACACAGCATGTGGAAAATTGTTCTCCAGGAAATTAAACCTTTATAGCACCTTCAACCTATTAGTCTCCTTGCCAATTACTTCCCTTCCCATGATTACAATGCATTCAGGGAAATGAATCAAACTGGAAAAACAATGTGTACCTCCTATTCATGATAGTCCATCATGGACAGCAAGTTCTGCATAGGCCAGCAATGTGCCCTTGTGGCCAAGAGAGACAATGGCATCCTGGGGTGTATCAGGAAAAAGTATGTCCAGCAGGTGCAGGGAGGTTCTTCTTCCCCTCTATTCTGCCCTGCTGAGACCACACCTGGAATACTGCATCCAGTTTTGGGCTCTCCAGTTCAGGAGAGACAGGGACTTGCTGGAAAGAGTCCAGCAGAGAGCCACAAGGATGACAGAATCATAGAATGTCAAGGGCTGGAAGAGACCTCGAAAAATCATCTGGTCCAGCCCCACTGCCAGAGCAGGATCACCTAGAGCAGATCACAATGGGATGCATCCAGATGGTTCTTGAATATCTCCAGAGAGGGAGACTCCACAACCTCCCTGGGCAGCCTGCTCCAGTGCTTTGTCACCCTCACATTGAAAAAAATTCTTCCTCAGGTTCACATGGAACCTTCTATGCTTCAATTTCCACCCTTTGCCCCTTGTCCTGATGACTGCAAAGAGAGACTGAGAAACCTGTGGCTGTTAGTCTAGAGAAGAGAAGACTGAGAGGAGATTTTATCAATGTCTACAAATATCTGAGGGGTGGATGTCAAGTGGATGGGGCCAATCTTTTTACTGGTCAGCAGCAATAAGACAAGGAGCAACAGACACAAATTGAAACCTAGCTTTCGTGTCAATACGAGGAGAAACTTCTTTACAGTGAGGGTGACAGAGCACTGGAGTATGCTGCCCAGAGAGGTTGTAGGATCTCCTTCTCTTGAGACTTTCAAAACTCACCTGGATACATTCCTGTGAGAACTACCCTAGAGATCCTGCTTTGGCAGGGAGGTTGGACTTGATGATCTCTGGAGGCCACTTCCAACCTCTAAAGTTCTGTGATTCTATGATTACCCTGATCATGACAAGCCAAGGCTCTACTATTTCAAGAACCACTTCTTTTTTTGAATAAACACTCTTGCTGGGACAGTCAAACATGCCAAACCTTCCTTGCTCCCCACCACCATGGCCAAAGTACACCAATGGTTTAATATCTTCCTTCCTACTCCAGGATGCCTACAGCTGTCAGGAAGGCTCTGCACACCAGGGTCTCTCCATGTTGAAGGCACTTCTTTTCTATGGCAAAAGCAAAAGGATCCAAAGGAATTCAGTCATCCCTTAGACCCCAGCAATTTTAATTAATATCTCTGGTGTCAGTAAAAGTAGGACTATACTCAAATCCAGAGATTACAGATTCAGTGCTGAGTGACCACTCTGAATTCAGCAGTGCCATGACAGAAGCTCAAGGAACCTGAGACACTTACATGTTTGAAGCTCAATCATAAGGACGTCGATATTGAACCCTTCAGAACATGACCAGAACCAGGCAACAGCAGAAATAGATGGCCATATGGGACCAAAGATCCCAGTGTAGCTTTGCTGAATTTGGCTTTAGTGGTCAGCACTACAAGTGGCCATGTCAATACCAATTAGGAAAAAAAAGGCAATTTCAGGGAAAAAAAAAATCCATCTGTGTTACTGACCTTCTCCTTCTCTCCACCAACTGCTGCTCCAGAACTATTACTTTAGGACTATTAACTCCTAAGTGTTAGCTTTTGATTTTGTTTACCCCTGGTTTATTTATTTGTTTATTTTATCTTCAAAGAAAAGCAGCTCTGGTCACTGAGTGCATCCAGGGATATTATGCAGTTATCTGCTAGAGAGAATCTTGCCTTTTTAACCTTTCTTCCTTGCCCCCACATCCCTTCCCCTTTCTTTTCTTATATTCAGTTCCTTCGCATGGCTCATTGGAAAAGCCTACTAGAGATAATTAAGCATGTAAATTGCCTTATCTAACCAAAATGAAACAGCTCCTTGAACATGCATGATAGGCAACCACAGGAGCAGTTTTGAAGGACATGAAGAGAGTTGATAGTATCTTATGTTTGGAAGTGCTGTGGTGGCTTGAAAAGAAAAAGTAGGAAAATGCTTATTCACCATTTAACAGTGTATCAAAACTTGCCACGACACCAAGGATCAGGCATATTTGCTAGCAATCCCTCTGAGGAATGAATGGCTTCAGGAAATATCAAAAGTATTAATTAGACTTTCATCTTTCTGTCTGCTAGTCTGAAAACCAAGTTAGCAGTGACAGCAAACATGGTTCTCATAGGGCACAGGTGATGATATTGGCAGAGTCCTTAGCTGAAAGGGCACAGAAGTAATACTCTTCTTTCTGCAGGCTACTCTACCCTGTCAAACTTTGGAGAGAAAGCATTGGAAATGTTTGCTCTGCATTGAGGACATGCACTCAGAGTAATTCTGTGAGCTGAAGCCTACTGAATATAAATCCTTTTCCTACTGACTATAAATTTCCTTTTAAATGTAAATCCAAAACCAGAACAAAATTGTTTGGGTATAAGCAATCCCTCCAATCTGCACCCAGGGACTTTAGATTTCCATGAATTTTCTCAGTTGATGGCTTTGTCTTGCATTTATGGGAACGTCATTTGCCACCCTCATTTCAAACACTTCAGTGAATGATTTTACCAGAAAAGACTTCATGAGACCTTATACTACTTTATGTGGCTTCACTCCTCCAATGCACGCCCTCTCCTTAGGCTGTCTCCAGCACCAGATCAGCCTGTTGGCTGTCATTTCCAGATGCTTAAACCACTTTATTTCATCTTTGGTATATCTCAGTTTAAAAAAAAAAGTCTTTAAGTAAAAATAATATACCTACATTATCCTTGGGTTTGGCATCTGTATCAGTGTAGTACCATCAGCAAGCAACAGTTCTCAGGATTTGAATGTGAAGGTAACAGTAGTCAAGCTATTGAGAGCAACATAGTCATACATAGAGCCTCTGCAGACAGGCTAAAGCTAAAACTCTGCAAGTTGCCATAAAATCCCAGTTTCTCACCTGGCACAAGTAGATTTCTAACTCCCCCTGGGGCTGCTAAAGTAGGTTATTTAAGGATGTGGGGCTTTTTTTTTCCCTGTTCGCTTTGCAGGTTTGGAGGCTGTATCAGGCTCACAAGACTCCAGTGCTTCACAGGGGATGAGCTGCAGGGGCAGACAGTGTCAAGATCATTCTAGTAAACTGTAGCAGGAGCACAAGCATGGCTTAGAGAAGCAACCACCACCTTGATTATAGCTCAGATATCACTATTGTCAACTTACCTTCCAATGGCATAGTCTATCAGTTGCATATAGGTGTAGAAAAACCCTGTTACTTAATACATTTCTTAATAAATAGCAAGACTTCTTTCTGAGCAGGAAGGAGGACTGATGGAAAATGCTGATGTATACATGTCAGGTCATGCTAGATACAGAGAATCACAGAAAAGTACAGGTTGGAAGGGATCTCGGAAAATCATCTGGTCCAACCTTTTATGGCAGGGAGAGTCCAGGTGAGATTATCATAGAATCACAGAATGGTCTGGGTTGGAAGGGCTCTCCAAAGAACATCCAGTCCAATCTCCTCTGCAGTAAGCAGGGGCATCCGCAACTACATCAGGTTATCTAGCAACCTGTCCAATCACATCCTGAAAATCTCCAGTGACTGTGGACTCTACTACACCCTTGGGGAGGTTGTTCCAATGACTAACTGTTCTCACTGTAAATAAATTCTTTTTTCCATATTTCAGCCTTTTCTCCTGGTATCACAAATGCAAACAGAAGAACCCTTGCATTCCACAGCTCAACCTGTGGAAGTCAGGTCCCACACTCACTCAGTGGTTATATTTCAAAATATCTGCACAATTCTCTTTTAACTGACCTTATAAAATGTTAAACTTTGTTGTTTAAAATATGAACAAAAGTACTAGTGTGGAGTCTGCATTTTTAATCTTTTAAATGATGGAGCTTGTTGCTAACCACATAGAATCAAAGAATCAGGGTTGGAAGGGACCACAAGGATCATCTAGTTCCAAACCCCCTGTGTGAATGGTTTGGGTATCCCCTGCCCCCACCAACACTTTAGAAATCACCCAGACTAGACTCAGCCAGCTCTGGAAATTTGAATGAAGCTTATATTTACAGCTGGCACAATTTACAAGCAGATATTTACAGTATATACAGATATATACAGAAATATACAAGGTAAAAAGGTAATACAGACACAACTCCCCTCCCAGAAACCTGAGTCCCCAGGAGGGGCTCTCAACCACCCCTCACCTTCCCCCTNCTCACCATTGTTTTCATTTCTCAGCCTATCATCTAGTTCTTCTCACTAAAACATGCTAGCTAGGCTCAAACTAGCACACCCTGCCATGGGCAGGGACACCCTACCCTACAGCAAGCTGCCCATAGCCTCATCCGGCCTGGCCTTAAACACCTCCAGGGATGAGGCCTCAACCACCTCCCTGGGCAACCCATTCCAGGCTCTCACCACTCTCATGCTCAACAACTTCCTCCTCACATTCATTCTGAATCTCCCCACCTCCAGCTTTGCTCCATTCCCCCTAATCCTGTCACTCCTTGATAACCTAAAAAGTCCCTCCCCAGCTTTTTTGTAGACCCCCTTCAGATACTGAAAGGCCAAAAGAAGGTCACCTTGGAGCCTACTCTTCTCCAGACTCAACGGCTCCAACTCTTTCAGTCTGTCCTCATAGGAGAACTGCTCCAGCCCTCTGAGCATCCTCGTGGCCCTGATCAAGAATGTACAAGATCAAGAACGTGCAGGATCAAGAATGTACAGATCAAGAACGTACAAGGCCACATACATGAAATGATAATTTTGTAGTTACAAAAATTTTGTAATTACAAAAAAATATAAACATGTAAATTACATACAATAGACATTTTAAAAGTCAGCATATATCCTACTTAAAATAATTGCCAGGATATTCACCTAAAGCACTTCAATTTAATGCAGATGCATCCTAACAAATAAAATGCATTTTGAAATCTGTCACCATCCCCAGTCAGGTAATCAGTTGTCCATATCCTTAAATTGCTGTACATTTAGCAATGTAGGGGAGAGTGATATCAACACTATTAATCATTCTTTATTCACTTAATGTTCATCCCTCTCATATACTCCTGCTGATATGCTTATTCAGTAAAAATCAAAGAATGTTTACCTAAAATTTGAAAACTACCCAAAAATATTAATTACACCCAAATAAACAGCATTAATTAAAAAAAAGAGAGAGAAGAAAAATAAAACCAAAACAGTATCTCATCCTACCAGATCAATAAACCTTTTTCAATGACTTCTAAATGAGACTGAGTATAGGATAATTATTTTAACTTGTAAGATATATAGACTAACTTCACCTAGAAATTAATCCAGTTAAGACCTATTTTCGGTTCTCCCAGCAATGCTGCTGCCTCCACTGAGCTCAGATCTGCATGACTTCAGCCATGCCAGTGGAATGGGCTGCCCAGGAAGGTGGTGGAGTCATTGTCACTGGAAGTGTTCAAAAAAAGCCTGGCTGAGGCACTTAGTGCCATGGTCTAGTTGACTGGACAGGGCTGGGTTCTAGGTTGGACTGGATGATCTTGGAGGTCTCTTCCAACCTGGTTGATTCTGTGATTCTATGCCAGTCTTTTATTGCCTCTAGATGGGTGCTCTTAATTCTCAGGAGCTTCACAAGATCAGGAAAACAGGAAAAACCTGGGCTGACACAGCCTTGCTAAGGTTTTCACATTTCCATTGAGCTTTCAATTCAATTTGAACATGAAGATTAAAAAAAAAAACAAAACCCATCAAATCCCCTCTGCATCCATAGCCTGCTGAATTCGACACAGGTCTTTAATCCGTTTCTGATGTGTTTGGATGTGAGCTAGTTTATGGGTGTAATTTGCATGTGTATCCTCCAGCAGTCTCCTCGACCAACCCCTTACAGCTCCTGCACACACACAGCCTCTCCTGGGAAAATGGTGGCTGCTCCAAGCAGCACTGGCTGTACCTCGGCCAGTGGGGTCCAGTTGACAGCCCTGGCAGCGTTTCCCTGCTTGCTTTAAAAATAAAGGGCTTGATGAAGCAGCATTTAATGAAGTTGTATTTAAATAGTAACATATGGCCTCTTTCTCTATTGTTCCAACTTTCTGTTATCTCAAAAACATTGACATTTACATGCTGGCAGCAATTTCAGAGATTTTGGGTTGTTTCGTTTACCAAGAAAGAATCCTCACGCAATTTAACAAAGCTCAGCTGAACAAGGTGCCTAAGTGTGATGCCTGTGCCATAAGCATTTGCCTCAGAAGTTTCTACAGGTTAGCAGCAAGTGTATGTCAGGAAATTCAGTTACTGGCACCATCTGACAAGTGCACAACTCCTGGGTAAAAAAAGGGGGAAAGGTAATTTTTAGAAATGAAAACCATTCTTTTGTATTATTTTTTCCTAATGTTGTTATAAGGTCTCATGTCTGCCATGCAAAAATAAGGCAGATAAATTGTTCTTTCAGGAAACCAAAGCAGTTTTCACTGACAAGCTTTCACTTTTGAGGGTTATTAAAGAGCACATGAACTTCAGCTCAAACCCCAGCACACTTGCAGAAAGACTCACTGAAGACATTGAAGAGGTGCTTGCTCAATAGAGGTTTCTGTTTAGGTCTTTACAAAGACTGTAAAACTCTTTCGTCCCACACCAACAGCCTGTACAGCAAGACCTGCAGTGGGTCCCACAGAAGCTGGCCATGGCCTTCCCATGCCAGATGTGGCAATGAGCCACCCTCCCAGCCACAGTCAAAATACAACGCAAAACTGAAAGGAAGCTCAAAGGGAACTCAGCTGGATGGGAGATGCTGGCTTATCAAGATGCTGGTTTACAAAGTGGTGAACTTGCTGGGGTCCTGGTGCAGTCAGCAGTGATTTAAGGTTGAAGTGCAATCCACAACTGGTGTTGAACACTTCTAAACAGTGTTTACTGTCTCCTGCTGATGATTTATGGGGTTTGATTACCCATTTTTCATTACAACCAAAAGTGAGATTAAAATGTTTTAGAGGCAACTGCTCGTATCAATCTCTAGAGCAGAGGCTGGGAGTGGAGCTGTCACTCAGGGAGGTGTTGGCATCCTGGCTGCCAACACCACTACAAGGCAAGAATCATTAAAAGCAAATACCTTCTTATAAGATAGACTGGAGACAGGGAGAGCTGCGGCTGGCCAAAGATCGTTTCTGAACAGTAGCCAACACACACACAAAAGCAGCCAAAATTCACTGACTGTCCTCTGCTGATTTCATCTCAGAAAGAAAAACAAAAGAAGTACGGAACCAACACCAACGCTTTGTATAAGAATAGCACATGCATTTTAAATATCTGTATTTAAATCACCTGTTCCTTTGCACCTAATAAGGCACAAAAATTAAAGTTCAAGCAGGATTAATAAGCTGAGCTGAAAGGAGTCACTTTGGTGAGGCACCAAGAAAGTTCAGCCCCAAATATGGAGTGGTGAGATGCGGAGAGGCGCAGGCGAGCAGCGGGCAACCTCCCTGCTCCCTCCCATCCTGAGCCATCTTCAGGCTCGGCTCAGTGGGAAGAATTTATCATATCTTTCCAGGGTGAAAGCGCAGGAAAAAAAGAAGAAAAGAGAGAGAACATCAAAGTAACTTCTTACTAGACTTCAAGCTGCACAATAATATCCTCTCCATGTGAGAGAAAATATTAAAGAAAGGCCCAATCCCACCAACCCACAAGTCACTCTGCTATTTTCAAGGGATTTTGCAAACATCTGAACAATCACAATTATTAACAGTAGCTTCATATTCCTGTCTGATCCACGTCAGTATGAAATGCAGCTCAGAGGGGAGTTCGGCGTGCTCCATGTCAAAGCTAAATAAATCACAGGCTGCTCTGCCCCATCGCAAGGAGAGACAAACACTGCTTTCTCTGCCTGTCTGCCCAGCCCCCTGCCTTTTTTTTTTTCTTTTTTACTTCATTCCTAAAAATAAAATTAAAAAAAAAAAACCCAAAAGCATTTACTGTAGTAATTTACTGCTGAGGTTAAGAACGTGCTCCAGGGGTGGTAATGGCAAAGAAGAACTACAGTGGGAATACAAACAGACACTTTCCTCCTAAGCTGCTTTGATGTGCCATTCCTAGGAAGACTGGGGTTTTTTTTTCCCTTTATAGCTTTGGGCCTGTGAAGACTTTACACTTTTTCTTTATTCTTGCTTTTTTTTCCTTTTTTTCCCTCTTCTAGATATCCTTAATGCAGGACCCTTTCACGACCTCACAGTAATAACAAACAGGAGATGAAAAATCCATGTGCTGCCTTATCAAAGCCATCTGCAGAATTTAAGCTTTCATTTAAAAAATAAAAATTAAGCTTCTACCCTTTAAAGGTTGTAGAGATAACCTTCTCTACGTCAATTGATCTACAGCCATTCTGTGTTTCTATCCTCCTTTGTCTGAATGTCTTGAGGGACGTAACTGCTCCCCATAGTTAAACTATTTAGGGAAAAACGTTTGACAGATAAAGTTGGCTTGTCTTTCCCAAGTGAAAGAGCATCAGTTTCCAACTCCTGATGTGTGAAGTGGATAAGCAGAAGCAAAGCAAAGCTTTTGCTGGAATCTCCATAGATTCACAGGGCCAAAATATGGACTTTTTTAACATTTATGTATCTAAGTTCAGTGTTCATGAGTCTCATCATAGCTCACCCAGAGAAAAGACTACTTTTGGATGGAATTCATCTCACCATCCTCCCAGGTACACAGGCAGAGGCAGGTGCTTCTAAGTGAACTGCTCTCAAGATGCCCCGTGAGGCTAAAGGAAAGAACCTGCCCTGGTGCTCACAGCTCCTACTAGAGACATGACAGGGAAACGACTGGAGAAGAAGCAGCAAAAACTACTGCCCTAGATAATGGATTAGCCCTGCTGCAGAGACATTTTTTTCCAAGTTCTCCTTTAATTATGCCAGGGAAAAATATCTCACTTCAAACAGGTACCACTGTGATATTGACACTATGTATATATATACATATAAATAAGCCTCTCTGGACAAATTGGTATGACCAAGCATTCGTTCATCATGCTCAGGCTCTTACTTTCAAATCAGGTCCCACTCTCCCCAGGGAAGAGACAGGAAGAAAATTCAAACAAACAAAGAGAAAAACAGCCAAGGAGAGATCCAGCACATCGCTGGGTAATTATGGAATGAGAAGGCTCCTGGTAGACAAGTTTGAAAGGAGAAACATGGAACCAATTTTATTTACCAGCAGCACAGACAGTCTCAAATATGAAAAATCCCCTGAAGGCTAGACAAAAGAGCCAACAAGGGCCACGATAAGCAGGTGGATGTATGACTTCTTGATTTGAAGGTCAAAAGCACAAAGCACAAGTGCCCAGCAATGTACACATGCTTTTCTTTCTCAGAATTAACTAATCATTTTTAAAGTTTCCAAGCCAGGTCCACCACCTTCCTTTGCAACCATTCTGGTATTTAGTGACTTTCATTAGAAAGCAGCAGGTCTATTCCAAAAATGTTTTCTCACAGCAACTTTCAACCAATGGATCTTGTCACACCTTCACCAAGAACATCAAAAAGACACCAGCCTTCAGCAACATCTCTGTGTGTATCCCTGTAGAAGGATGAAGACACCGAGCAACCTTTCATAAAATCAAATACATCGAGATCCTTGCTTTTGTACTTTTTAGCAGTGACTGAAGTTCACCCTGGTGACTGCTCAGTACAGCATTGGTAGCATCACAATATGATCAAATGGTTTTGTTGTGACCAGTTGTCCTGGAAGGTTAATAGGCCTAAAACATGTCCTGGCTTGTGATGAGGTTTCGAAGTAGAAATACTTTTGCAATCATACAACTCTGCGCATCTGCATACCTAAAACTAACCAAGGACAAGCTGTGAAATATCTGCCTACCCAGAGACATTGAGATAAGGAAAGAACGACTCTTATAGAGACCCTGAAAGCTGGAGACATCAAGATAAGGAAGCAAAGACACCTAGAGAGCCCCTGAAACTGGCCAGAATGGACCTAGCAGCTTGGGCTCAGTGATAAGCTACACAGCTCAGCACATTTTGCAACCAAAAGGGCAGCACAAGAAAGGCTCTTGCCTTCCTCCCTAGCACCCCAGAGAACACCACCAGGGTAGCACCAGGGTGCCAAAGATAAGGATTGTGGGCAGGCAGATGTAAAACACCTCTTGGAAGTACTTTGTATAAACCTTTCCTACAACTCTTATGAGTATGTAGTAAGCAACAACACATAAACCACAAGGTTGGGATCCGGGGTGCGCACATGCTTTGGTGGAGAGATCCCCCATGCACCGGCGTGCTTAATAAACATACCTGCTTTATAACCTTTAGGGTTATAAGGGGGTTTTCCACCATGTGTCATTTGCCCCACCCTTCTGCTGATGGGGAGAACTAAAGGCAGGAGGAAAAGAAAGGCTTGGGTCATTATGTCTCCTCCCAAAGAGATAAACAGGTACCCAGAGGTGTTTAGGTACTTGTTAGTGTCTTGCCCAAATAAAAGTAAGCAAGCCCTGGTTTCACCTAATACGGGCAGTTTTGCAAATGCTGTTTTGATTGGTGAATCTTTGTGGCCAAAGGAGCCATTACACTCGGGCAAATAACATAAACGGAGCTAAGCTGCAAGCAGTTGTGCTGCCTCTGCCTCACTGCTCTGACTCGGTCTGTGCTGCTCTGCTCAGACAACATGCCTTGCCTCACTGCTCTTGGCTTGGATGTGTTCTGCTCTGCCTCATGCTTAAGACCAGTTTAACCCTGATGTTTTGGGTTTGAACTACCTGGAAACTTAAGCGCCTCAAGTTTAGCAGGAGAAGGCCTCATGATGCGGTGAGAAGTGCCACCAACATTGTGCTCTCTGCACATCTGCAAGAGATCCTGCCCGCACCTCTGCAAACCTCCATGCCAGCAGGAACCGGAATCAGATCAGAGATCGCCTGCCTCTTTCCCAGCACCCTGCTAGAGCCTGGGAAGATCTAGAAGCCTCTCAACGGCTATCAAGAAGCCGAGCAGTTCCAACACTAATGCAAAGGAGCCAGGGACGATCTCTGAATTCTGCTCTACTGCTGTGAGTAGAACAGACTTGCTCTAGGGCTCCAGGCTGCCTATTTATAAGTGGAGCAAAGCCATCTTGCGGCTAAAGCTTTCCAATTTTCTGATTCTCCTAAATTACTAAATTGCCCAAAGCATCCTTGTAAAGATGCTCCCAACCGAGTTAGAACTCAAATGTAACTAGTTTGTCTAGAGTTTGTGGGTGGGGCTTTTTGGAAAGAAAGTAACTACACATTTTACAATTCCTGCCTCATCAATTGCCCCAACTAGTTCACCAGTTTGGAGATAGAATCTCCTCTCAGCTTCTTCTTTTATGTGTCAAAGGAATGAATTAGCTTTATTTTCTTCACACATTAACAAATAACCTCCTCATTTTGAGCATGCTCACCTATTTTTATGTCACCTGCAAACATTTCATTCCATTGTCTAGGGTGCTGCCAAAAATACTGAGCAGCATCAGCCCAAGAACTGTTCCCAGAAGCATGTGGTGAGAAATAACTTCCTCACTGATACCTCTCCCTAACAATAACATTTTGACACATACCGTCAAACCGGCTTTTAATCCATCTAGCATGTGCTGTTATGGCTACATGAGTTGAATCAAAAGATCTGGTGGCACCAAGTCCAAATCCTTATGGAAACGTGAGTACACTCTAACAGCAGGCTTTATGTTGACTTTACGTTATGAAACATATCTCTTGACCAGGATTGACAGGTGCTATCTTTATCTTTATAGACGTAGCAGTTTCACAATGGAGTGGTATCAAGGGACCTTTTACTTCATGTAACAAAAAGGCAAACTATGGAACGTGTAGAAAAGGGGATAAAGAAAAATACCAAATAGTGCCAAAATATCAAGTGGCAACAACTGCTGGACTAAATTAGAAAACGCTGGCAAATTCAGAGTAGAATTAAGTATTTTATTCAAAGAAAGAGTAAAAAAAAAATTATTATCATATTGACTTGTATATTCATTCTGAGGCCTTGAGCAGCCTGCTCTAGTGGGAGGTGTCCCTGCCTATGGCGGGGGGTTGGAGCTGGATGATCCTTGTGGTCCCTTCCAGCCTAAACCATTCTATGATTCTATGATTCATTCATTGTTTCCTAGACCAAAACTGTCTAATCTATGTGTGCTGTCACAGAGCTGAAAGAATCACTGTGGTGCTTCCATTACTCTGAAAGAATCACTGTGGTGTTTCCATTACTTAGAAAGATAAATAATGGTCCTTTCAGGTCTTCAATTCTGTGACATTATCAGACAGAATAAGCCTACATCTACGCTCACAACAGTATTGGAGTGGGTCTGCATGGCAAAGTAATGGGTTCTGAGGAGCCCAAAACCAAATTCTGTGCCCCAGAGGGATGTGCTCCAGCTCGCTCCTATGGCTGCATGCAGCAGAATCAGGCCCTCTGAGATAATTTTCAACCTGAACCAAAGCCCAGTAATAGGAGACAACCAGATTTGCTTCCAAAAATCCTTCTTGATCCAAATATTTGGGCTGTACGTATGTATGTCTGAAGAGCTGCTGGATGCAAATGGTAAGCAAAGATCACAAAAATTACCTGTTTGTCATGTTTGGTTTTTTTTAAAGAGAGATGACAGAATCAAGCTCTCAAATGAACCGGAGAGAAAAACAGAATTATACTGGGAGAGACAGATACATAAATTACAAAGCAAATACAGCATCCATGGTGACCCCCTTGAATTTTCCCCCGACCCAAAACTAAATCTATAATCCTCAGTGCTCCGATCCTCCCTCCCCCCAACACCTCTGTCATCCAAAAGGCCTAAACATAAGCCTCTGGAGGCCCTAAAACAGGTCTACTCCTTACATGTTTGTCCCAATAAAAGTGGCTCCAGCCTGACACAGGGCTGGAGGAGGAGGAAAGGAGAACGAGCTGGCCTCACCGTGAGTTTATAAAGAGACAGCATAATTATGGGATTGAATAACAATCTTCTAATCTCTACAGGATTTTTTTTTTAACCCCATAGTTCCCAACCTGGGACACTGTTTTATTTCTTTAGTAGTGTGACATATTGGGGCTAACTCGATAGTGTCAACATTTAAAGCTATTAGTAACAAACGTTAAGTTGGTGAACATCATTAATAAGCTTAACACCAAAAAAAATGCCTATGACACAACTGACACAGGGTCCACCACATCGACCATTAGAGAAATGATGGGACACTGCTTCCAAGGGAATGACCAGCTTGGTGATCTAATCTCAGGATATTAAAAGACAGGTACCTCTGCCCGAATCCATGAGAATTACAACTATTTTTGTGTCATACACATCCCCCGGGATGTACCCAAGCACTTCCTCCCACAGCTCAGCACCTCCTGTAACCATTGTGTAGCCCTCAATGCAGATGAGAACGAAGCATAAGGCACTTACTTAGACTAAAACTCCCACTAAATACCATGATATTTCCAAACACTTCCCCCCCCCAGTTACTTAGACTAAAACTCCCACTAAATACCATGATATTTCCAAACACTTCCCCCCCCCAGTTTTAAGTCAGGGTTGTTTTTTAATGCATTTACTTACTTGGATTTTTTTTCCTTATTACCCTTTGTCTGAAACTGTCTCAGTTCTGGCCAATATATTTGATTACTTCTGCTTTTGCCACAAACAAAAAAAGGCATTATCCACAGAACCACAACACAAATAGACACACTCATTTTTCCCTTTTTTTTTTGCCTTTCAAAGCAGCCATTTTCTCCACTAGATCATATTTGTTTCCTTCAGAAATAAATAGCAGATGACATTATGCCGCAGTTGCTGTATTTAACACTTTTTCCATTTTTGTATTTATTGTAATGAAAATTTCCATAGATGAATGTTTCCCTAATACTACCCCCCCTCCTTATTTATTATACACCCATCCTGGAAATGATGCAGTCTTTTTTTCTGGGGGTTACCCCACACCATTCCCAAACACTGTGGTATACTGCCCTTATGGTAGTTTGGAATCTGTCCCTATTTTATCTCTTTTTTATTCAAAATCTTTGTGAATTTGACAGTGTTGTTTCACCCAGTCCTCCTTAAGGGATGAGAGAGAAAGAAGACTGGGTTAGTACAGCTGAAATACTGTATTTGAACAATTCTCAAAGGATCTCACTGCAAGACAAAAGAAAACAACAAAACCCCCAAACAAACAAAGCTCAGACTTGCCCTGCTGTTAATGCTCTGTGCTGTTCTGTGGCACAGCATACTCTAGAAACCCTTCCTGAAGAAATGAGAATGTATTTATTTATTTTTAATCATAAAAATTAAAAATGCCAGCACAGAACAACAGTCTTGATGACCCTCTCAATGAAAGCCACCGACAGTGCCTCTGACCATCCCCCAGAATGGGCTTTCTGCCACAGCAGGCCTGAAGGCTCCAATTCAAAGCAGTCATAAACACAGGAAGAATTGAGGTCCAACAAGAGGCAAGGCTTTGGGTAATTTCATAGCAACTAAACACCTTCACTCTTTCAGGGCAGATACTGTTATGTTAAGTGGGGTGCTGACAATGTCTTCTTTAACCATCTCTCCACCCATTGTCCTGCTCCTCATAGCAGCCTCCAAATCCAAAGCTTGTCCTTAGGGGAGAGAGAAGAATGTGTCCTCTTTCTCTGCCCTCATAAAACAGGATTGTAAAAGGAGGAGTCCAGGGTAGATGCTTCTCTTCAATCTTGCCTCTTGCTCTTCTAGCAGAAGACACATATCTACCATACGGGTTAAATCAATGAGCGCTACAGCAAGAGAACATCCTCAGGGCCCAGCCCAAGACCATGAATTTAATTGCTCCAGGAATACAGGCATGGGTTTTTTTTGTTTGCTTTTTTAAGGCAAAAATTCTACCAAGTAAAACACTTTCCTGAGCGCTCCATGAAGGCAGGAAATGAACCACACAAGACAAATTGTGGTCATCTCGCTTAATTCCGAAGATTATAGCTACAAGAGCAGGAAGGCAGTTGAGCCAGACTATCCAATGATAGGTTAGAACATCATCACTACGGGCTGATGTAGACACAAAGAGGCTGCATCTCAGAAGCATATTTAGACTGGAGAGAAAATATCCTCACTACAGAAAAGCTTAGGACCTAACAACGGCTAATGTGCTGTGGAGTCATACTTTGTGCAGCACATGTTTGCATGCTGCATGCTAATTTCATCTTATAGCAAGTACTGAGAGGTTTATGCGGGAGGGAGAAGTGGGAGGGGAGGGTTCCACTCATTTTTTTTAGCATGCCTAATGGCTTTTGGTGTTAGAGAAATATAAATAACTATATCATCACGAGGCAAAGATTAGATCTAAAGTATTCCTTGGAATGTGAAAAACAGATTCTGAGAAAGCTTGGGTTTGAAGCATGTGGAATAAGACCGTTATTTGACAGACTGCCCAAAGAAGTGGCATTTTATGGAGGAATTCCTTTCTGAGACAGCAAAGACAACACTTTGCTCTTTAAGAAAAGAATAAAGTTATTTCACTCTTCAATATGCATGTGAAGAGGCAAATAGTTCATCCTTAAAAGTTTGCTTGTTTTTCCAAGTAACAAATGTCAAGCTTCACAGAAAAATGGCTTTGTTAGTGCTGCAGTTTGGCTTTGTGCTAGTTTCCTTCTCCTTTTCTACACAAAACCTCTGAAATTGTCAAAGCTGATTTTCTGCTAAGTGATCAGTGAACTATTTAATGTCATCTGCTACAAGGCAAAGCAGCCTTGAGATGGGCTTGTTGAACTTTAGCACATTCAGTATCAGTCTCTGTTGATTCCCAGAATGTCCTGCAGCAGGGTAACTGGCAAGTGGTTAAGCACTTAAACTTTTTTTTTCCCAGCATGATGTGTCATAGTAAATATGATCATAGCATAAGCCCTGATTAACATTTTCTTCAGGAATCTTGACAGTGGCATTACTGAGTCTTTTAAAAGCTTGAGCACCATGAATCCCCTCTCCCACCATGACAGCAATCCAATGACATCCCAGACTAGGAAGATAACCAAAGCCCATTTTTAGCAGCAGAGAAACCCAATCAGACAGTATGGTCAAGCCTGTCATTCACATGTGGGAGCAAAGCAGGAGGAGGTTGCTCTCTTCTCTCAGGTGGCCAGCGCCAGAACGAGAGGACACAGCCTCAGGCTGCGCCGGGGAAGTTTAGGCTCGAGGTGAGAAGAAAATTCTTCACTGAGAGAGTCATTGGCCACTGGAATGGGCTGCCCAGGGAGGTGGTGGAGTCGCCGTCCCTGGAGCTGTTCAAGGCAGGATTGGACGTGGCACTTGGTGCCATGGTCTATCCTTGAGCTCTGTGGTAAAGGGTTGGACTTGATGATCTGTGAGGTCTCTTCCAACCTTGGTGATACTGTGATACTGTGATACTGTGAAAGGCAGAGAGGAGCCTCAATAGCTGGATACTTAACCCAAAAAAGTGCATTGACTCTGCACTTCTGTACTTGGGATGGGCCTCGAAGTTGCTGGAGTCTGCTGTTCCCTCTTCTTTCTGCCAACTCGTGCAAGGAGAGGGTCAGTTTTGAAAGCTCACCAGTTCTCACCATTGTGACAAAGTGTATCCAATGCCTCCAGGCTGATGTTTCATTGTCCCAGGTAATTGACTACAATGGAAACACCAAGCCTCAAGTGTCCTCTTACCCTCTTATCCTGAGAGGGTTCTCATGTACCTTGCACTGGTGCTTTTCTTCCCTGCTCACAGATAGAAACACAACTCCCTGGAGACAGTACCACACTTCCTCCAGGATCGGGAGGAGCTGCTTATATGCTTTCCAGGGGCTATGGACCTACAGTTTTACTGAACAATTTTCCATGTATCATTTGCTGGGAAAGAAATGAAACTTGAAGCCCCCATTCCACAGCAGTTCATCCTCTCCAGGGGACACTGTGCAATGCGCAGGAGCCCAGAGGTGATTACCAGGGTGACAGGGTGCATGCTCAATCACATGAATCTACATGAAACCACTTCATGGATGGTTTCCACCATACCCATGAGCTGGGCAAAAGAGGGAGTTATCAAAGAGCCACATGTTTCTCATCAGCACAGGCAGGGATGTGTTAGGTCCACCCATGAGTCGTGCTAAAAATTGCCTTGTCTATTTGGAGAATATGCATCAGCTTTGTCTTCCTTCCTCATGGGTAGGCTAGAGGGCTTCAGACTGGAACAGTACTTCAACACTACAGATGAGCACAGGAGTCCAGAGGTGTATGTGGGAAGTTTGCTTTGTTACCCCAACCTCAACTCTAACCAGCCTTGCCGAGGCAGTGTTTCCTTTAAACTAAAATATACAAAGAGAAATGAAAGCAATGGAGTTTGCATGTTCAAACAGGGCTATACAATCTAACCACTGAGAACACTGAAAGTGACCTGGCAAAAAATGGGTTACTCAGATGCTGTGTATGGGCCAAGTTCTCCCCTGTTCTTGTGTAATGCTCTCTCATTAAAACTGCCCCTTCACAATTAGGGATCTGGTTACTTATACACAGGATACAAAGCACAGAGACAGATGGATGGTTGTAGGTGGGTAGTACATAACACTGCACTATGAGTCACATCCCTGTCATTTGGATTCACACTCCTTCAGTGCCCCAGCTCTACTCTAAGAAGGACAGGTCTTACTTTTGAGGCAAACCCACAAATATCAGGTAGCACAACTGAAGCCCTATATCTGAGACAGGTTGTTTCTCCCTGTATTATCTGTGTACTCATCATAACCAAAAAAAAAATGGAAAAAAAATCAAACAAAGACACTGTATATGGGCACCAAGATGCTGAAGAGCGTCATTAAGTTTGGATCATGCTCAAGCTTTCTGCATTTGTAGAAGCACCTGGCAAGTTATCAGCTCTCCATCAATAAGAAATAAATGTTTATACTGTATCTCTACTGGACTTATCAGGTCTTAGGCTTCCTCTAAACTGAAAATAAAGCATGCAGTTATGGCCTGCCTGGATGTGTTTCTCTGTGGTCTGTATTAGATAGTATTGTCCTGCTCCGGCAGGGGGGTTGGACTCGATCTCTTTGGGTCCCTTCCAACCCCTACCATCCTGTGATCCTATGATCNTTTTTCCAAGTAACAAATGTCAAGCTTCACAGAAAAATGGCTTTGTTAGTGCTGCAGTTTGGCTTTGTGCTAGTTTCCTTCTCCTTTTCTACACAAAACCTCTGAAATTGTCAAAGCTGATTTTCTGCTAAGTGATCAGTGAACTATTTAATGTCATCTGCTACAAGGCAAAGCAGCCTTGAGATGGGCTTGTTGAACTTTAGCACATTCAGTATCAGTCTCTGTTGATTCCCAGAATGTCCTGCAGCAGGGTAACTGGCAAGTGGTTAAGCACTTAAACTTTTTTTTCCCAGCATGATGTGTCATAGTAAATATGATCATAGCATAAGCCCTGATTAACATTTTCTTCAGGAATCTTGACAGTGGCATTACTGAGTCTTTTAAAAGCTTGAGCACCATGAATCCCCTCTCCCACCATGACAGCAATCCAATGACATCCCAGACTAGGAAGATAACCAAAGCCCATTTTTAGCAGCAGAGAAACCCAATCAGACAGTATGGTCAAGCCTGTCATTCACATGTGGGAGCAAAGCAGGAGGAGGTTGCTCTCTTCTCTCAGGTGGCCAGCGCCAGAACGAGAGGACACAGCCTCAGGCTGCGCCGGGGAAGTTTAGGCTCGAGGTGAGAAGAAAATTCTTCACTGAGAGAGTCATTGGCCACTGGAATGGGCTGCCCAGGGAGGTGGTGGAGTCGCCGTCCCTGGAGCTGTTCAAGGCAAGGTTGGACGTGGCACTTGGTGCCATGGTCTAGCCTTGAGCTCTGTGGTAAAGGGTTGGACTTGATGATCTGTGAGGTCTCTTCCAACCTTGGTGATACTGTGAGACTGTGATACTGTGAAAGGCAGAGAGGAGCCTCAATAGCTGGATACTTAACCCAAAAAAGTGCATTGACTCTGCACTTCTGTACTTGGGATGGGCCTCGAAGTTGCTGGAGTCTGCTGTTCTCTCTTCAGGATACAGGATACAAAGCACAGAGACAGATGGATGGTTGTAGGTGGGTAGTACATAACACTGCACTATGAGTCACATCCCTGTCATTTGGATTCACACTCCTTCAGTGCCCCAGCTCTACTCTAAGAAGGACAGGTCTTACTTTTGAGGCAAACCCACAAATATCAGGTAGCACAACTGAAGCCCTATATCTGAGACAGGTTGTTTCTCCCTGTATTATCTGTGTACTCATCATAACCAAAAAAAAAATGGGAAAAAAATCAAACAAAGACACTGTATACGGGCACCAAGATGCTGAAGAGCGTCATTAAGTTTGGATCATGCTCAAGCTTTCTGCATTTGTAGAAGCACCTGGCAAGTTATCAGCTCTCCATCAATAAGAAATAAATGTTTATACTGTATCTCTACTGGACTTATCAGGTCTTAGGCTTCCTCTAAACTGAAAATAAAGCATGCAGTTATGGCCTGCCTGGATGTGTTTCTCTGTGGTCTGTATTAGATAGTATTGTCCTGCTCCGGCAGGGGGGTTGGACTCGATCTCTTTGGGTCCCTTCCAACCCCTACCATCCTGTGATCCTATGATCACATACAGCTATGTGTGAGACCCAGATAGGATGCAACCAGTTTATGGAATCCTCCAAGAACGTGCTCCCAGTGGTGCTGGGAGACCTTTCAAACATAGCTAAGTGCAAACAAACGGGAAGTACAAAGCACATTACTTTTATTGTTAAATCCACTGACACAAAGCAACATGATTGATGGAACTGTTATGAAAAAAAAAAGAAAAGTTGATATTCTGCCCCCTCTCCTTTTTTTTTTTTTTAAATCCCTTGAGGCAAAGCCAAAAATCTCAATGTGCCACAATAACCACGTTTACTTATTCCCAGCTCCTGTCTGTAGTATCATATCATATCAGCTCACCCTGGCATCAACACGGTGCTGTTTGTCGATGAGCCCAAGGAATCGAAGGAATCCAATCTGTTCCTCATTATGTGATGCTTGGGAGATATGGGAGGGTTAAAAAAAAAACCAAAACAGAAAGGAGAGAAGGGAGAGCTAACCAGTGGACAGAATGAGAAATTGGAAAAAGTGAGTAATGACCAACAAAAGTGTGAAGGAGGAATGTGATGCTCAGACACAAAAAGAATGAAAAGTAGAAGAGGTGAGCTATGAGGGAATGGAATAGGTGGGAAGAAAAAAAGCAACAAGACAGCCTCAGTTAGAGGAATGAGAAGTGAGAAACTCTAAAGAAAACAAACCTGCTGGAACAGGGTTCTATCCCTCTGTAAGGCACAGGCTTTCTAAATATTTCTTCCCAGAGCTTAATTCACTGGTGAAATTGAAAAAAAAAAGAAAACAAACCAAACCACAGGAAAACCAACTTCCAAGCAGGTGGAAAGTGCTCCCAACCAGCCCACTCCCAATAGGGCATAATTTCCTCTAATTGCAAGAGAATAATCATGCTTCCCGTGGGCAAAATGTTAGTGAAACTCCAGAACAGAGTGAGGGAACACCTGCTTAATGAGTAGGTTTGCCTCTCCAGAAAGGCTGGTGTATAGGTGCAGAGCCATAGCAGAGTTTAGGTGTGGGTATGAGCTTATACAGTCAATTAAGCATAATTTAATTACATTTAAATATTTAATAATGAAGCATACTTTAATTGCATATTTTTTTGTTGTTGTTGTTGTGCAGTGCTGAGCACTTTATAAAGAAGCAGCTCACAAACACTCAGCAATCCAGGTTTCTGTACACCCAGGCTACCTGTAGCCCCTTCTACCCTTGCCTTTGGACGTGGGGAGCAATTAGTCCAATTCATGTTACTACTTCCTTCAAAGTCCTATTTCTTAAAGGATATAGAACAAGCAGAGCTCCTGAGATATCAACACTTGTTTTCATCTGCCACGTTACATTGTGGGGCTCCTGAAATATAAAGGCAAAGACCAAAAGATCCTGACTACCTGAACTGAGCCTCAGCTGTCGGTCAGGCAAATATGTGCATGTGGTCCTAAAAGTCTCTTCCCTGATACTTCCTAAACCTACAGGTGGCTCCCAAGTGTTTCCTCCTCAGTTCCCCATAAAGCTTCCTGCTCAGCAAACATAATTCTTCAGGCACAAAACTTTTTTTTCCCCTCTCTCTGTTGGGGTGTGTGTGTGTGTGTGTGTATGCTTTTAGATACAATAAGGGAATCCAGATGCTTCATTTCATTTGCCTGTTGGAAATCTATCTTACCACTAAGGCTTTATTTAGCTATCAAAAGTATGTAAGTATGGCTCTTGTCCCTAGGCTTTAAAGACTCCCAAAGATTTTGAAAGCAGCTGCTTACTAGGTTTGCCATATACGGTTTGCATGATGGTGTGATTAATGCAGGTTTCCTTGGAACTGATGTTGATTTTCACATCTCACAGCCAATTAATCAAAAGCAGAATCAGGCCATAGGCTGATACAGGAGGTTTTGAGAATAGTGCAAGATAATGGCACCGAGAGATGCCTGTGGCATCTGCATTACAGGGCAGTGGCTATTTCACTCCTTTCAGACACCACCACACTTCTTATGCCAGCTATGCCCGGAGACAGTGAGACTCCAGGTAAACCAGATGATGTCAAAACCCACCAAAATCAAAAGTAATTAATAAACACACACAAGCAAGCTAGAAAACATGGATAATTGGGGAAGAAACATGGGTAAACAATTGTTATTAAATTCACAATATTTAAGTCCAGAAAACTTTGTCATACCACAGAAACTGAACATTACAGGTAAACATACATCCCTCAGATACGCCTGCACAGAGCTCATTAATTGGTGTTTCAGTGAAGGACAGCTTTGTTGGGCTAAAACAAGAGTCAGCAAGGCAAGAAACTTTAATTTGAGAACAGAAAGCAAAATCCCACACTTCCAATCATAATGTTTCAATGGATTCTGTCAAAAATGTGTCTCACTTCCCATGACAATTTGTCTGCCCCAACTTTCAGATGCCCCTTTATGCAATGCCTTTCCCCACTAGATTTAAGAGCCTTTAATGTTTAATGTTTTCTTTCCTTTAAAGTCCTTAATGCTTGCAGTAAAGAACTAGCCATTTCAGGCAATTTTCCCTTCAAAGCCTGTTATTTCAGTGTAACTGCATACCAATGTCAAAAATCACAGAAAGTGTCTAGACTAGTGTATTCCTTCTGATAATATGCTTACTAAGCAGGACTACTTGCTAAAGCTCAGCTTAGCTGGTCAACTGTATAATACTGTCTTGTTTATTTAATACTGTTTCCAAAGGCCTTACAAATTGCCTATATAAAGAAGTCTGTCAGTCACTGAAATAATCCTGTTCTTCACTGCAAATTGGTGGCTGAGTGAGCTTGGGCAGCACTCCATAATGGGGAGTGCTCAAGAACACCAGCCTGCAGCCTCTCCAAATCACAGAGTGTCTCTATCCAACACGACCATGCATGTATTTCCCTTGCTTTTCTAAGCTACTCTTGGAATAAGCATTAGCTGCCACAGAATGTATTACATTCCAGCTTAATAACTGTCCATAAGCCAGCTGGTATTTTAACCTCACTACACAGCACTCCTACACAAGAAAAGACTTTGCTGATTGCCAGTTGCATTAAATGCTATATGGAAAATAACCAGTTGTGCTAGGTACAAGCCCACATTTGTTAGAGCTGGGGTCAGTACCATCACCTGGTGTTACAATTGCCCAAAAATGCCTTATACAAACACTGGTAATACTGGTTTTGATAGCTTATTTGATACTTTTCCAAACTATAACCTTTAACTGGCTAAGATTTCCAGGCCAGATTGCCCTGCATCATGGTGAGTACCTTTGAAATTCACTGAAGATGAAACAGCTACTTAATTATAGCTAATAATAAATACAGAGCTGCCTGAAAATTTATACTGTCCATGTCTTTTCAAAGATGGACTTAGAATTGACAGGAGGGCAGCCTTCATGTCAGAGATGTATTGGATTTCTTTTCCCTCTGTCAAAATGCTGCCCATTTTCTCACCCAATTTATAAGCCTTTAAAAAACTATCACTTATAAATATCACTTGGTGCTTGTTTCCTGAAAGTTCAGAGCTGACCTGTGTGATATCCCTACAAATGAAGTGTGATCTACTCCCTATCAAACAGGACATCTCATGCTCTTGTTCTTATTTGTTGCACTGGGCTTTGCTACCTGCTCACTCCAGAGCTCAGCACAGGAACTGTGCATGACAGTGCCCTCTTACTGTCTGTCCCAAGACAGTAAGAAATGTTTCCCAAAACATACCAAAATTTGAAAGAAAAAACAAACAAACAAACAAACAAACAAACAAACAAACAAAAAACCAAAAACCCAAACCCACCAAACCTGCATTATGAGGATGGGAGAGAGATAAAACAAGAGAACAGGGAGAAGTTGTGTCAAGGATGCTGATGAGGAAAAACAGGTAATGAAAAGGTAAGAAGCAGAAAGGAGAATTGGGACTTTAAATATAGGAGGAAGCTGTATTTAAAAATGCTGACAAAACCAAGAATGTAGTTTTCTGGACAATGGATAAAAAAATACCTAGGACTGTGAGCCAAGAAAGGAAAAAGTGCAGTTACGGAGTCCAGCAAGGAAAACCTGGGAAACCATGAATGGCCTGCTGAGGAGGATGGGACTGGAGCAACAACGTACAGATCACTAGGCTGGGCAGCCCAGCAGAAGGGAGGGCAGAGAGGAGAGGACAAGGAGATGATAAAAGAAGTTTTGTACCAGAAATAAGCAGAAAAAGCCCGTGCCTAGCAAGCTCTCATTCAAGCCACAATGAGAAAATTCCCAAATTTCAATATTTCAAGGGAAACAACTGCAAAGTACAACTACAAAGTTGGTTGTAACCATGCCTAACAATGGCTCATGTTAGACACTCTGTTACTAAATGGATTTGCCATTTATCACTGCCATACAACAGTATTTCTTTTCTGTTTTTCTTTGCAAAACAAGGAAATCACATGCTGAAAACAAAACCACTATTGGAAGGTCAAGTGCTGGATAACAGAAGTTGACTTCCAGCTTGTTGTGACCCTCAGCTTTTCCCCTCACGACTGCTATCTCTTTGCATGCAAGTGATGAGGCTGCTGTCAAGTAAGTCCACAGATCTGCAAGGGCCACGAGGATCCTTCTGCCACTTACTACTTTTCACAGCATACATCCAGTGATTTTTAGTCATATGTCTTCAGACAAGTCAGACAATCATCTATCTTTTGGGATGTTAATCATTCTTTATTTTGGCACTGTTCTATAAATTCCATTTTGAACATGGAAGAAAAAGAAAGTTGAACAGTCATTCAAAGTCCAAGTACCACTCAAGGAAAGAACTGTGTAAGGCTATCACTTCTCAACCAAAATGACTGCACAACCTTTTAAATTCAAACCTGTGGATACTGCAGGACACAAGAGATGCAAGGCACCATGGGCAGCCTTCACCCCACTGCTACTTGGAGCAATTGCTTTCACAACTTTATCAATCTTTTAACATAGCTGTTTGCAAAAGATAAGCAGAGACACAGTTTGTTCACCCAGTGACAAACACAGAATCATAGAATGGTTTAGGTTGGAAGGGACCTCAAAGATCATCCAGTACCAATCCCATGCCATAGGCAGGGACTCCTCCCACTAGAACAGCTTGCTCAAGGCCTCATCCAGCCTGGCCTTGAACACCTCCAGGGAGGGAGCAGCCACAACCTCCCTGGGCAATCTGTGCCAGTGTCTCACCACCCTCAGTGTAAAGAACCCTTTCCTAACATCTAGTTTGAATCTCCCCTCTGCCAGTTTAAACCCATCACTCCTTGTCCTGTCATTACAAGGCCTTGTAAATAGTTCCTCCCCAGTCTCCCTGTAGGCTCCCTTCAGATACTGGAAGGCCACTATATGATCTCCTTGAAGTATTCTCTTCTGCAGGCTGAAGAGCCTCAACTCTTGTAGCCTGTCCTCATAGCAGAGCTGCTGCAGCCCTCTGATCATCTTCGTGGCCCTCCTCTGGACTCGCTCTAACAGTTCCATGTCCTTCTTGCGTTGGGGTCCCCTTTATGATTGTGACAGCTTTCATGTTATTTGAACAAAATGATAAATGCATGTCACTGCTTTTCACCTGCATAAACCTAGAAACAGATTATGTTTGCTTTTGCTATGAGACATTGTTTTTCTAACAGGAAAGCAGAATTATCCGATAGGAAACACAGTTAATGCAGCACAAGCAAGTTATTAAATGGAATCCAACTGGGCACGTGATAAGCCATCCCAAAAACACAATTCAAAGGGGTAAAACAGCATCATGCAACTGAGCATAATAACCTGCTTGAAAGGCTTAGAAACTGCATGGGACAGAAATAATTTTAAATCAATTGAGTTACTGTTTCTTGGCAATTTGATAGCAAGGAGAAATAGTGTAATTGGCAATCAAATACTCCTTTGGGAGCTTCCAAACAGCCAGCTGGATTTGTAAATGCATGTTAATCTGGCGGGGCCAAATCCTGCAGGCACCTCAAAGCAATGGAGTAAACTGCACACTGGGTGTAATTTACTCCGATGGGGGATGTAAGCAGTAAAGGAATACAACTCACATGTCAAAGAAACACTTGCTTTTGTCCCTAAAAGTAAATACAAACCTGCTTTCACTACCCTGCCAAAACAGAGAGTTCATTGAATGTAATCAAGCACAGATCTACTCACCCTTTACTTGTTAAGCAGTAACCAAATATAGCTCTGGGATGAAAATGCAGTCTGCATGATTAATTAGTTGGCTTCTTTATCTAGCTTTCCATCAACCTTTATATGCTTAATAATATCTATTTATTAAATCAATGAACTTATGTATAAAATCAGGTCCATCAGTTTAAGTGACTATATATAGACAGGATTTCACTGTAGGAGCAAACAATATGGGGAAATTTTACCAGTTAGCTGGATCAAAGGCCCAGAAGAAGTGAGGGGAGAGAGAGAGCCTGATCTCAGCTCGAAGGGACATGCATTTCTATGATCCTTTAATGACTCTTTCAGGGGTTACTTTGAAAAGAATAATATTCCAACTGAGCTAATAACCTTGCACTCCTGGAAATATTTTCTTTATGTATTGATCGTCTTTATTTGAAAACCACAGAACTGACTTAATGTCCTGTGCTCTGAAGGAAGTGACCTTTCTTACTGACTGCTCAAACTGCTTAGATGAACAAATTCAAAGAGAAATTATCTTCAAAAGGAATGATGCTGCTTGCTCTTGACTGCGTTTCAAAACCATTCAACCAACCATCTCAGGTACCTGATTTAGGAATGATGCACTGTGTCCTGCAGAGGACTCTCATTATTCATTATGGCAAGAGTCCAGATGATTACCTATAATTATGTATTTAACTTCCAGATGGCTAAAGTCAGGTGAGATTAATCCTGTCCCAGCCCATCATGTCTGTGAAAAAAGGGCAGACCTTCCACAGAGCATCTTCAAAGAACTTCACTTTAGTGGATTCCAGGTAGAAGCCACACATACATAAAATCAACAAAGGTTTCTTCTGTCTATTTTTGTCCGTTTATCTCCTCTGGATGAAGAAATGATGCTGAATGCCAGTCCCATCGCTGTTTGTTTGAAGCCACTCACGAAGCTAGGCAAGGCCAGGCATCCTGCAAGTAAATCCTTGCAAGTAAATCCTTGCAACTAGATCCTTGTGAAGTTGCTCAGAGAGGCTGTGGGATGCCAAGCAGTTAAGTCAGGCCAGCATCTTCTGAATGCTCCAGGCAGTTTGATATCCCACTTATCACTGCATACAACACAAGTGCTTTCTGGGAGGGTTCCAATCCAATATGGGTGAAATAGGAGCAGCACAGGGAATTATAACCAATGTGGGACTTCATAAGCTACACAAAAAAAAAGAAGAAGAAATCCTTCTCGGGTGTAAAAAAAAAAATCATATATCCTGTTTCATGCATTTCTCCCCTCATGAAGAACACCCACTCTGGGAGATCAAATCTGACACCATAGTATGTGACTCTTTGTGTTAAAAAAAATAATATTGGATTTAACAACTGCAAACTAATTCATAGGAAAAAAATAACAACATAAGAACAATCAGATAACTCCTCCATCCACTCTGTTTTCACATCCTCTGAGAAAGCAAAATCCCATTGTCCATTTTAATTCCAAAGGTTCAGAGTGAAATTAGCCACCTCCAGGCGCAGTAATTCAGCAACACAGAAAACGATGATGACTTTTGTTGTTCCTGAGCCATTTGAGAAAAATCACTTCATTCTGCACCTGGCCTGAGACTGTTGTCTGAATGGCTCTCAAGGAAAGTTCTGTAGGGCCCACAATAAGCAAATATGTTAGAAATAAACCAGACTAAACAGTAGAAATTATAATGGGAAGTAAAATAGAGCATTTTTCCCCCAGAGATGGCTCGATTGCACCCTTCAGAAGTGCAAAGCATCACAGGAGCACTTCTTTTCTCCTGGTTATGATTAAATCCTAATTTGGAAAAATGAAATGCACCATTAAAAAAAAATCTTAGGAGTTGAGGAAAGAATCTAATGGTCTTAAAGAGAAGGCCAAATCTCACCATAATCAATATAATCTGCTGGCCTCTTTCTTCATTTACACTTTTTCTTTTTCTTTCTTTCCTACATTTGTACCTTTTCCTAAGTTTCTTTGCTGGGAAACTTCAAATTGTCCCTGAAGCTCACTGGAACACCTCCAGTGAGCTTTACATCATCTTTCCCATAGGGTAAGCGTAAAAGGATAGGCAAGTAAATTTCCCTTGGTACGTCAGAAGCAGGGCTGAAAGAGCACTCTGTGGCAACCCACTTTCTTGCAGAGTGAATCAGATGTGGGTACCCAGGAGCAGCACATCTGGGCCATTCTGTTGGGCAACCATTGGCACGGTTCAAGCAAGCACTTCATAGGTATGTCACCAACAAGTAAATGCTGAGATGCACCCCTAGCCTCTGTTTGAGCAGGGTGTAGACCAGAAGGCATTGAGATGAAAAGTCAGGAAATTCACTTTTTCACCTGTACGCTGCAGCACACTACCAGGAAGAGGAGCTCTAGCATGGGTCTATCACACAGAAACAGAAACCCAGGAGACTCCCAAAACACGGGGAAAGAAAATAGCTCTCCAGAAGAAAAGGGAGGAGAAGAAAAGGCTGGGATAAGGCCATTTATTTTTGGCTATGACTAATGCAGCACTTATTCTAAGTGCTTCACACAATTTAAAAGAGGAAGAAAAAAATACTATTCATTTGTCTCCATTAATAACCATAAATACAGTACTTCAGGCTTCTCTTTGACTAGTGTCATGATTAAAAGGTATATAAAAAACGTAGGGATTTTACATTTGAACCTGAACAGCAAGGACAGAGATTGTCTTATTTTAGCTATATAAAGATTAGGAAGCCCACTGCAAGGTAATCATTTCAGTTCCCATTATAATTCCTGAAGAAGGAAGCCCCCTGTGTGTGCCTCCAAAATGCAACTTTTTGACTCCAGAATATGAAATGAAATGATCACTGTTGCTAACTTGAGATGACAGTGCGAAAGAGCCAAAGACAGCAGCTATTGGCTCTCCAGAGCATATGAGATATTTACTTATCAGAAGCTGTATGCAGTGGACAAACAAGAAACAGCCTGGAATTTTACTTCAGAACTGTTCTGTGGTTGGACACATCTTGTTTGCCCTTCCTTCCTTCCTTCCTTCCTTCCTTCCTTCCTTCCTTCCTTCCTTCCTTCCTTCCTTCCTTCCTTCCTTCCTTTTTCTTTCTTTTTCGTTACAACCTTGTCTTCCTTCCTTCCTTTCTTCCTCTTTCTTTCTTTCCTTCCTCCTTCTTCTTCCTTCCTTCATCTGTCTTTATTTCTTCCACTTTCTTTCTTTCTCCTTCCTTCCTTCCTTCCTTCCTTCCTTCCTTCCTTCCTTCCTTCCTTCCTTCCCTTTCTTCCTTTCCTTCCCTTCCTTTCTTCCCTTCCTTCCCTTCCTCTTCTACTTCCTTCCTTAATTTCCTTGTTTTTCTTTTCTTTCCACCAAAACTGCAACTGACTCAATGAATCGAGAGTTTGGAAACTAAGAAAACCAAAACTTGCTAGAGTTTTCTACTGGAGTTTCAGAATGAACAGTTCATTCTGTTCATTGCTTAAAGTGCAACATTAATTACATTATAAAACATTTAAACGCTGATCTGAAATAGCTGACTTAATCTTACACAAAATTTGCTGTATTCTTAGTTTCTGAAAATGTGGAGTTTGAGCTTTTTGAATCAATTAAAGAACAAACAGCCTTCAAAACACCAAAGATACCCCTGAAGGAAACCAGTTCCTGCTAAGAAGGCACATCAGTGGCTCCTAGCCATTATATGTGGGGCAAAATTAAACGTAAACAATCAGTATTCTTGTTAGTTACTTGTCTCTCCAGTTCTAGAAACCAGCAGAAGGGTAAAATAACACAAACTAAGAGAACTCCCTCTCTTGTCTAACAGAATGTACCTCAGCAATCTCTCAACTCAGCCTTTCATCGTACGATGCCAAATGGACTGTGAAATTGTTTACCTTAATGGACAGTGCTAGTTTCTCTTAGAATGAAATTTATTGGGTAATCCAAACCAAACCCATGGGATTTTATTCATTTTTAATGAAATCACCTCTGTTGTTTCTCTGTTCGCACAGCCAATAATTCACCAAGGAAGGTGAAACCTTAACAATCACATCTGCACCTCTGTCAAGCACAACAGGCAGTGGTGGTGCAATCCACTGTAGTTGGACTAAGAACTCACTAACCTCATGGCATTGACACATACCAAAATGGACATGTTCCACTAAATGAAATGCAGGGCACAGCCTCTGGATTTTAATTTCTAAAGCCAAAACTGTCATTTTTCAATGGCCACACAATTTGACGTTGTTAAACTTTCAATGATGAAAATAAAACCTGAAAGCAAATAAATAGAAAATTAAAACACAAAAATCACCATGTTTTCATCTAAACAGGATTAGACCCCAAATACCTCCAGTTTCCTGGCATTCTTCAAAGCCTATATCAACAAATCCCTATAGAAATATATGCAATAATCTCCTCTTTTGAAAGCCTGCACCTGGACACCAGAAGTCATACAATGGTCTAGCCCAGAGCCTAGGAACCACAAGTAGGGTTATGGCAGTGACAAATGGGGTGACAAATGGGGTTACAAGCTATCCAGAATTCAATCTCATTTGATGTGTGGGTTATTATTAAAGTAACATAAGGCCACAACAGTAGATAATTCAGAAACCATTGGATGAAATTCTGAAGCACAAGATCCAATATACCTTCTGAAATTGTTAACATCAATAATGATAAATTCTCATAGCTTTAAAAAAAAAAAACACCTTTTAAAATACAGGATACCTTCAAATCACTTCCTGCAAGTTATCAAGCTGATATCAGATGGCAATGTTATCAGCCCAGAGGTATAAATGAAAAAGTCTGTTTTCACAAACAGCACCATAAGCCCTTACACATTTCTTCATATTTCTCTTTGGAAAAGGATGCCAGAAGTAATCCTGAAACACAAGACTAGTACACAGCATGAAATGATGAAAACAACCTCCATAAATTCAGGCACCTCCCTTGAACATCTAGTGTAGAGAGCTACAGTATTTGTGGTTTATTTTATTTTGTTTTTAGGGAACATAAGAGGAAAATACATTTGGAATTGCTAAAACTGCTATAAATACCAGATGGAAAAAACAAGGCAAGAAGTAAAAGATGTAAAAAGAGGGAAACCAGGGAAAACTCCAGGAGAGATTATTTTCTGATTCTTTATCCATCTTGACTGTCTAACACCACGGAAATACAGAAACCCAGGAACCACAGAGCATGAACAATAATGAAAATGGAGATCAGTCGATTTTCAGCATAATGTAAATACCACAAATGATACTCTCTAACTTCTGAATAAACAAGTCTGAATCCAAAGAAAATTAGAAGGGAAGAGTTAAAGCTCTCTGCTATTTACTCTCATATAATTTATACAAACAATTTACAGAACACATCTGAGCCATTCTACAAGCTTTGCTCTTAAATCCTTCTTCCTTTCAAATTAAAAGGAAGTAACATATTTTGACTTCAAATTAATTTAAATTAGGGTCTTAACCTGTAATCTGCTCTGGAAAAAAATGCAACACCTTATCTTGAAATCTGCTGGAAGAGAAGTACCTCTTTCTAGCTCACAAAATTCAGACAGGATTCTGGGTGAAAGGAGGAGAGAGAAAAGATTTCCCATCTCTACTCCAAGAAGGAAAAAAAAAACATAAACTGTTTGGGCTTTTTTTTTTTTGGCAAAACCACCAAACTTCTTAAGAACAAAAGTAAAATCACCTTTAAGTTATCATCTAACGCCATTATACTGAAATTCCACTTTTTTTATAATCTCAGAAATGTAACACCATCATGTTTTGCCACAACTAGCAACAAATCAGTGAGCCCATAATGGACCTAAAATCACAGCAAGAAGAAAATGTAGTGAAGGAGAGGTGAGGACCATGCAAATCAGATGACAGGAGAACCAGGAACCAGGCTGGTCTCTTCTCTCAGGCAACCAGCAATAGAACAAGGGGACACAGCCTCAAGTTGTGCCGGGGGAAGTACTTCACTCATAGGCTTGCTGAGATGTATATAAAGAAGAACATAAACATAGATAAGAGAGTGGATCTCTGTTGCAGCTGGTGCCTGTACTTTTCTTCCTGGCCTGCTTCTGTGTAACTAATCCTTCTGCTTTCTAACCCCCCTGGTCAATCCTCCAAACTCACCCTGCACATAAGGCAAAGTCTGGAATAAGGTAGAAGGGTGGAAAGGAGGTGGAAGGGTGGTTGGGAGCCCCTCCTGGGGACTCTGGTTTCTGGGAGGGGTGTGGTGTTCCTGTATTACCTTTAACTTGTATATTTCTGTCTATAGCTGTGTATGTTGTAAATATCTGCTTGTATATTGTGCTAAGCTGTAAATATAAAGCTTCATTCCTTAATTTCCACCTCGGCTGAGTCTAGTCTGAGTGATTTCATGACAGTAGCGGGGCAGGGCCAAACCATCACACTGGTGTCTATCCAATAAGACTCTCAGAGGTACCAAGAACACAAAGCATGATAAGAAGCTAAAGGAAATGGGTTACTTAGATTGGAAAGAAAAGATCAATGATGGCAGAGGACAGACAATCTCATTGCAGTTCTCCCCACCTAAAGAGAGGCTGTGGAAGAGACAGAGCACAGAGAGGCAACTGTCAGGAGGTGCATCAAAGGCAACTCCTATTAGACACAAGTGAAAACTCACCGCTGCAAGCATGGTCAAGCACTAGAACAGGTTGCCCTGAGGTAGTTTCTTGACCAATTCAGATAAAGCCTGCAGCAATTGGACCCAACATGAAGGTTAGATCAGGTTGGAACAACAACAGTCCAGTCTAAAAGTTTCTGCAGTTTTCTGATATGCTTCGAGATACAGATTGTTGCATTTCCCAGATGCAACAGTTCTTAAAATTTCTGTGTATTTTCTGTCTTAATTTGGGCCTCTGTTCCCTATATGCAATATGTTAATACCATTAGCATCAAGGATGGAGTCCAAGGCCAGATTCAGATTCCTAACCGTAGGTGTCTCAATGTGAGCCAAACACCTACACTCCTCTCATGCTCAATAAACACCTGAAAAATCAGTTCCTTCCACACTGGCATCTAGTGACATTTAAGGCTCCCCAGTGTATTATTCAAGACATCCTCAAAGGACTGATGGATATGACATATAATGCATGGAACAATACTCTAATGCATTTCACAGCCTCAAGTTGTGCTGAGGGAAGTATAGGCTGGATGTTAGGAGGAAGTTCTTCCCAGAGAGGGTGATTTGCCCTTGGAATGGGCTGTCCAGGGAGGTGGTGGAGTCACCGTCCCTGGGGGTGTTCAGGAAAAGACTGGATGAGGCACTTAGTGCCATGGTCTAGTTGACTGGATAGGGCTGGGTGCTAGGTTGGACTGGATGATCTTGGAGGTCTCTTCCAACCTCATTGATTCTATTCTATTCTATTATTCTATTCTATTCTATTCTATTCTATTCTAGTCTATTCTAGTCTAGTCTAGTCTATCAGGAGACAGGGCAAGCAATGCTAGGGCAGGTGAAGTGACTCTGCTAGCCCTTCAGCTTATCAAATGAAAGTTCATACTCAGAAAACTCTGACACCAAGCCCACACGTCTACACTTTCAAGTTTCAACCTGGGGTCAAATCTCAACTATAATTTCCACAGCCAGAGAGGGTCATGATGAAAAGAGAGCAAGACAGAGCGAGGAGTAAAGAGCATCAAAAGAATCCCAGTTCAATTATCATGGAATGCATCCCATTGGAGATCCTCAAGAATGTGAACTGTACCACAATAAATGAACAACGGAGGAAAAGTAATGAACAGTTCCCAAGAACTTGTGTTTTGAATAATCAAGATCATGTAAAGATATTACTATACTGAGAATGATCATATAATTACAGAGTGCCTGAAAATGCAAACAGAAACTAGATTCATATGGGCACCACCTTAACTTTTTTGACTCTGCAACCTTGATTATGCACCATCAGTGTGCAATATTCCAGGCACAGTCATGAGTATATGAACTAAAAGGTGACGTTTCCAAAGACACTCAGTGTTGGATTAACATTTCTCTCCCTGAAGACCAGGGTAATTTCTTTATGCTTCTGACATCTTCCTCCCCTTCTTCCCCTCTCTAGCCTAAGATTTATAATGTAATTTTATCCAACCTTACTTTTTCTTCTTGAAATCATTCCTGAAGCTTTATGAATTACATCCAGAACAACATGTTCTGAATACTTATTTTAAGGAGTTTCTTTCATCCTAATAGTTCATACAGAAAATTGGCTAAAGTTGGCAATGTTCCAATAAAATTCATGTTCAGTTACTCCATTAAGGAAAAAAAAGGGAATACTTTTGCATATGTACTACCCTACAACATAAAGCAGCATATGTAAAATACTGCCATTATTTTACAGCACTGATGTAATTTTCTATTGAATGTCCTAAAATGAAGGGTTCCTTCAGAATACAGAACACAAGGACATGAATTTAAATATGGTAATTTGTCAGCACTTCAGACTTTACAAAAAAAATAGATTTTATTTCCTATCATATTAAATAACACCAACTGACAACAGCTCTACATGCTGAGTAAATCCAGATGCATTTCTTGAGTGTAAAAATGAGAGAGATGCAATGTGGCAAGAGACTGGTATTGTGCTCATTAGATCACTAAGTAGCAGTGCTTATAAACAGAATATTTAACTAGACTCTACAAAGATATTCAAATGTAGCTGCCAGAATGTACTTTGAAATTTTCCACCTAATACAAAAGTGCAAGAGATGAGAAATTATCTCTCTTTAAAGGAAAAAAGTTCAAGGTGAGTGTTACCTGATTAACTCACTTTGTTACTAACTGAATTCAATAAAAATCCCCAATATGGCATGCCATCCCTTATTAGCATTTCTGCAGGAATAAGAACCACATTTATCATTCAGTGAATAAAACTTAGTCAGAACATACGAAATAGCAAAGAATAATAACATAGGAGTTTTCAGTGAATAAAACTTAGTCAGAATATATGAAAAATCAAAGAATAATAACATAGGAGTTAAGCTGAAAATACAACACTGACAGGAGAAAAAAAAAACAAACCACCAGAATCTCCCAGAGAGATTTATGAAGAACCTGAGAAAAAGTATTACTTTGAAACTGGCACATATTTATTTATCCACATATGCAGTTTATATATAGACTGTCCTATTACCTACACTATATGTATTGCATTCTATAAAAATACTAATTTCTTTAAAGGCGCTTAGGATATTTTAAGAGAGAAAATGTTAGTCTAAAAGCGAAACAACATCAGGAACATGGTTCCTTACTTTTCTCCCAGTCTCAGCTTGACTTTAGGTTTTGATTTAGTCATGCAATTCTTATTTCTTACCATATAGTACCAAGATTCATTTATCTGTAATATGAATTTGCCATGACATGGCCTGAATAGTATTTATCTCTGAGCTCACTCCAGTTTCAGCAGTCACATTACCCACCTAAGACTCCTTTTCAGTGGAGAAGACAGATTTTTGTTAGTATGAAAACGGTGCAGCATTGCCCTATTCACTGAGTGGGTCTGCAGATGACACCAAGCTAGGAGCAGGTGTGGAGCTGTTGGAGGGTAGGAGATTCTTGGGACCTTGCCAAGCTGGATGGGTGGGCAGAGGCCAATGGGATAAGATTTAACAAGGCCAAGTGCAGGGTTCTACTCTTTGGCCACAACAACCCCAAACAGACATACAGGCTGGGGACAGAGTGGCTGAAGAGCAGCCAGGCAGAAAGGGACCTGGGAGTACTGGTAGACAGTAGCTGAACATGAGCCAGTAGTGTGCCCAAGTGACCAAGAGAGCCAATGGCATCCTGGTCTGTATCACGAACAGTGTGGCCAGTAGGACAAGGGAGGTTATTTTGTTTGTTTAGCCTGGAGAAGAGGAGGCTCAGGGCTGTCTACAACTACCTGAAGGGAGGCTGTAGCCACGTGGGTGTCAGTCTCTTCTGCCAGGCAACCAGCAACAGATAAAGAGGACACAGTCTCAAGTTGTGCTGGAGGAGGTACAGGCTGGGTGTTAGGAGGAAGTTCTTGCCAGAGAAAGTGATTGGCATTGGAATGGGCTGCCCAGGGAGGTGGTGGAGCCACCATCCCTGGAGGTGTTCAAGAAAAGACTGGATGAGGCACTTATTGTCACGGTCTAGTTGATTGGCTAAGGCTGGGTGATAAGTGATAGGCTGGACTGCATGATCTTGGAGGTCTCTTCCAACCTGGTTGATTCTATGATTCATTCTGGAGTTCAACAATTAAGTGCTTTAGCTAGCCTGAGGAACCCGAAATCCCTCTTGTTCTGTCAAACATTTTGGGCAAAAAGCACAAAACTACAGCTTCCAGTAACTGTTTTCTTTCAATAACACAGAAATTAACATCTTAAATACTCCACATCTGTCTGTACTTCCACACAAATGGAAAATCAAATTACTTTAAAACTTTCTTTTTTTAAGCTTGAAATACTTCTTCCCCAGGAAGATATGTTCCCAGTAGAAGGAACTTCCCTTATACAACCCTCTTCCAGCATTAGGATGAAGAAAAGGTCTCTCCAGGTATTTGAGTGGAAGAAGTAATACAGAAAAGAGTCACTCTATGATTTCGCAAGCATTAATGCCCACTCAATACAAAAGCACTGCCAAATCTGTGACTTAAGAGAAAGCTATAATGGATATTAATTGATGTCATCTGTAGACAAGGAAGAACCCATTTGTGACCCAAATGTCATGAAAATCAGCATAATTACACACTTTATCGTTTGGGTGATTTTTTTTCATTAAATTAGGAGTTCAAAGTGTGACTACAGTTGCATCATTTGATTACTTTTATCTCATGTGATCATTTTCTTCCAGGCAAACCCAGAGAGCAACGCTGAGTATTAAAAACTGTGAGACATATGAAGGCTATCAAAAGCTGAAATATGCCATTTAGAATTGTATAATCATAGAATCAGTCAGGGTTGGAAGGGACCATAAGGATTATCCAGTTCCAACTCCCCTGCCATGGGCAGGGACACCTTATCGTACAGCAGGCTGCCCACAGCCTCAGCCAGCCTGGCCTTAAACACCTCCAGGGATGGGGCCTCAACCACCTCCCTGGGCAACCCATTCCAGGCTCTCACCACTCTCATGCTCAACAACTTCCTCCTCACCTCCAGCCTGAACCTACACATCTCCAGCTTTGCTCTATTCCCCCTAGTCCTGGCACTCCCTGATAGCCTAAAAAGTCCCTCCCCAGCTTTTTTGTAGGCCCCCTTCAGATAATGAAAGGCCACAAGAATGTCACCTCAGAGCCTTCTCTTCTCCAGACTGCCCTAACTCTCTCAGTCTGTCCTCGTAGCAGAGGTGCTGCAGCCCTCTGATCATCCTCGTGGCCCTTCTCTGGACACACTCCAGCACATCCACATCCTTCTTGTAATGGGGACTCCAGAACTGGATACAGTTCTTCAAAGTTAGGAACTGGTAATCAACCAGAGGGTTCCAAAAAGCTACCACATTGCTGAAATGTAAAATGTAAATGGGTAGTTCAAACAGGGAGAATGGTACTCTCAAAGAATCAAGGAGACTGTCAGGAGAAACACTAAGAAACTCCATCCTGTGCCTCCTCTAGGAATGAGACAGTGGTAGCCTCTTCAAAAGAGGGAAACTTCCAAAAATGTGAGATTTTATTTAAAACATAACATGTCCCAAGCTAAGTAGCTATGAAAAATGTTCCCAGTAAATTTATCCATGAGACAAATCCATCATTTCAAGGCAGCACGAAACAGATTGTATTCAGGAGACAGAGAAATGCATTCCCTCATGGTGTGAATAATCTGGGAGGCACCATGGTATTTGCTTAGGGAATGACTAATTAGGTATGAAGACAATGGGGGAAAGAGGGAGGCCTCTAATGTGCTAAAAATATAATTATTTTTAAAAATGCATGAACTGCAGCTAGAAACATGGTCACAGGCAGAGCCCAGGGACATGTCAGGATTCAGCTTCAGCTCTCTGAACTAGTGGCTCATGAAAGGACTTATTTGTCACCATGCCAGACACTTGGACATCACTGAAGTAATGACAAAGCCGAGGAAGAAGGGAGGCAGATTAGCATAAAAAATCCCTCTTAATCAGTGCACTGTGTGCTGTGGGAAGGAAAGGCAGGTATCTGGGCACAAAGTCACCCCAAGACATGCTGAGAAGGGAGGAGAATCCTATTGTGACAGGGAGGGCAAGAGCACTCTGCACTTTGACCACCCAAAAACATTTACAAGAAAAGGTACTGTGAATTTTTACCCCTTGCCCAAACACAGTCATGCATCTCCATACCAAAAATCTTGCAGGGTGATGTCTCTATAGAATCATAGAATCAACCAGGTTGGAAGAGACCTCCAAGATCATCCAGTCCAGCCTATCACCTATCACCCAGCCTTAGCCAGTCACCTAGACCATGGCACTAAGTGCCTCAGACAGGCTTTTCTTGAACACCTCCAGGGACGGTGACTCCACCACCTCCCTGGGCAGCCCATTCCAATGCCAATCACTCTCTCTGTGAAGAACTTCCTCCTAACGTCCAGCCTATACCTCCCCTGGCACAGCTTGAGACTGTGTCCCCTTGTTCTGTTGCTGGTTGCCTGGGAGAAGAGACTGACCCCCACCTGGCTACAGCCTCCCTTCAGGTAGTCGTAGACAGCAATGAGATCACCCCTGAGCCTCTTCTTCCACATTTGGAACATTTAAAATGAGGGCCGAGCAATCATAACATGATGGCTCTGGAAAAGCATAAAACAACCTGTGAGGTCAAGGTAATTCCAATCACTGTTTTTTATGACATGATCAAGTACTCAAAAAAGTCAGGAAGCAATTTCTTTCTTTTACAAAAGTATGCTGCTCAGCAGGCGTCTGTGCACCCACGCATGCACTTATCCACTGCATTAGTCATGTACTGCTACCAAAACAGAATAAAAATATTTTAACAACTCTTGCACAAAGTCAAAACATCATTCCTTCATAGACATGTTAGTCCACAAATCCCTGTCACTCAGGCTTCCAGAATCTCTTCTGGACATCTATTACACAGACCTGCCAAACCCATAATTTACTTTTTGACACGAAGTAATAAATATATAACGCAGACACACATTTGCTCTTTTCAACATTCAGCTGAAATCTGTTTCTTTAGATAAGAGCATGACCTGTCCAAGTCACCTTCCAAAATGTAGAACATCTCTCTCCACTGAGGGAAGCACTCCAATCTTGTCATCCTGGCTCCTAATTGAAACAGGAGCTATGTATATCCAGCATCTGACACTAAAATTGGAATTTATGACCACTTTGTGTGTGTCATTGACATGTGAAGTGCCATTCATAAAGCAGATACTCATGGCAGGGCTGACTGTGCAGGCAGAACCAGGTGGTGCCACGATCCGTAATTAAAACGTTTACAAGGAAAATACCATGCAGGCTGCTCCTGAGCCCAGAATGTGCTCAATGATAACATCTCTAACCTTACACAATTTCTGTTAGTCTGGAGGATAGTGGCTCAAACTAATGGTGAACTTGGGACTCGGCAAACAGTTACACTCCAATTGTCTCCTGAAATTTACTTCTACAAATGGCTGTTGATGCTGAGACAAACAGTTCACATATAAGGAAATATCCCTCACTGTACTGCTTAAAAATGTAAGTATCGCCTTTTCAGGGCTAGTATAGCTAAAAAGGGATCTGTACCACACAACACTTACAAAACCTTACAGATACCAGCCCTGCTGATTAATGCTTTAATTTCATAGTCAGATAGAGGTCACTGCAGTAGGTGTTTCTCAAAAGAAATTATTAGGATGGGGAAGGATGTAGGGAGGATTTGCAAGAGATGAAAACAAATGACACTGGCCTTGCAATAAAAATTCTGAGTGCAGCAGGGAGGGGAAGATGTATCATCATTAGCTCATTTACCGGTTGTGAACTAGCAAGGGCTCAGATCCATGAATCTCTCCATACTGTGTGCACACTTTTAAGAAGGTAGTGAGCTCTAGCACGTAACCGTAAGATCAGATCAAATGATCACACGAGTAATATGCACCCAAAGAGAAAAATAGCAGTTGAAGTTTCCTAGCTGTTGTACTTCTGAAGTCTGCTACACTTCAAACAGAACAAGAGCCACCACAGACAAAAAATAAACCGTGCTCTGTCAGGGGAGCTCTGCCACTGGGAGAGGTAAAACACATGCCAGCTACTGCTGGGCAAAATTAGGACTGAGCTCAGGGAAATACTCAGCCTTAGTAAATTCAAACATAAAGTCTGACCCCGAAACAGGAAAAATTAGTATGCAGGAAAGCATCAGGACATTTGGATTCACGTGGCTCTTTGCCTTCCAACCCATACAGAAACAAGGTTGGATTTTCAAACCTAGCAAAACAAAGATTTAGGAAATCTGACTTTCAGTGGCACTTGTACTCCTTCATTATATGGCATATTCTGAAGAATAGCAGCAGCACAATAAAGCTGAGGTTAAAAAAAGAAAGAGGGGAGTCTGGGTCCATGCAAGGTGACAACTGCTCAGATGGAGCTACAACTCCATCTGCAACCCCTGGAATCCTGCAGTCATTAGGAAAAGGCAGAAAGAGATGCCACAATCAATTCAAAGGTCTGGCAGCAATTCAATGTGAAGATTTATTGCTCTTATTTGATGAGTAAAGGCAGAAGACATCACAGTGTTGGCCCCCTGGATACAAGGAGTAAAGAATTAAGGATCATGCAAAGGAAAGAGAAGAGACAAGCAGCAGCTGTGAAAGGAGGAGATGGCATGGGGAAAAGAAATCAACCTCACTGAGGACATTTTCTTGTTAGCTGATGTAAATTCAAAGATTGGCATTGACATCAGGACAAGGCTAACTGTTAACTTCGAAGTCCCATGCTTAGTCACTTCTCTTTCTTAGGTAGGAAGAAGACTGTGACAGTGAAGAAGATCCAGCAGGATGGGCCACTCCTATATCTGGCTCACTGGATTTGAATGTTGGTAACAAGTATTTGGATTTGCAAAGGAATTTAAAAGCTCAAACCATGCCAGAAGAAGGCTGCCCAACATTCAGCGGTTTCAAGCTGACCGCAAGCACATCTGTCTTCTCAGTGGCATCGCTTTTGTGACTCAGCTCTTTATTTACACAACTGTAGATGAAGACCGAATCATTGCTTTCATAGAGGACTGGGTTCAGTAAAGCTAATCCCATTCCAAAACACTCAGAGATTTAAATCCCACTGGTTCTGTGGGTTAAAAGCCCTTAAATGAATCAGGGCCCCATACTGGTGGCAGAGACAATAAGAAAAGCTATGACAGATACACAGGAGGAGAGGACATACCAGGGTATGCTTGAATTTGCTAGAGAAGGCTTGGAAGACTATAAGAGCCAGAATTAAAAAATGAGAGAAAGCTTTCTAGTTAATTGAAGATTAAGAAGAAGTAGAAAGTGCAGCACAGCTGAAGGTATGATAGGTTCACAGCAGAAGGCAGGAGATTACTTAATAGTCTTACACAATTAAATTAATTCCTTTTAATCTTTTTATACACATTGTAAACAAGATCTCTCTATCCCATGAAAATTAGCTTTTAAAGGCTGGGTAAATACATTAACTAATCCTAAAATCCCAGAAATCCCAGTTTAATTTTTTTTCTTCCCTTTTTTTTTTTTTTCCTGAGAAAACAAAAGCCAAGCAGGGAAGAGCTCTGTAAACAGTTTTGACCTTCAGAGAGCCTGGCACTGTTTATTTATTCCAAAAATGAAAGATTGCTTCAAGCAGCTAAGGAAAAAAAAAATAATGGCCATTTACATGGAAACAGCTACACCTCATTTGCAGTAACTAAGAGGATACACCCTAAACATGTGCAGTATTACACAAAAACCACAGAGCAGATAATTAGCAACAGCCATCTAGAAGGAAAGTCAGGTGGAAGGTAAAAAATGCACTTACCTTTTTTTTTTTTTAAGAAAACAATTTAAGAATCAGTTTAAAATCATTCAGCAAGGCACAGTGATAGAAGCAAATTCAATGATGTCTCTGAGTTTAAAATAGACAATTACTTAACTGCTACTACCTCTTCATGTGTCCATTGGCAAATATTGTAATTCCTGCTGTTATTAACACATACCTTGTTACTTGCACCCCAGGTGAAATAGCAGCACCCTGCACCAGCAGGAGCGCAGACTTAACGGGTACTAACACATCCATTTTGGATGTCATACAAGAACCATGTGTGTCCAGCAGATCAAGGGAGGTTCTTCTCCTCCTCTACTCTGCCCTGGTGAGACTTCAACTTGAATACTGTGTTCAGTTTTGGGCTCCCCGGTTTAAGAGGGACAGGGATCTGATGGAGAGGGTCCAGTGGAGGCCTACGAAGATGATTAGGCGACTGGAGGGCACAGCTGATGAGGAGAAGCTGAGGGACTTGGGATTTTTTTAGTCTGGAGAAGAGAAGACTTAGAGGGGATTTGATAAATGCTTATAAATATCTGAGGGCTGGCCAGGAGAGGGGGAACAGGCTCTGCTCACTTGCTCACTTGCTCCCTGTTATAGGACAAGGAGCAATGGGTGTTATGTTGCAGCACAAGAGGTTCCGCCTCAATACAAGAGGGAACTTCTTCACTGTAAGGGTCCCAGAGCACTGGAACAGGCTCCCCAGGGAGGTCATAGAGTCTCCTTCTCTGGAGACTTTCAAGGCCTGTCTGGATGCATTCCTCTGTGATCTGTGTTAGATTGTGTGGTCCTGCCCTGGCAGGGGGGGTTGGACTGGATGATCTCCTTGGCTTCCTTCTAACCCCTAATATCCTGTGATCCTGTGAGCCAAGGCCATCCTCAATGTCCATCTTTGCCACAGCCTGAGCATACAGTGCTGTGGGTGCTCAGCATGGTCTGACTCCACGCTGGTGGATAAGGGACCCCCAATTTTCCCAACCACCACCAATGCAGTCCTCTGTATTGACTCACTTCATTTTACAGACTGTTTTACCAGAGAGGCGTATCATGATGAATAATACAAGTACACAACACTATTTCTTTGTAAATTTAATTAAACAACTGAAGGGAGAGTTAAACCATGGCCACGCAGTGCAGTAATCTTTAGCTGCTCTGCCACATTGTGCCTAGGAGAGCAGAAAGCCAAATTAACAGCCACAAGCAACTTTTATAGTTTTGTTTCCAAATATCTGCAGTGGGGAAAATAAAAGTCAAGAGAACAAAATGTGAGATTGAAGTAATCGTGTCAATATTATCTAGCAAAAGGTGTGTCATATAATACAAAGGCTACTGCATCTGATTTTACTTTGGCCTAAACATGTAGCTAGTCTACACATTTGATAGAGAGAAATACAGGAATTTTGATTACAGCATAAGCAGCTCCTGTTCCTCTCTAACACAAAAGGTGCAACCTATCACTCAGCATACAGAAATCTCAATTAACAACAAAACAGAAATGATAATTGATCTAGGAGTTTTACCATAAGGAAAGAGATATCCATTTACTCCTTAACAGCCAGATTCTATTCAAGAGAGAAACTGTATCTAAATTAATAACTAGAGATGAAAATGCTGATGCCTCCCAGAATGAATAGCAGAACAGAAAGGTCACAGGATTCAGATAGCACTGATGATGAGAAATGTGGTCTGGAGGATTTTGACTTGAAGTTTCAGGGCAACAAAACTCAAGTTCAAGAGCTGCTGCCATGGTGTAACAACTGGCAAGGCAGTACCTATTTTTACACGTATTTCTTTTTCATCTGTGATACTGTACATTTTGCTGCCACAACAACAAAACATTTTCTGCCCATCTGTATGGTGAACTGAATAGAGATATACATCTGTTCATGAATCTTGTTTTTAGGACACAGATAATATTTTCCCAACTTTTGTATGTTTTTAAAGCTGTCTTCAGAAGGAAGCAGGATATTGCAGCTTCTCTAAAATAGTGGTCCATAAATCACACGACACAGGCAGCATGTTACCCAGGAGACACTCTTAACATCGCTCATCGCAACCACAAATGAAAAAGTCAAAGCGGAGGATGATGACAAGGACCAGGGAACATTACCTTCAGCACATGTTCCCTCCCCATGTTGCCTTTGTTTATCACCATTTCCAATATTACTATCTAGAGACCTACTTCCTTACCAGTTGATTAGAAAGACAAAGCCATTTTCACAAAAAAAAAAATAGGACAATATATGAGTAAGGAGAGGGAAGTGCATTTTATTGCCATGGAGTTTCATAATTCTTTAAAGTCTATGTAATAACTTCCATCACAAGGCCTTCACATCTCTAGAACACATAATTCAATAAAAAAATATCTTTGGTGACACCAAGAAACTCAACCAAGGCTGAAGCATTACTAATCTTCGCATTTGCTTAGTCCTTAGGCACTTCCATTAGTTAAAACTTCCTCTTCCACACTACTGAACCCTGACCCTACAGCAAGGCCAGATTGTGAGACTGGCACATGAGACTATTCCCAACCACAACAAACAAGAGCTTCCTGATATCTTTAGGAAGACTTCCAGCCCTGTGCTTTATCTCTAGATTAGTGAAAAATTGGGCAGGAGGAGGAGAAATTAGTTCTGGAGTTAAAGCACTGCAACAAGGTTGCAGAAGACAATAGAGGTTTTGATGTGGAATAGATTGAAATTTAGATTGTACTGGGAAGGAAGACACTTCCCACACACTTAAGTGAAAAAAAATAATCTACAAAACAAAACAAAAAAGACCCAACAAAACCAGTGAAGGTTAAGCATCATATGAAACCAAGGAACAATCTGTAACTCTGCTTGTGGGGTAGAAGTCAGTATGGTTATTGAAACAGAGTGGAAAAATGGGATGAAAATGAGACATTGGAGCATCCGTTCCTAAAAGAACTACTACTGTCTTTTATGCCACATAACACAGCAAGCATTTTGGCAAGGCAGTGAAGCCACAGTAGACACATTCCTTCTCCACATTTTTGAGCCAAAATACCACGTGCTGCAGGCAGTATTAATCTGCTTCTCCAGTTTCTGCATGCTGCCTCGAACTGCCTGGCCTCAAGCCCAAAACTAGGAATTAGTTGTTCAGATTAATTCCTGTCACTTCTATAGTGAGCCTTGTACTGGATTTAAACAAGGACATTACAGCAGAGCTCCTTACTGACATGAAAGTTACTCTAAGCTGGCAGGTTAGCTGGTAACTCCTGAAACAATTTATTAAGGTAAATGAAGAGAGAAGCATCAACTGAAGTCCTAGTGTGTCTCTTCCTTACCTACAGCCTTTCCATCTTGCTATGCTCATGCTGCATATATTGAACCATGGCACGAATGCAGAAGCTGGCCATTTCTTGTTTGCCTTGCTGTCTGTTGTCCCACAACCAGGCATGCCAGCAACTGTGCAGGGATGATGGTTTTCATGCTATCCAGGGGGCAATGTGGCAGAAAACCACCACCAGTCCTGGTTAGTAGTGGAACCCCTTCTCATTCTGTAACCTCGATGAACTACAGCATCGCAGAAAGTATTAGCTGGCTCAAGAACACCTAAGCAGCTTTCTCTCACAGCACCTAAGCGGCAAGACCACAGGTCCTCCAAAATCTTCTAGGTCCACCAAAATGGTCTCATATCATTTCTTACAAGGTATGTTCCAACAAGGGGAACATCCAACAGCCCTTTCAACCACTAGTACTGACAAACAGTACAAACAACTGACAAAAAAGGCTAAAAATATTCTGTAGCTGCATTTTTTAACCCCTTTAACACAATGCATCATAGGCCACACAGAGACACAGCAGTTACAGCAGGCAGAAAGCAACACTAAGGAATCATGTCACCTATCTTGACATTTCTTTTGTGTTTTCATAGAACCATAGAACCAACCAGGTTGGAAGAGACCTCCAAGATCAGCCAGTCCAATCTGTCAACCAGCCCTAGCCAATCAACTAGACCATGGAATTAAGTGCCTCAGCCAGGCTTTGCTTGAACACCTCCAGTGATGGCGACCCCACCACCTCTCTGGGCAGCCCATTCCAATGCAAATCACTCTCTCTGTGAAGAACTTCCTCCTAACATCCAGCCTAGACCTTCCCCAGCACAACTCGGGACTGTGTCCCCTTTATCTGTTGCTGATTGCCTGGCAGAAGAGACCAACCCCCACCTGGCTACAGCCTCCCTCCAGGTAGTCGTAGACAGCAATGAGGTCACTCCTCAGCCTCCTCTTCTCCAGGCTAAACAACCCCAGCTCCCTCAGCCTCTCCTCATAGGCCTTGTGTTCCAGGCCTCTCACCAGCTTTGTCACCCTTTCGTTTCCGCACAGAGCTACAGTAAGCCAGGTCTCAGAGCAGCACTCACCCCTGGAAGACTGAAAAGAACACTTGGGCAACCTGAGCACATGGCTATTGGGTATGTCCAGCACAGTCAGTGTAACACTGCTACAGTTAATTATTTGGAATAAATGTACCAGCTTAAATAGGTCACTGCAATAATTATAATTCTCCTTGGAGATTAAACTGGAAAAGAGTGACTCCTGAAAGGACATCTACTTTAACACTCTTCAATTCCAAATACCGAGTGACTGCATTACACACAACTGCAGCAATGCCTTTTGATAACGTTCCCTTCAAAATCACTCCCAGCACTTCAAAAACATTAATCGTGTGAGCAATAAAACTGGCACAAAAACGCCTTTGACAATGTGACAATCATTAGACTTATTGTGCAGACAGGTACAGTGAGGCAGGAAAAGGTTAGTCATACTGCCAGAGGGATTCTATCTGTCTCTGTAGCACGTAGTATCGAGCTTTATCCCCCCAACAGTTACTCTGACTTGTGATTTCCGCTTCAGGCTCAGGGCCCCACACCATAAACACCACACAGCAAATAAGCATCCTGATCAGCTAACACACCAAATCCCCATGTTAGCTCATACCCTGCTTGCTCCATCACAGCTGTCTCTTCCACACCAAAGCCAGGCCAAAGCAGCAGCTCTCACCATGTGTTGTTATTTCCAAGTCATTCCTCCATCCTGCTAAAATCACTTCTGGTTTATTAGGATCACTCCTCACTGAGCAACCTCTACAAAACAGGGAATTACAAAGTTCCTGTATGGACAAGTTTAAATGTCTGCATATGGGGGGTGTGTGTGTGTATATATGTGTGTGTGTGTGGATGTCTACATATATGTATGGTGTCTATATATGAATTTTAATGATGTCACTTATACAATCATAGAATCAGTCAGGGTTGGAAGGGACCACAAGGATCATCTAGTTCCAACCCCCCTGCCATGGGCAAGGACACCCTATCCTACAGCAGGTTGGCCACAGCTTCATCCAGCCTGGCCTGAAACACCTCCAGGGACGGGGCCTCAACCACCTCCCTGGGCAACCCATTCCAGGCTCTCACCACTCTCATGCTCAACAACTTCCTCCTCATGTCCATTCTGAACCTACCCATCTCCGGCTTTGCTCCATTCCCCCTGGTCCTGTCACTCCCTCATATCCTGAAAAGTCCCTCCCCAGCTGTTTTTGTAGGCCTCCTTCAGATACTGGAAGGCCACAAGAAGGTCACCTCGGAGCCTCCTCTTCTCCAGACTGAACAGCCCCAACTCATTCAGTTCGTCCTCATAGCAGAACTGCTCCAGCCCTCTGATCGACCCAGCAGCCCTTCTCTGGACACACTCCAGCATGTCCACATCCTTCTTGTAATGGGGGCTCCAGAACTGGATGCAGTACTCCAGGTGAGGTCTCACCAGAGCGGAGTAGAGGGGGAGAATCACCTCCCTCGCCCTGCTGGCCACACTTCTCCTGATGCAGCCCAGGATCTGGTTGGCCCTCTGGGCTGCAAGTGCACACTGCTGGCTCATGCTGAGCTTCTCATCCACCAGCACCCCCAAGTCTCTCTCCTCAGGGCTGCTCTCCAGCCACTCACTGCCCAGCCTGTATTTGTATTACACCACTTACCACTGCAGCTCTGTGCATGCATGCTCTCTAATCCATATGGTCATAAGCACAGAAAGAGCAACACTTAGTTTTATACCTGATCTCTCTTCTCTCACTCCACCAAAATGCCTACTGTTTGCAGGGCCCAAAAATCCAATCAGGGAACAAATCCCCTCATTCCTTCTCTTAAAAAAAAAAACAAACAAACAAACAAGGAAACAAAAAAAAATAAACTCAACAAACAAAGAAAAAACCCAGACAAACTAAAAAACAACAACAAGAAAGAAAACAGAATTCTCCTCATTGCTTTCTTGATCTGGCTTACCGAGTGGCTACATGAAATAAAAAGAGCCACTGGCCACTGGAGTTAGGACCAGAAACAGGGTGCCTCTGTTGTGGTTAGAACAGATGTATCAGGCTTAAAGGAAGCTGGGAATCACAGCCTTACTTTACTGAAGAAATGGGATTCTTCTCAAGCAATTCAAATGAATACAGCAAAAGGTGTTTTCTTTTGTGATTTCTTGGTTGTGTTTTTTTTTTTCCACTGTTGGTTGAGGGTTCTTTCACTGTAGATCAGCCTCTCAGGAAACCTACCAGAGAAAACGGTATCTCCTAGATCCAGGTGACTAGCAAAAGGAAATCACAGCTCCTTTGCCAGAGGTTCCCATCTCTCCAGAGACTTTCCAGGAGAGTCCAAATCCTCTTGTAAAACTTGACTAAATTAGACTTGACAGTGTAAAGCAGCCTGCTTATCCTCCCCGTGACCACATGGTTAATTCTGACCACATTCAATGTCTAGACACAGCTTCCAACTGGTATCAGAGGAGCTTTAATTTATAAGTAGAGAGAAAGAGAAACAGATTTTCTGAGAATTAGCTGGATTTTATCTTTGCCAGTGATAGATTAATGTTAATTATGAAAGATTAAGCAATTAAAGGAAATCCCCATGAAAGAGCTGAAACATATGCAAGAGGTTTGTGTAAACATACCAGTGTTTAAAAGACAACACAAACACTCCTATCAACTCAACTGCACAGTAGTCTGCACTGCAGCAATGGCTATGGCCAGGAACCTCCACCACCAGAACGGGTTTTATTCTACTTCCATCATCAACAAATTCAACTTCTATAATTCAGATAAAATTCATATATTAAGCAGGAATGGGCTTCAACAATACTTGTTGAGGGGCCAAACTCTAGAATCAGCAGTCCTAAATTCATTAACATTCACTAAACAGATTTTGCCATTTATCCTTTAGTTGGCACAGCTAAGTCCTGTTCTTGCCTCATAAACAGTCCTCATTTCCTCTCCAAATGTTGCCATAGTCACAATTTTCCTTTTTCATTATTTTGTCTTTATCCAGAAGGCAGCTTCACACCTCAGACTTGCTGCCCACACTGAACTATGCATTCTTAAAAGGACAATATCTCATTAAAAGTAGAGTCATACTGAGAAGCAATGGAGCCACAGGCTCACAAAATGCGTCTCGTCTCATTAGCAAATGGATGGTGTAACTGCTTATCATGGAGATGAAGATACACCATTAATTTTCTCTGCATTGAGATAACAAAGGCACAGAACACACTTCCACATCCCTGGTACTGTGGAAGGAAAATTCAAACACTGAAAGTTTATGAGGCTTCTAATGGAAGCAGCTCGTGTGGGCTGAACGTGTTGTTTCCTGAAGCAGGATGAGGTGGGTGCTTGTGAAGAGTGGTACTGGGAAAAGTTAAAGCAAGTGAGGCTGCCTTATCCCTGTGAAGAACACACAGCTGCTCAAAGCACCCAGCGCTGCCCCAAAGAACCAGCCCCAAAGTCCCACTGAGATTTCGTTCCAATTCCTCTACAGCTGCTGGCAGCCCCAAAAAAAACATGGGCAGCCCAGAGACTCCAGCTAGCCCCGGACTGGGTCACAGTGCTGGTGTTTCACAGTATCACAGTATCACCAAGGTTGGAAGAGACCTCATAGATCATCAAGTCCAACCCATTACCACAGAGCTCAAGGCTAGACCATGGCATCAAGTACCACGTCCAATCCTGCCTTGAACAGCTCCAGGGACAGTGACTCCACCACCTCCCTGGGCAGCCCATTCCAGTAGTTTGTTACAGTCCCCCCACAGCAAAAAAGATTAACGTCCAAGAGGAAGCTGCATCAATCACTGATGATGGTTTGGACTGCAGTCCACCATCACCTAGGAGTTACTGCTTAATGATAATCAAGGCAAGGTGAAAAAAACAACCAGCTAATAGACAGACAGCAGAAGTAGGGCAGCACAAACCAGTTCATTCTTACAGACCATCTCAATAAGAAACAATAAAAGTTCTTTTAAAAGCAGCTCAAAGATTCTTTGTATTGTAAGAAGGGTGACCTTGCATGGAAAGACACGCTGAGAGTCAGAAAAATCTGTCCCATCCACCAGCACATCCTATGGTCAAGCACAGCTTCATCACAGAGATGCTGAGTATCTCATTTTTTTTTTTTTTTAATTTTTAATGAATTTCTACATTGTTATTCACTGCCCCCAAAGAAAAAGAATCAAACTATTAACTTATCTACACCTCTCACACCCTTTCAGTAAAATGGGAAACTACATAAATGTTGTACATCAAAGAGCTTCCTTCATTAAAATGTGAAAAAATAATTTGTGTACTTTAGATGAAAGGTGTTCTGGGACTGTGAAGTATTCTGGCAAATTTAATTAAATCCCATAGTTATTCTCTCATAAAAACAAAGCTTTTTTTTTGGGGGAAAAAAAGAAAGTTATTAAAAATCTAACTGATTCACATTTAGGGTTTGTTTTTATCATTGTATCATTTACCTTCTAAACTGAATCAGCACCGAGAAGCAAAAACTATTTTTAATGACTTATGTGTAAAGTTGTATTTCCAGAACATGAATTTTTTGTAGAACTTTCAAATGAAGGGGAAAAATTTCCAAATCATTATGCATATAATTCACTATGGGCTGCAATAATCTGAAGTCAAAAATTAATTTGCTATGCAAATTCGATAAAACTGAAAAACTGAAGGCTTCAATTGTGAAAGACTGGCAGATGTAGCTGTCACATCGTGAAAACAGAGTTATTAAAACCTCAGATTGCTCTCAGGCCAGCATAAACTCTTCTTTGCAATTAGTCCTGACATAAATTAAGGAAGAGAAGTTTAATTTCGTTTCTTATAGTCGCTAGGATGATTATTCATCAGTGCTAATGGCCATGCGTTCAAGTTTATAACTAAAACCTGATTTTCACTGGCAAAAACTCAAGACAGACCCAAACGTAGCATCTCCTTAGCTCCAGAGCTGCACATCTCTCTAGTCTGTCACCTTGGAGAACTGTCACTCGTACACATACAGCAAGAACATTTTGCTCAACTCCAAGATGAAAGTATCTAAGTAACTGAAAAGCATTTCCTGAGAGAAGCAGCTTCAGGAGGGGTTGTGATAACCAGACTGTCACCGGTGGGGAACAGATGCAATGTTGAGACATAGCTTGCTACAAAGACACAGGTTCTTTAAGTGCCTTCAGGACATGGTACAGGCATCAGAGACCAAAAAGTGAACATGTATAACTATGTGTAGGGGCAAGTAAGCTCCACAGCATGTGTCCAGTCACAGAATCATAGAATTAACCAGTTTGGAAGAGACCTCTACAACCATCCAGTCCAACCTATCACCCAGCCCTGTCCAATCAACTAGACCATGGCACTAAGTGCCTCATTCAGTCTTTTTTTGCCTGGGAGAAGAGACGAAGCCCCACCTGGCTACAGCCTCCTTTCAGGTAGTTGTGGACAGCAAAGAGGTCACTCCTGAGCCTCCTCTTCTCCAGGCTAAACAACCCCAGCTCACTCAGCCTCTCCTCATAGGGCTTGTGTTCCAGGCCTCTCAGTCATTTAGTTGAGTGATGAGCTGGAGTGTGCAGACTCATATTCTCCCTATTCCCCTCCTTTTTTCCCTCTTGTTTCCCCAACGCAGAGACCGCAGAAAAGATCAAGCACAGCACTACCTCTTCCCATACTTCCCACTCCCATGGCTCTCTGCAGCAACACCTGCCCAAGTAAGACTCACTCAACCATCTTTCACCACCTGAGGCAGGACTCACCTCACTTTAGTTGACCACCATGTTCACGGCCAACCCACATGAGTCATTTAACCAGGAAAGCAAAGCCATGTGAGATGAATACTGCCCCATGTTATATGTGCAAACTAATCCCCATGTCACCTCATTACAATGCCAGGAGGGCAGCCTAGAACTCATCTTCCCACTCTACATCCCTGACTCATTCTCTGCAAAAGACAGGAGATAAAGAGCCTGAAGAGCTGTCCTCAAAACGTCCCCAGAAGAACAGAAAGACATGACAAACACCTAACCACAACTGATCCAATCTACCCTTTTTCTGATAGCAGTGCACAAAACAATCAAGTCAATGTCAGTGGGCAACTCTGAGTAATACAAAAATGGATTAGTGCAAACACCTAATGCAAACCAACTGCGGTGAAAATTCCCTCCCCACATGCACTCTGTTTGGCTTTCTCTCTGTTATTTCTTACTGGCAGCACTTCAATACTAATAAGACACCATAAGTGTATAAAATGTAATAAAGATGTTTATATTAAACAGCAGACTGAATGAATCTGTCCCACCGGCTATAGAAGCTCATTGCCAAACATCTACTTCAGGTAAACACGTATGCATGAATAGAAGGAGATCTCACAGCAAAAGGACTTTTTAAGTTTTATTTTTACCTTCATGGCAAAAGATTTGACAAGTTCCAAGCCTTGAACGCTGAAATTAGGCAAATAGCTTTAGATATGACACAATTTTTAGCAATGAGAGCAGTGAAAGACTGGAAGAGCTTGCCAAGCAAGTGTCTGATTGGCCATTACTTGTAGTCTTTGAACTGCAAACAGCCTTCTAAGAAGTACCCTTTTACCTAGCTTACAAGGTAAACCCTGGAGCCTGCCTAAGTGCTGAAGAAGGGGACGAGATATGCAGACTTTGATTTTTCATCAGTTGAGTGTAACTACCCAAAAGATCCTGATTAACTCTACTGCTTCCTAAAAAGCTACACAACCTGCTGTAAGGGTCAAACAGCAGGATGTGTCCTCCATTTGATTCACCACTTGAAATTCCTGTCTTTTGGACTTGGTTCAGTAAAAGATTAGGCAGTACACCAAAGGGGCTTCACGTAATCTTTTACACTGTTGAAACATCCTCCTCTGTACATCCCAGGAGGACAGGTCTGCTTGTATTGTCTTCCATATGCTCATAAGCTTGTAGTTTTGCATTAACAACATCACCTCTCAATGCCCCTGGGCATCTGTTGGTACTTTGGAAGAACTAAAATGGATTTTTCTTCAGTTACCTCTGAAGTATCATGAATTGTTCACATGGGAAGATAGATCGTGGTCTGAAGTGATGCCATGACAAAGCTGGTGCTCAGATGTTTGGACTGAACATCAGACACTGAAAGTCACCTTTCCTCTAGTATCATCTAACTGACTACCTTGTGGTTTGGTCCCTTCACTGGCACTTTGGACATAAGATTTCTGCAGGAGCAGTTGGGTATAACTTAATAGATGGTGATGTGCAGGATAGAATAAGGATCATCTTTGGGTTTACACACTAAGGGAGAGAATAATAGACAGTAAAAATACTCTGAGAAACAAATTTCAATGGTGATAAAAGGTAACTAGTTCCTCCCTTAGAAAGAAATACATACTGCAGATTTTCTCGTTAATAAATAAATGACTTGAAGATTGAGATAAAATATCCAATCATCAGAACCATCCTTAATAATAAAGGTGATTTTCTAAACATTTTCCAGCGAAGGGAAAACAGGCAAATTACAGCTAGCTATTAAAACTGTGAGCCATTTTAGGGGATATAAAGGCAAGAGAGCTGAGCAATGTGAAGGGAACAACTCTGCATGACTGGTCTCACTTAGGACATTTTGAAAGGATGTCAAGAGTGATACTAACAGTCCTTTAAAGTACATATTATAGTAAGCTGATGCATTATGTTAGGGTCCATATTATACCTTATAAATAAAAAGTTAAACAAATTCACGCCAGTGAAACCACAAGCTTGCTCCTTTACTATTTTGCAGCTACAAATATCACCAAAATTATAAACACACAGACACAGAAGTCATAAAAAAGTCTTCTTTTTCCATCACAGCCAATTTCAAAGAAGAATATTAACAATTACTTTCCTAAAAATGGAAATCATAAATGAAAGAATGCTTGCACTCTCAGAAGCTGCCAGAGATAACTCACAGAACAAGGATAACAATATCACACAAATAGCTGCTCCCAGGAATGCTTTATTCAAGCCTGATGCAGAATAGGATGACAGACCAGATTTTGGGCTCAGGGATCCATTTGGTATGCTCCTTCCTAGAGAGGCTGATCATGATCAGGATGACCATCACAAATCTCCAGTCCCTAGTGGCTGCTGCAAGTGCCTCCCCTGTGAGCATCGCTTTTTCTTGAGCTACTTCCCAGCAACACCCACTGGTACTTCTCTTGTTATGTGGCTTGAACTTACTTTGAAGTTACAGGGTTTAGAAGCCTGAGATAATTAAGTGACTGAAAATACTGGCTCTGGGCAATGAAATTTGCCTACACTCAAGGAAAATGAAGAACATTCACAATACTAATGCCTCAAAACTTTATAATGAATTAAATTCTACCACTGAGTCTGCCCAGATTTAGCCACTGGCCCCTACATGTTTTCCTAAAATTAAACAAGTGAGAGGGAAAAAAATCATGCATCACAAACCATTTTCATTTTCACTTGATTTTGTTTCCAGGAAATGCTGGTAATGTTCCTACACAAATATTTATCAGACCACTCAAACTGCAATAAATGAAAGTATCCTTCAACCTGCATACACAATGAGCAAAAACTTTCAGAAGATGGGGAGAAGATGTAAGGGGTGTAAAGCAATAAATTTATCCCCTTCTGCCAAACAGGTGTAACAGTGCAAGCAGGTCTGGTTTATTGTAAAACATATAATCTGGTGTTTCTAGTTACTATTATTAGTCATTTGAAGCCATGATGAGGGTTTTCCAACACCGACTGGCTTCTTGTTAGACTCTAGCCACAGTCTGTCAGGAATTTTCATCACTCCTGGGGTACCTTAAAAGGTATCAAACCAGAAGATCAGACTGCTATCCTTGGCACCATTAATGTATCTGTGGAGTCTGTAATAACTTAAACTTCATCTCAATGTAATAACGACTTCAAGATTTCAGCACTGAGAAAGGCAGGATTGGCTTATTCATTTGAGTTTCAGGGCTGAAAGTGCCTAAAGAGAACAAGTCCACAAGTCCATCATCTCCACCATGTGTTCTTATGAAAGGGCCTCTACATGGGTGGAAATTAGAATCATAAATCAGTCAGGGTTGGAAGGGACCACAAGGATCATCCAGTTCCAACCCCCCCTGCCATGGGCAGGGACATCCTACCCTACAGCAGGCTGGCCACAGCCTCATCCAGCCTCGCCTTAAACACCTCCAGGGGTGAGGTCTCAACTGCGTTCCTGGGCAACCCATGCCAGGCTCTCACCACTCATGCTCAAGAACTTCCTCCTCACGTCCATTCTGAACCTACCCATCTCCAGCTTCGCTCCATTCCCGCTAGTCCTGTCACTACCTGGTAGCCTAAAAAGTCCTTCCCCAGTTTTTTTTGTAGCCCACTTCAGATACTGGAAGGCCACAAGAAGGTCAGCTCGGAGTCTCCTCTTCTCCTGACTGAACAGCCCAAACTCTTTCAGTCTGTCCTCAAAGGAGAGGTGCCACTCTAAGTGGCACCTACGGCCTAAATCAGTGCCACCTAAGGCCTAAACTTAGAGCCCCAATGAAAACCAGGGGACTCAGAGTCCTGAACAGTCTTAGGAAAGCAGGTCAGTAAATTCTGAAAGCATTGCTTAAGACCATGCTTATGGGCTTTGCGAGAACACTGAAGATCTCCTAAGCATTTAATTAATACCACTCTTTTATCTCTATATTCAATTTCAATGGTATTTAAGATGTTGCAAACCTTTCCTGAGAAGCAGAAAAAGACCTCCTGCTTCACTTTTCCCACCTATTCAGTGCCAATAGTCATTCCTTGCATCCCAGGGCACTGCCACATCAATTCCAATCAAGCCTACAGAATTCCAGTCTCTCTGCTCCTCTAGAAGTCATTTAAGCCATTTGCTGTTACTAGTAGATCCATGGGTAGTGTAGAGGCAAATATAGAACCTGCTTGAGTGCCAGGCTGTTACATCAACTGTGCACAGAGTAGAAACACATGCCAGACTAAAAAGTGCAGCTTGAGTAAAAAAATGCTGTGTAGCTAAACCACAAATCATTAAAAGATGAGAAAGGAGACGTCAGCATTTAGGCTAGGACTGATCTCATCTCACTGAACCTTTGGAGAAGTTGAGAAGCCTCTGTAGTTGTCCAAGTCCCCACCGCAGCTAGACAAAAGGTACCGGTAGATGGTATTTTGTCACCCAAGGTAAGTGGTAGTGTAAACCTATGTGGTTTTGTTGGACTCAGTGTTGGCTCCTGAGACAGCAAAAACACACCACTTTGCCGTGGCATCAGCGCTCTGAGGGTGTACATACCAGAACTGAGAAAATCCAGGTTTTTACAGAAGGCAGCAGAAGACAGGCATCACTTCCAGCAGTGCAGTTTTATCTATTAAAGCTATCACTGTGACAAAAACTCAGAGCACACTGTCATTCCCCCTCCAAAAAAATGTACAAATTTGTGCCCATTTTGTGCTCATCTGGAAATACAGAGGAAGCTTTACACAATTCTCTCCTAAGGAACTACAATTAGCAGGCTGGTGAGGACTGCAGAAAGACAGAGCAGGCAGGAAGCAGTACTAGAGTTGAAGTACTTCAAGCTTCTCCATAGTCCTTGTGTTGCACAAGGGCAATGTTACAACCCACTTCCAGAAGTAAGATGAAAACATCAGATCTTGATGACTTTCTATAGGTAATTCTTAAAAATATATTTATTTCTAGAAAAGCATTCATATGTAGTTTTCTTACTGAGAGACAATTCCCTGAAATTAGCCTAAAACCACTCACTAATCTGGTAGGAAGGAATCATCACAGATTACTTAGCATGAAAACCTGACAGCATATAATCCTGTTTACAGTTCTTTTACAGTTAACATGGCTGGATTGTATCTCCAAAAAACTGAGTGTTTAGTGTAGGCCTCTACTTCAGAGCTAGTCATACAAAGACCTCTGCACAGTTTTAGAGCATGATTCATCTAATTTGTTTCATATTTTTACTGTAGGGTAAAATTAATCATGTTTCTTAATTGCCCATTTCTCTCTGTTGACCATGAGGAAAGCCTGCAGTGACTAGTTCTGACAGTAGACCACCATATTTCATCATATGGATTACATCCCTGGAGTGCAAGGGAATGAGAAGAATATGGGTGGAGGGGAAAGCATTTTTTTACAGGAGACAGAACTAAGAAAAGCATGCATAAATGGCAGGATGATTTTATATGTCCCTCAGTGCAGAGCTCTTAAATAGTATGCTTGTGCCATTTACACCATCAGTCAATAAATAGGCCAATGAATACAAGAACATCAGTGACTTTGAACCATACACCTAGGCTGGTGGCAAACTCAGATCTCCATCAAGGCAGCAGCCAGCAAGTAGGAGTTCATTGTTAAAACAGACAAATTTTGTTTGTGGGTTTGTTTTGTTGGGGTTTGTTTGGTTTTTTGCTTATTTTTAACCTCTAGAAAAGTCTTAAACCATTATTTTAGCTACAAATCACACTTGTCTTGCAAACCCATGAGAATTTAGTCTGTTGGCTAAGACACCAGCGGGAACCCAGGGATGAAACTGGAGGAGGACAGGAACTGATGCCTTCTACTTCAGGAGAGTTTTTACTGATTTTCAAATTTGTACTGGCAGTGCCTCCTGAAAAAGGGAAGCAAATCCACTGAAACAAATTTGAAAGTGATTCACAAGGCTGTGGGACCAAATACATGTAAAATTTCACTTCATCAAATACTTCTAGCTGGCAAACACTTGTTATGCCTCTGGTGACTACTACATAAGAACCACAGTATTTAGCAGTATATGCTGCAACACAGTGACAATCCTCAAAATTGATTTTCTATGACAGAGGGCAAGAGCAGCACTGTGAGAAGGAAATTCCAGGCTCACTCTCTTGGTACACCAAACTGCAACAGAACCAAGATTTGCATATATGCCCTATGCAGAGAGATTCACATTGGTCAACATGGAGGAGACTCCTCAGCTTGCCGACCACAAACCACAGTCCAGACCTGTATGGACACAACCCTGTTGTGGAACTCACAGCAAATGTCAGGCCAAACCCAGCGATGCAAGACACATCTGTAATGGAACAGACTGAACAAAGCTACTGTGCCAACAAGCGTGCAGCAGCATGGTGTGGGTGCACCACTCAGGCCAGCTCCTCCTTAGGCGTCTCTGCGCCATTTCCTCTCCTTGGTATGGACATGTCCTGAGGAACACAAGCACACCTCACTCAGCACATGGGGTGACACCATTAAGATGGAATATTGCAGAAGAATAAAAATAAAGCACTCAGGCAGAATTTTGCTGAATGCACAGGCTTACTTGGAGTTCAGCCTACTCACGTATCAGGATGAATTTGGTCCAGTTAATATCCTAATGATATAATGGATACTGCAAGCTTCTCTTCATTAAGGCAGCAGCCAAAAATATTGATTTGTTGTACTTCCCACTTCTGCTTACCTTCACAAATTTCAGGAGAGACGGTGCATAAGCCAATAGAGCTGGTCAGTTTAAAAGTGACAAATTAACTGTGCTGAAAGTAAATAAACAGCTATCTCTTCGTCAATTAATTCAGTATGTGACTTGAGCTCTTTTCTACAGCTAGAAACCTGATTCATCATTCAGCAGCATTTAACTTGCCATCAGTTCGATAGCAGAGTATTAATGCTGTGTCCTGTTTGACACAGCAGGTCAAATTCTGCACTCAGGTTATGACAGCTCAACTTGGAGTAACTCTTGCACCCTCAAGCCCTGCTCTCCACATTGCCCTGGCTGCAGCTATGCACCCAGGTCTTCTCTCAGTTGGTTGTGAGAAAGCCCAGGTTGTATTGAACAGTTGGGGAAAACAGATAAAATAAGAATCAAAAAGTCTTGTGAACTGTTGGATTATCAAGTGTCTTTTGGAACAGGCTAGTGAAACACACAGCATGGTTCTTTTTCATGAAAATATTTGTGAAAGATTGACAAATATTTGCAACTTTTAAAGTTCAAGGGATTGTGGGGTTATTTTTCTCTACACAAACTAGATTTCAATTCAGGAAAGAAACCAAGTACATTTAATTTGGAATACTGAATACGATTCCAACTCACGTCAAAACATGATTTGTACTCTAGTGAATGGAGGGCCCTAACTGGCCCTACTAGTCCAGGAAGTAGGTACAAACTGCTGGTTAATTTATTAATGAGAGAAATGGATTAACTTAATTCTCTCTATCAATCCCTCTCAGTTCAATAAATGTTGAATCCTGAAATTTCCAGATTAATACTGGAGCATTTGGATCAATCATAGAATCAATTCAGGTTTGAAATAACCTTTAAGAGCACTGAGTCAAATCATTAAAGTGATGAAGAAGAAGGAATGATGGAGACAGTTGAGGAAAATCTACCCTCTCTTCTATTACAAACATTAATACAACATGAAGCCCATCTCCCATTGCTTTACAGTGAACCACTTTAGCTGAAATTGATGATACTCAATAAGCAGGAAGGCAAAAACTTTCAAAGACAGGAGCTGAAAATTGAAATTCCTGTTCAACTGCCTACATAATGTTGCCTGAATGCCTTCAATTGCTCTTCAGGACTATAGGATACGCAAGCTCTTAAGGTTTCTGGAAATTAGAGTAGGTGCCCTTTTGACTTCTGACACTCAACTTTGATGTTCATGGACACAAAGTTCTGACTATCATCTGTGAACAGCTGCAGCAGAGAGACTATAGCACAAATAGAATACAAATATTTTGCACTGCTTATCCTCAGACATAATCCACAGCACTTGTAATGTCATCTGTTTTTCATAATGTTCAGTTTAGAAAGTTGACATTTGATTAAACAGTTTGGATTTGCCAAAACATACATTTTAATCTTATGTTTTAATACCACGTTCTCAATTAAAAGCTTTAGAAAAATACATACAAAGTCTGCTTAAACCACAGTAAACCCACAGACCTAACACACTTAATATGATTTCTGAAAATTGTTGACTAATATTTTTTAATTTCCCCTTGCTTTTAGTACCACAGCTGCACTGTTACTCCCAACAGCTCTAAGGCATTTAAACAGCCAGTTTGTAAAGGTTTTACTAGACAGCCTTTTATACTTACTGCTTTCCACATTTTCAAATAGGGTGGCATGGTAGCTAAGTTCAAAACCTTAAAAATCTTCATTCTATTAATACTGCTTTCTAACATCAATGTTAGTTATACTAACACCACCAAAGGCAAGCTAACACAGTTGGGTTTACAGTTAAGCACCTGTCCCTGTCTTTCTACCTTTACACAAGCATGCCGACACTGATGAATGATGTGCTAGGAGGAAGCGTATTATACGGAATGGCATATCATTCCAGACTGTTAAATCCCATGAAATATTACTTGCAACAACAGTAAGAACAAGACCACAAATAGGTTTTAGGATGAAATAACTCTTGTCTCAAGCTCCTTATTTCCTTTCATTGGGTTTAACACTGCATTCAAGGTCTCACAAGTGCTACGGCTCTGTGGAGGTGACCTGAGTAATTTACAATGATCAACAGATAATACAGAAGCGAACCATTCCATAAGTATCACCGCTTTTTAAATGGAGTCATCACATAGCTGCTGAAAAGGAACATGTATTGTTTCACACCCACTGAGTGACGAATGTAACCAGGTAATTAAATCATGTCACTGCTGTGCCTGGAAAACCTTTATCATTCTATCTTGCCTCTTAAGAAGAACTGAACTTCTTGGTAAGGACAGAAGACAATAATGTCTTCACTTCGTTTTTGCAAAAACCTCTATGAAAATAAAAGGAGAAGAGAAGCAAAACTCACCGGTTTCTTCATCTATGCTGAATCTCCCCAGGCCACTGCCATCCCTGATAGAATACTGGATCTCTCCATCTCTTCCTGAGTCCTCATCTCGAGCAACAACTTGCAAAACACTTGTACCAATGCGGGAGTTTTCCTTCACAGATCCAATGACAGCAAAGTCAGGAAAGTAAGGGGTATAGAGATTTTCGTTAACATCCACCACTTCAACTTCCACAAAAGAAACAGACGAGAGCGAAACCGGGCGCCCCTTGTCTTTCGCACGCACAGTCAGGTTGTAGAACTGCTGCTTCTCGTAGTCGAGCTCCTTGTTCAAGCGGATGGCGCCACTCGCTTTGTCTATCTCAAACCGCCCGTTGTAATCGTTCACCAGCGAGTAACGAACTTGACCTCCCAAGCCAAGATCTGGATCGTGAGTTTCCAACCAAGCTATGACAGTGCCAACTGGCAGGTCCTCAAGGACCTTTACGTTGTAGCTGGATGGTATAAAGGCTGGAGAGCAATCATTGACATCATCCAAAAAAACCTTCAGAGGCACAACTGAGAACTGCTGATGGCCGTTCTCTGCTTTGTCCCTAGCCTCAATCTTCAGTGTGTAGTTGGCTTTCGATTCCCGGTCTAGTTGATCAGCCACATACACCATTCCTGTGGAACTGTTGATGGCAAATTGCCTGCTGTCTGTCAGTACTGAGTAAGTCACTTCACCATTAGATCCTAGGTCTTTATCTCTGGCTTCCACCTGGATTATCTCTGTACCAAGACTAGTACTTTCTAAAATATTAACTGAGTAACTGTCCTGTAAAAAAACAGGTTTGTTGTCATTTGCATCCTCCACAGTGACAGTCAACAGTCTCCATGCAGATTTCTGTGGATTACCTAAATCATAAATTGTAATATTAAGGAGATAGAGCTCCGTTTTCTCACGATCCAAGGGCATAAGAACATTAAGCACCCCGGTCTCCATGTCAATGTTGAAACAACTATCTACATTACCATCGGAAATTGTATAAAGTACTCTCCCATTAAAGCCTGAGTCTGCATCATAGGCTCTTATCCTCAAGATGGTAGCACCAACTGGCAGATCCTCTAAAACCTTTACATCAGTAGGGAAGGATTTGTCAAAATGTGGCGCCTGCCTGTTCACTGAATAAAAATCAAGAAAACCATCTTCCAAATTCAGCTTCACATTTGCTTTTGCCTTTTTGAGTAATTTTTCTGCTAGCTTCTGAGCAACTCTAGTTTCTCTACAGCTAAAGGTCTTTGAAGATACTTTTCCGTGTACTACTGAAATGTTAACAAACATAGCATCAGCAAAGTTCTCTCCATCAGTTGCCGTTATCTTAAGGCCAAAGTTGCTGTTCTTTATGCCAGAATTAATTAGAGATTTTTTAAGCTGCAGGACACCAGAGTCAGGATTTAAATAAAAAATGCCTAATTCATTTCCAGATATTATTTTGTACTTCACAAGCTCTAACTCATCTATGTCTATTGCAGAAACAGCAGTGATGTGACCGCCAACGGGAAAATCAGAAGAAATCACTCCCTGACATGCCACTTTTTCAAAGAGGGGTTTGTTATCATTGACATTGCCTATGTATATGGTGACATTCACCTCACTTTCATGGCGGTAGGGAGAACCCCAGTCAGAAGCTCTCACAATGAACCTGTAACTTTCTGGTGAGGACTCAAAATCCAGTTCTTCAGACGTGCTGATGACACCTGTAAATTGGTTTATTGTAAATGGTAGGGAGTTCAGACTGGCAATGCTGTATGTTATGTACCCATTTTCTCCCCTATCTTTATCAACTGCTGAAACAGCCAAAACGCTGGACCCCACAGGGACACTTTCGTTGATGAATGAGCTGTAGGAAGGCTGCTGGAATTCTGGAGTGTGATCATTGGCATCTTCTAACCTGACAGTAACCTGTGCTTTTAAATCAGCACCTTTGTTTGTATATACTTCTAATTCATAGACGTCCTTCTCAATGATTTTCAAAGGACGAGCAGTAGTAATAAGGCCTGTGCTGGGATTGATCTTAAAATACTCAGCTTCCTCAACTGGAGATAATCTGTACTCCACACTCTGTGGCTCAGGCATCAGCCTAACTACTGCAACCACTACACCAGGAGGTGAAAATTCACTGATCAAAAAATCATATGATTCCTTTTCAAATTTGAGGGGGATACTCTCTTTCTTGGGACTAGCAATGTGGACCAGTTTGACTGCAGAAAATTTCTGAGGAGATCCTTTATCCTTTGCTTGAAGAGTCAGGTTATAACCATATGGGAAGCTGTCCCAATCAATAGGTTTTCTTTCTTTGATTTTGTACTCATTCATCCATTTACCTTCTTTAGTCAGAAAGAACTGTTCCAGTGGATCTCCAGCCACAATAGAAACAGATTCTATTTCTCCATTGGCTCCTTCATCTTGGTCATCAATGTTAACAATTGCATAGGTAGGCTCCTTGTCTGATGGGAAGGGAACATGAGTTACTACATTTATCGTTGGCGCATGTTCATTTATACGTTCAATGTGAACATAAAGCTTGGCAGTGCTGCTTACACCATTGTTTCCATAAAGCTTCATCCCACGGTCCACAGCCAAAATCTCAAGATCGTACCTGTTTTTCTCGTCGTAGTTTAAGCGGCCACTTAGGGAGATAACACCACTTGTAGGATGAACTGAGAAGAGATCAACTTTGTTTTTGAAATAATAATAAAATTCACCATTGGACCCAATATCTGCATCCGTTGCGGTCACCTGTGCGATGCTAGTCCTTAAAGGAGTGCTCTCCGCTATCGTGACAGAGTATGTGGTTGGTGAAAACAAAGGCCTTAAGTCGTTCATATCCAAAACCTGGATGTTCACTTTCGTCCATGCTTCCATGTCCTCTCCTCTGACAGACCCTTTCACCATCAATAAATAGTTGTCCTGTATTTCTCTGTTCAATATAGCTGAATTCCCACCTTTAGTCCTTATTCTTAGGAAGCAAAAGTCAGCAATGATTACTTCTTCTGCTTTAAAAAAGCCCTCATCATCACCAGACACGATCCTGTACTTGATATCCCATGAAAGGTCAGCCAAAGTAATGCCCATCCTTGTTTGACTGTTGACATAGGTCCTGGCTGCAGAATTCTCATACACTGTAGCATTGTAAGTGGAATGTGTAAAGTGAAAGCCAAGTGGGGCGGTCCCATGAACTACCTGGCAAACAGAGGCCAGGAGCTTGACAATCAGAAGGGCAAGGCATGATGGAGGTGGCCGTGAGCCTGACCAGCGGCCCATATTCATCTCCATCACATCATTCTTTCACCCTGTAATAAAATAGAAGACAGGAAATAGTTGAGAAAACAGGAAACAGTTGATCAAGAGACAAAAACTGTACTGGGGAGTGTCAAAAGCACTTTATACACTTCTAGTAAAAACCAAATATTTGTAAATACTAGCTAGTATATAATTCCCAAAACAGAAAGGTAGCACTATAATCTACATACACACATACCCATTCTGGAATATATGTTTAACTGTGTGTGAGTGTGTTACACAGATATATGTTACTATATATACGTATACGCACTTCTTTTTAAACATAAAACATCCCTATGAGACCCTACCACATCAATATACCACATGCTATACAGTCAGGAATAACAATCACAGTGAAAAAAATTACATCAGGCATATACATTTGACTAAGTTTATACAAGAAGACAAACTACAGTCAGAAACTGATTTTATTTACCAGTAGCTCCAATTAAGCCTGAACTTGTTTGTTTTCTGAGCATATTGGAAAAGTCACTTTTATACCCCAATGTTTGGAAAGGAAACAGGATTTTCATTACGTATGTAGCAATGTGATAGTCAAATGCTACTAGTTTTTTTAAGGACAGTTAAGACAAATCATATGGTTGATGAAATCTGAGACACCAAGAACAAGCAGTACATAAAAGTCACTATGCAGCTATTACTTTAATTACAGATAGCTTTAGAAAAATCAAAACTTGGGAAGAAATACAGCTATATATACACAAATGCATGCATATATACATATGCTTACACATACCTAGACACTGAGAACAGGCAAAAGAAAAAAGGAAGAAAATAAAGCTGCTCAATAAAGCAAACAGGTAAAGACTCAAGTTAGGAAACAGCACTCCTGAGAGAGCCCATACAGTTTACCTCAATCTTTGAATATGCAGCACGATGCACACATTCTAAATGAGGTCACAGATGAACATCTATAAGAAGTGTGGCCAGCAGGTCAAGGGAGGTGACTCTTCCCCTTTACTCTGCTCTTGTCAGACCCCACCTGGAGTACTGTGTGCAGTTCTGGAGCCTCCAACACAAGAAGGGCATGGAAATGTTGGAGGGCCATGAAGATGATCAGAGGGCTGGAGCACCTCTGCTATGAGGACAGGCTGAGAGAGTTGGGGCTCTTCAGCCTGGAGAAGAGAAGGCTTCGAGGAGACCTTATAGTGGCTTTCCAATATCTGAAGGGAGCCTACAGGAAGGCTAGGGAGGGGCTACTTATAAGGTCTTGTAATGACAGGACAAGGAGGAATATTTTTAAACTGGCAGAGGGGAGATTCAACCTAGATGTTAGGAAAGAGTTCTTTAGAGTGAGGGTGGTGAAACACTGGAACAGGTTGCTCAGGGAGGTTGTGGATCCTCCCTCCCTGGAGGTGTTCAAAGCCAGATTGGATGAGGCCTTGAGCAATGTGTTCTAGTGGGAGGTATCCCTGCCTATGTCAGGGGGTTGGAACTGGATGATCCTTGAGGTTCTTTCCAACCTAAACCGTTCTATGATTTTATGATTCTATCTTTTTCCTGTGTATGTCCAGTAAGTGCTCCATTCACTGGGTACTACTGCCATCCCAACCTAAGATAGGTGAAGACTCCCTCCTGCTGCCAATGGGCCACCCCAACCAGAAAAAGCATGAATTTTTCCATGCAGCCAATTGGGGAAGATTTAAGAGTCCCTCCATGCAGTCCTGTGATGGAATAGCCCCAGCGCCTCACTTCAGGGGTCTAAATAGGAGTTCAAACAGAGACAGGGTAAGTGGAGACACTGGCTGAAGGTTGGAGGATGCTGCAGAAGCTGAGTCTGGTCCTGCTTATTGCTTCCCACTGAAAGCAGAGGAATCCAAGGAAACTAGGCAGGTGCCTAGAGAGGCAATGTGAATAACCGTCTTTGTTGCAGAGTGCATTCACTGCTACTCATGAAAATCAGAAAAATCAATTCCAAAAGGCAATTATTGAAAGACTCAATGCATACGTACATTGTTCTCACTGTCATTTAAAAGCTGCTAGAAAATGCAGTATTCTCCAAGCTAAGACACAGAATGGAGAATGGTAGGAAAAGTTGTTGATAATGACAGGGGTTAATTTAAATTTCCAACGTGATTTCAACATCCCCTCAGAGACTTATAAATTGCACGTAAGTTTTGCAATATGAATTCACATTAGTTATCATTTCCAGTATAACTGGATGACTACCACAGTTTTAAGTTCTAAGGACAATCAATCGCACTGATGGTCTCATGTTCACAGAAAAACACTTCCTGATCCCACAGTCTCTACCTCATTGCTTTACACATTAATCAATTTGATCAATCCTCTCAAGTGTTTGTCAAGACACTAGTCTTTCAATACATCTATTTTCACACACAGTTCCCCCCTTGCTTTGTCACCTTCTAAATTTTCTTTCCTATTGCACCAACAAAACAAAACAAAACAATAAAAAGGTAAAGCTGCTGGACCCTGAGTCCCTAGAAATGTGCAAACCCCCACAGAACTGCATGAGGCAGTTCCTGTTCTGAGTACACACACTTAATTGTGGTACACGTATCCTACAAAACCTGTCATTAGTATTTCATCCCCCACAGTTTATACATCAAATATGCACAGTTCCCCAATTTGCTTTGTGTACATGAGGGATCGGACCTCTCTGGGCTTTCCCCATTCTCAGGATGCTCCTCAGGAGATCCACGGTAGAATTTTTCTACTTTAGCTATGATATATATATATTTTTTATTGTTGTTGCCATTTCACTCAGCCAAAAGATCAGAGCAGTGGCACCTTATTTTTCAGCACAGCAAACATTCATTAACTTAATCCACTAGTGTGAAAATATCAAAGTCCCTTACTTTCATGGGGCTTTATGTGCTCTCTTTGAGTACTGCCATTAAAAGCTGCTGCTTCAGCCTAGCATGGCAGATGATGCTCTCAAGTAGAAAATACAACACATACAACAGCATGCTGCCAAGGAAAAGCCAGCCATGAGTAATGAGAAAATCTAATGACAGAGACTTAACTCACAACAAAATAAAGGGCTGTGCCTTTCCTGTGAGGTAGTATTATTAAAATACTCAAAAGACAAATCACTGTATTGCAGCCATTCACCAAGAGCACTTCAGCATCCTCTGTCTATACTGCAATTCCAGCCTCTCCCCACCGCTATGAGGAAGTGGATCTTTGCTGGCTTATGATGCAGACTGATGTTACATTTTATATGAGCATCCAGAATTTACTCCACCAAAGCTCAGAAATTTCCCAAAAGCAGGTCTCTCTAGAGTAATTAAATGAATTGTGTTATCCAATTTACGTCTCATTTGGTGGTCTAGTTTCTCCTGTCCACACCTTAGTTTAGGCTGTGTTGGTTTCTTGCCGTTCATGGAAATCAACATGAGGTTTCTAGGTCCACTGTGAAATCAGTTTTCCTGAGAAATTCAAGCAAAAATTCTTTAGAATTTCTAGTTTAGTCATACCTAAGGTTAGAAACAGCTGTGGAAAACTGACATCAAGTCCTAATCTGTACTGCTGTAAATCCAGTCATGTCGATAGTCCACAACATTTTAGTGACTCAGTGTTTCAGGACTGATCTTGATTGCACTAAATTCCACCTAGAAACAACGCACGTATATGTGTGTGTGTGTTTGTGAATTCATGCTTTGTATACACAGGTATACATAAACACAAAATCTGTGTATGTTTGGGTATAATTTCAGGGTTGGCACTGGAAAAAATTGGACCACCACATCAGGCAGCACTTTGAGAGTTTGATTTCATTTCAGATGTGCTATGCAGAGCCGTAACAAGCTCCTCATTGAAGTTATGCATCTATCCATATATTTATATGGCCATCATCATTATATTATTTGAGTGGCCTGATGGATGAGCTATTAAACTGCCACTTAAGCTATCCAAGAATGTTTTATTCATTTACCAAATCCCTTTCTTCTGGGATATTTGTTTTAAAGAGCTTATAATACATATATACTCAATGCATAGGAAATGTAACGTGATAGGTTACAGAAACAAAGTACAAAGCAACCCACTGTAAATGTAGGGGCATTTCTTTAAAGGCATTTCTTGTCAAAAAAATGTTATGGTTTCAAGTGAAGAGAAAGGTTGTGATTACTTTTGCTTGATTTTGAAAGATTTGGGCAGGAGCTTCTAAAAAGCAAATAAAAAATTCCCCCGGTACTGCTCAACATGAATCTTGGTCTGATGGAAAGAAACAGCTCTAAAAAGGGCAGATTAAAAAAACCTGTCCTTTAAACTAAACAAGGAGGTGAGAAGATAACAAAAAGTAGGACTCCAGCATTCACATTAAATACTTCAGCCTTCAAGGAGGAAGGAAGAAATGGAGAAATAGAATGGTGTGTCTTTATATTCAATGCTCTTTAAAATAACCTTGAACATCACGGAGGTCTCTCCACTCAGTTACTTTCCTCTGCTCCTTGAACAAAAATTAACTCAAACCTTGCAGAATAGCTGCAGGGATCTGTAGGTGGATGGTGGTCCTTAGAGGAATTGAGAGAGGTATGAGTATCATTCCTTTTTCTCATCTTGGCTTTGGCAACCTCCAGTCTGGGCTGCATCCAAACATAACACCCCACCAGACTGAAAAGGGAGATTCAAGTCCCAGGAACTGCCAGGATTCCTGCATAGCAATCATGGCTCTAATTCAATGTGCAGATATGAAACAAGTGCTGTGTGATGCTTTGTTTGATTCCCTCTCCCTAGAATAATTCTTCTAATCCCAAAGATCTCCATACCATAAAATACTTTAAAAAGAAAATAATACTTATACCTCTTGGGTAAAATCTAAAAAATATTTAACAAGAGCCAAAAGGACTTCTGTAGAACAGAAGGAATACAGAAGGTAAACTTCTTCAGCAAGCAAGAGGAATATACTTTCAGCAGACCACAAGGAAAAGAGCCTTCTCCTCTCTTCCTGCTTACCCTGCGAGCACAATTACACCCCATGAGATAAGGTCATGTAAATTAATTTAGGCAATGTGACTAGCTAATATCATGTGACTATTTCAGACTTTTCACAAGTTCTCTGAAAAGCAAGAGAGAAGACACCAATTTGTGCTTTAACTTCCATCTTTACCAGAAGGATCCAATGAATCTCAGTTACAGGGTCCTCTGGGCTGGGAGATGAAAAGACACTTTCTCAACTTCAGATGACAAATTTCTGAGTCAAGGCACTTATATACCTCTGTGACCAGGAAAAAAAGGTTAAGAAATCTTGACTTACAGGCTTTTACCTTTATTGGTATTACTCTTGGAGAAGTGGGGCAAGAAGGGATGCCTCCTCACACAAGACAAGACTAGTGACCTCATGGTTTGGAATTACTATTTCTTTCTCAGCAGTCACAATTCTCTTTCAGAAGGTAGCTATTTGAATTCTATTAAATAAGCAGCTTGACAGCAAAAAAGTATATTTAAAAATAGAAAAGCCTTAGAAGAATGAAGGATATTAACTTCACATGTGCATTATATCTAAATAACATGTAGTGAAGTCATACATTTGCAGCAGGAACAAAGCATTGATTTTGTTTGTCTTAATCTTACAATTCTATTCTTTCACTTAAGACAGGTCAACATAAGCAGTACTCTACCTGTTCTTATTATCTAATCATCAAACCTACAAGCTTGCCACACTATCAAATCCATGCATCTGAATGGAGCCTCTTACTCTCGGTCCTATGTTCATCAACAACGATCTCTCTACACAAAAATTTCTTCATGGCCAGGCTATGAGCACCTACAAAAAGAGTGCAATGAAGGTTACAAAGCATCTTGACTGGTTTATAATTTGTTATCTATTAAAGGCTACTGTCAGTCTGCAACAATGAAAGGACAAGATGTTTCTCACAATCTGTTGTTGATACTGCAACAAGAAGGTGGGACCCTGTGCACATCAGTGTCCTTTCTTGGAAGGAGCCTCTTCCATAGTACAGAACTATGGAAAACTCTACCAAATTAATGGAAATTCATATCAAAGGCACATGGAAGCCTTCAACATTGAAGTTTAAAGACCAGAACATCAGCCTACCAGCAAACAGAGCAAAGATAGCCACATATTTTATACTTCCACTCTTCACATGTCTAACCAGGCAGCTTCCTCAAGTTGCACTTCACAGTAATTTACCTAGCCAGGAAAGGCTAATAATTTACTGGCCAAGGAAAGAAAACAGAATGTAGAGTAAGAATCCAGAATTTGTGCCATATTGAAATGAACTCAAAATGTGTGTTGAACTCTAGGCAGAAGGGGAAAAAACCCTGACTGACACCAACAGATTTACAACTGAGGACAGATTCATAGGGCTACCTGCTCCCCGATGAGCACAAAGATACGCCTTTCCATGATTATATCATGATATGTTTATCCCAAAAAGAGAAGATGAAAACAGAATGACTGTTTCTGCAGAATAAGCCCTTGCAAGAGACAGCACCATAAATCCTAACCTTCCTTAGAGCTGCAAATCCTCCTGCTGCCTGCATAAAATTTCACACAGGAGAAAGGCCACTCAGCATGTAGCAAGTGTAATTCAGGCCGTCCCTAGGAAGCAAAGATTTAGCCACCCAGCCGTATGTTATGAATAACTTTGTTTTCCTAGCAGGTGCTGGGGATTTTTTCCATACAATACCAATTTTTGCCAAGTATCAGTTCAGCAGCAAATGTTTCCACTTGTGAGCAGGAGTCAGGCGTCATTTGTCTTCCCAGGGAGCGGGTGCAAAGGGTCTGTCCAACTCTCCCTTCCCCCTCAAGGATGCAACTTGGCTTGGGAAATGATGGGGGGGTGGGAGAGAGGGAGGAATAATTTGCCGCCATGGGAGATTTGTCAAAAGGGAATTCCTGGGAGCCACCTTAGAGAGATTTCGGCTTGTCCCTTGGTGGTCTGCCCCCAGGGAAACAAAGGCTGGTATCCAGTTTTTATGCTTTGCGTATTTCCAATCCCTCCAGGCTCCTGCTTCTTAATCACTCTAAAAAGGGGAAGCTTTGGGGTAGCTTTGAAATGAGCCAGTTATTTTCATGGGAGCTAGATGAAACACAATCAAGGATACTATTTTCTTGCATATTTGGCTTCCCACCCCCTCCCACACCCCTTATCTTATATTTCTCCTTTGACCCCCTTCCAAGGAGCTCTGGCTTGAAAGTTCTTTCTAGGTACAATGCCAGTGTTAAGCATCCAGGACCACTGAATCCCACTCTTACCACTGCTGATCTTTGCCCAGCTCCCCCTTCACCACATGTTAATTTGGATCCCCCTTAAATAGGCAGTTCTTTCCTGAGCTGCACCTCTGAACCTCAGGAGAAAGGGCTCTGCTCATGTACCTGGAGGACTGCTGAGGACTGGAAGGCAGGGTCATATCCTGCCATGCAGCACCTTTCAGCTGTATACACGAACTGGAGTGGTGATTCAACTGGGCCATTAGCAAAACTTATCCTAACTACAGTGCAAGTAATAAACACAACTGACACCACAAAGCCTTTTGTACAAAACCCTAGAGCAATCTGATCTCTGCTTTTCACAATGCCAGGTGAAACTCAGTAATGGAATAAGTACTATGAGAGTCACAGCACAGCACCAAAGTAAATGTGTGCTGAAAAAGCACCTTCCAGCTTTCCCATGCAAAGCTCAGTTGTCAACCTTCACTCTATTCCACGGCAGTTTTCCTGCAAAGCCATTCCTGCTAGTGTTGGTTGTTGCTGCTGGTCTGCTCTGTGTTCAGGTTACTGCACATGCTCCTTCTGACAGCTCACACAGACTCATGTAAACTATTAGGATATAGTTTATAGTAAGAAAGAAGTCTACAAGATTTACAACTACTGTTTCCAGGGCCATAATAGGTATGTAGGTATAATGACTGAGGTAAGCTGTTACTCTTGGAGTTAAAAAATACTATATATCTCCACTAGACACTGTGTGTGGAGGTAGGGCAGCTCAAATGGTCCAGAGCTTTATATACAGGCAAAAGAAGGGTAGTTGAAAAAGATGAATATGCAAAAGCTTCTTTCCAGTTGCTAGCTCCATGTAAAATCTGCAACATAAAATGGAGATTGGGAAAAAACACTGACATGTTGGACTAGATAAGTTTTAAAGATCCCTTCCAACGCAAACTATTCCATAATTTGATGATTACAAGATGTCATGACAAAATTATACTCCCTTTTACAAAGGGATTGCAGAATAAAGCATTTCACTCCACACCAGACATTGGGATAAGCCCAACTCCAGGTTTGTTTCAAAACAGTTTGCTGAGTAACAGAGGTGTCAGTGGGACTCTTTCCTGCAGTGGCACTTAAGGCTGAAAAGGCAAGTATGGACAGAATCAGTGAGAACTAGAATGGACAGTCAGGATAGGCATGAGCAGAGACAAGATATGGGACCTGGAGAATGAGACAAGGCCAGCAAGGTGAACAGCACTGAGGGACATGTTCCTCTAACAAGCACCATGCCATTTACTGTGCACACAGGCAGAGGCATATTCTTGCCCATGGCATGCCAGGGGTGTCTAACAATTCAGCCTGGGTTGCTCCAATTTCTTTGATGGTGTTTGGTCCATGCAGGAGTAACATCCCAAATGACCTGAAAAATTGACATTGCCTGAAAAATACAGGAATAAGTCTCAGAAGACATGCAGGTGCCATAAAAAGAAAAAAAACCCATACATATATATATATATATATATATCAGAATAACCACTTGAGAAGTACCTAAATCTTATGATTCTAGAGGAAAATAACATGTCTTTCTTGAAGCTAGGAACTGGGTGGAGGTTTGCAATGTTATTTCTCTTTGAGATGGCTGTGACACAGCAACAAACAGAGATCATGCTTGAAGTGCAAGGAGCAAATATTTTGGTTGATATTCTCAGCAAGTTTGAGATTTGAGAATGAAACCTAGATTTAGCATGGAACATTTTTCTTTCAACAGGGCAGGAATCTGCAAGTGCTGCTGTGCCACAGGCATAAGACAGGGCTGTTTCTACCTCTGGAGCAGCCTACTTGTCTGCAATCAGCTAGAGATGTCCACACAGGTCTGACTTACAGGCACTGCAGAACAAACAACTTTCTGAAAGACAAGTCCCAAAACTAAGCCCTCTGACGAAGTAGCCTCTGCAAACTTGGACCAATCCAAAGCCCAGAATTGTTCACACACTGTAACAGTTTGGTAATTACCCACCCTCCCACCTTTATGAAATCACCCAGACTAGACTCAGCCGAGCTGGAAATTAAGGAATGAAGCTTCATATTTACAGCTTAGCACAATATACAAGCAGATATTTACAACATACACAGCTATAGACAGAAATACACAAGTTAAAGGTAATACAGGAACACCACACCCCTCCCAGAAACCAGAGTCCCCAGGAGGGGCTCCCAACCACCCTTCCACCTCCTTTCCACCCTTCTACCTTATTCCAGACTTTGCCTTATGTGCAGGGTGAGTTTGGAGGATTGACCAGGGGGGTTAGAAAGCAGAAGGATTAGTTACACAGAAGCAGGTCAAGAAGAAAAGTACAGGCACCAGCTGCAACAGAGATCCACTCTCTTATCTATGCTTATGTTCTTCTTTATATACATCTCAGCAAGCCTATGAGTGAAGGAGGCATCACCATTGTTTCCTTTTCACAGCCTATAATCTAATCTCTCTCACTACAATATTCCAGTTAGCCTCAAAGTAGCACAACACACAAAAAACCTGAGACCACTTTTTAAACCTTCTTGTGCAAAAAAATCAGAATGGTTGTTGTTGTTTGCTCAAACATGCAGTGTTTAGAGAAATGGCTACTGCCATCACCTGTTAAAATAAGATCCAGTTCAGGACATGGAAATTACTTAATCTAAGTAAGAAACAACACTCAGATACATCAGGTAAAACACATCACAGTTTCTCTCAGATAATGCAGACATCATGTGAAAAACAGAAAAGTAGATGGAGTCAGCCTTAAATCGAACAAAGTTACAACAGAAAGCCAGAAATTTCTTTTCCAACCCACATGTTAAGGTCCAATCACTGAAAGGAAGAGAGTTTTCCATCAAAGCTGGCTTTGGACTTTTAACTGCATCAGAAATATCTGAATCCATACAAGGTGCAGAATCAAATTATTTTAAATAGGATATTATAACATGCTATTTTCAATGCACATAAGACAGTGCTGGTGGTGCTTAGACAGATCTGCCTCATCTGCAGAGATGAACCTCAAGTACCATCTCCACCAGGCACTCGCACCCCAGTGAGCAGCCACCATAGGAAAGGCACAGCACCAAAAAACTTCCGTGCACTGAAACTCTCACCACATTCAAACCCACACTGAAACCATGCACGCTTTTTCCCCCTCACCTCCAAAGTCTGGCCCACGCATAGATACTTGAGATGATAACCACATTTTAGCTAACCAGACATTAACTCAAACCAGTACAGCTTCAGCTTTCCAACTCAGCCAGTCTGGTCACCACAGCTGGGAGTCCCTCAAAGCCTGTTGCATGTTTGCAAAGGTCCAACTTTGCAGGCACAGTCCAATTTAAAACTCCACAGAGCAGAGATCACTATTTAAAGCTGAACTGTTTGCTTTTGTTTATTTATAGCAAAACCATTAATTGCTAATCACATAGTTGTTTGCTGGAATACCAAAGCTCCAAAATAAACACCAAGTTTAAAGACCATTCCCAGAACACTGAAAGCTATCAGGAACAGCGCTAAAAATGTAAATCAGATACATCAAAACACATTGGGATTTCAACTAGGGGAACAAACAAACCGTTATTTCTGTGCCAGAAAAGAGGTTACCCATAAGCCATCAGCTGCACAATCATCTACAGCCCACCAGTTATTGATGTCCTGCAGAATGGCAGGCACCACTGCACCATATCTGTTGAAAATATCTTCGTGGCAATCAGCATATGCTATACTAAATGAGGTATGTCTTAATACAGAGTTTTGATAATCACCTTGGAAAACTGCCTTTTAAGTATTTGGCATTAGAGACAGAACTTCAGAAAGAGGACCATGTCATTTATGAGCCAGTCGTATGTCACAACCATACAAAACAAAACAAAAATTAAGAAGTTGCAGGGGTTTTAGCCCTCTTCACTAACAGAGATTCCCACAAATATCCACAGGAATCACACATGGAAAAACTAAGGAAAACAGCCTTACAGGGCTGTGATCAGCCCTCTCTTCACGAAGGGCATTTTCAGCAAGCACAGCAGGCCAGGCTGAGGGAAGCCTCACCACCAGCCACACTGGGAAGCAGTAACAACTCCACAGGAGAATGCTTTCTTCCTCCTGAAATCCTTATGGGCACGGTACTTCCCTGAAGCACCCACACCTACTGGCTGTCAGAAGGGTTCAGCTACAAAGTACCTGCACCTGCCCTGAGAATGCTGCCCTTGAAGTTTCCTGACTTGCCTGCATATTTCAACAAGAGGTTAAGTGCACACATTCACCCCATTTCAGGATCAGAAAACAGACATAGCAGCTCAAGCCCTTTGCTCCAGGCCACCTAGGAGACCTGCACCCATTCCAACTGTCAGCTCTCATTGCCTCACTACAATGCCCTCCATACCTGCATAGTTTAGGGCAAGAAAGTTTCCCTACAGAGCAATGTTCACCAGCACTAGTGGTCTAAATTTCCAAAGCAGGGAGTCATAAAGTTATCAGTCTCACCCCAACTTTAGTGGTTCCCATTCAAAAGTCATCATTTTTTTACAGTTGAAGAATTTAGGTTCAGTCTTCAAAATGACATCTAGATCTTCAAAAATTAATTGAAGACACTGATCATGGAATGGAGACCATTAAGGTAGAGATAATAATGGTAATAATAATAATAATAATAAAACCAACAACAATAAAAGTGTCAAGATTCCATTATGCTGTTAAAAATAGAAGCCCGTAAGAAGAACAGGCACATAATCGTGATGCCTCATCCTTCTCCATTTGCCCTCCTGGAGTCAGGATCAACTGCAACCCAAGGCCAAGCTGGAAAGCCCATGCTCTCAAATCCTGGGCAGAAGGAAAACTTCACATGCACACCAGACACTAGTTGCGGTAGATCACCTAAACACAGGACAAAAGGTCAAGCCCGATGCCTCTGACTACGCTTTCATCATGCTTTACCTCAGTTTGCCGAGATAGCTGCTTTGGTCTGAACTTCTCTCTGCTTGCTGTGGCTCCATGCCACTCCCTGCAGCCCCAGCAGATAAATCTTAATGGGAGCCACCTTACGCTTTGGCAGAGAAGTTGTCACCACAGGAACACAGAATCATAGAATCAGTCAGGGTTGGAAGGGACCACAAGGATTATCCAGTTCCAACCCCCCTGTCATGGGTAGGGACACCCTACCCTAGATCAGGCTAGCCAGAGCCTCATCCAGCCTGGCTTTAAACACCTCCAGGCATGGGGCCTCAACCACCTCCCTGGGCAACCCATTCCAGGCTCTCACCAGTTTTGCTTACGGGTTGCTTACATCTCAAATCACACAATGCTGAGCATCCAACTTAGCACTCAGCAATGCAAACAAGGTAATTCACACCTCCCTGAGTTGATCCACACTCTGGAAACAACCAGTCACTGGCTCCACATCTTATGTTCATGTGCCAGGAGAGGAGGAAGCAGTGCTGGGAACCCCGTATCTTCCCACAACCTATCTCTCTGCACTTCCAAAACCAGGCATGTCTGCGCTGACCTGCTCCTGGCGTGTGCCAAAGGTGCCATGCTGGTGCACAGTTCTCAGGCTCTGCCCCTGCACAGGCACAGAGATTTTCTCTCTTTTAGCATCCCGCAGAAGCAAAGTCACACTATGTGCCTCCCAGCCACCTACTTACTATTTTTCCCCACTTTTTTCTTCTGCCAACAGATGGGGAATGCTGCTGAAACAAAAGGACTCCAGCCTAAGTAATAACTGTTAGCTCATGTCCACTGAAGCTTACCACTGATGAATTTAAAACCTTAATTTTAAAATCAGGCTTCATATAGCAAGGTGCTACCTGCATGTAGTTCTTATTCCTCAAATTCCTCTATGCACTGATTGAAAATCAGCTGACATTTCCATCTGACTCCGGAAAATCTCCAGAAAGGTGTAAAAACATAAAGCTGTGTCAGAAAGCATCATTTAGGTTACATTCTGAAGTCACCAGGAATATTTTTGCCTAATTTGATGCTCCACTACCTGTTTCCTTTGTGTTTATAAAGCAAAAAAACAGGAGTTATGAAATAGCAATGCATCAACTTAACAACCCAAAGCTTAGCAAAGGAAAACTACAAATCCATAAGGAGGAAAAGAAGTATGTCTCACTTGTAAAAGGAGCAAGGATAAGGAAACAATGTCCATGGCTATAATTTATTTCTGTACCACTTTAACAGCAAAAGGGTCTCAATACCTTTTGTCATATGAAAGTCCCTATGAAGACTGCAGTAAAATTGAGTGTGCTGTAAAAGAACCATCACACATGCAACCCTAAAATTTATGTTCAAATCCTACAGTATTAAGTTCCATATTCTGTCATTTGGGGAATTCTAATTTATTAAATGAACTATATGATATATTGTTTTTCCAAAGAAATAGAATGTTTTAGGTTGGAAGTGATCATTTAGTTCCAACCCACTGCCATAAGCAGGGACACCTCGCACTAGAACAGGTCGCTCAAGGCCTGATACAACCTAACCTTGAACGCCTCCAGGGAGGCAGCATCCACAGCTTCCCTGGGCAACCTGTTCCAGTGTTTCATCTATCACTTGGAACGTAAAATTCTTTTAGCACTAAGAAAAAAAAGCTATTAAAATGGTTTCAACTTAAAACACTCCCAGTGTGAAAGCATCTCTCGTGTGAGTAGGGGCGTACACACACATACTGCCCATTTCACCACCAGTGTGAGCAGGGCTGTACACACACATACTGCCCATTTCACCATGCCCAGATGCCCTCACACCTCACATAACTCCACAGTCTCTGACAGTTACAGTTATTTATAGTTTAAATCCTTGTTGCTGTGTTTCTCTGTGATATCATAAAATGGCTTAGATTGGAAGGGACCCTGGATGTCATTTACTCCAACCTCCCCATCATGGGCAGAGGCACCTCTCAACTACACTTGCTTGCTCAAGGCCTCATCCAGCCTGACTTTGAAGATCTCCAGGAAGGGGGCATCCACAGCTTTTCTGTCCAACCTAATCCAGAGTCTCACCACCTTCATACTTCTTCCCAAAAGCCAGTTTAAACCTATTCTCCCTCAGCTTAAAACCATTTCCCTTTGTCCTACGGCTAGACGCCCTTATGAAAGTCTCTCTCCAGCCTTCCCGTAGGTTCCCTTCAGGTACTGGAAGGCAGCTGTAAGGTCTCCCCAGAGTCTTATATATCCTAAAGTCCAAAGTCCAATGACATCTCAAAGAACACAAAAGCATCAATTTTTTTTTGACATGCAAAATTATTGCTCCTGAACAGATATTCCCCAAGTGCACATAAGTGGAGCCTTTCAAGCAAGTGGAGCATGCAGACTTGCTGCATGCCATGGAGGTAATGCACACAGAGCTGCAAGCTGCAAGCTCTGTGAGAGGTGACCTCATTAAAGTTTATAAATATGTAAAGGGTGAGTGCCAAGAGGATGGAGCCAGGATCTTCACAGTGATGCCCTACGACAGGACAAGGGGCAATGGATGGAAGCTGAAGTGTAGGAAGTTCCATGGAAAAATGAGAAAGAGTTTTTTCTCTGTGAGGGTGACAGAACACTGGAATAGGCTGCCCAGGGGGGTTGTAGAGTCTCCCACTCTGGAGATACTCAAAACACGCCTGGATGGGTTCCTGTGTGATCTGGTGTAGGTGATTCTGCTCTGGCAGTGGGGGTTAGACTGGTTGACCTTTCAAGGTCTCTTCCAGACCCTAACATTCCATGACTCTGTGATGCTTCCATACAGGAGCAGCGATGGGCTGCAACACCGAATGCATCACCCTAGCACACTGTACCAGTCTGGGCATCACAGCTTGATGCTCCTAACAACTTATTTGTAAGAGTGGCAGACACTCTGCACAGTGAAACCAAATAATATTCAGACATAAATCATTTCATGCCACAGTTTGGTGCTTGCTGTACAGAAGGATAAGCCACTGTGGCCACCCAAGCAGCTGTCCCAGACTCATCCCTTCTATTTTTTTCCCCTTTTCTTTTTCATTTCTTTTTTTTGTCGATTTTGTTCACACCAGGGATTGAGCTTCCCTATTGCAAAATGCCTGTGAACAAAAGGGAGGGAGAGAGATGGGAACGGGTGCCTGGGGCAGGCGGGAGGGATCTTTTCCATGTCCATGGCAGCTTAAACTGTTTGTCAAACAACAGCCGGAGTTGAGGCAACCAAGATGGTGTGTAAAGACCAGAAAGTACCTTCGAGAAACATACTGAACACTATCAAAATACCCAAGTCTTAAATAGACACATGAAGTATTTAAATGCTTTCACACCCATAACAAATTTTGTTTACTGCCCAGCATTTAAACAGCTTTTTCTTTACTATTGTAAGATTGTTCCCAAACAGTGTGAATTTGATGTTGCAATGAATAGTAGCACTTCAACTCCTATTTACAACCCATTCAGCAACACAATTCCACAAATAGCACAGAGGATTTCCACACTTTATGAAATAAAACCTGCTCTCGGCTCAAAAGAAGTTGTGCAAATTAGCTGACAAAAATCACTTTCTTTTGTTTTTCCTCTCCAATACAGAAAATTAAGCAAAAAAGATAATTACTAACCAAGTAATACGGAAAACTTTCTTAAAACTATTAGTGCTATCAAGCACTGTTAACGTTCTTCTTGTAATTATATGCAAAATGTTCTGTATCCAAGGAAACAGCGTAGTAATGAAGTTGGAGAGTACTGTATAAATGCACCTTCTAAATCACCACCAAGAATGTCTATTCCAGGGGGACTGGCCAGTTTATTATTGTGTGACACTCTGATCGCTTAGACATGCCACGGCTTAAAAACAAAAAGCTAACAAGCTACTTTTGTATAAAGGACCCTTTTGTCTGCTGTGTATGAACAGCCCCTTCTTAACATCTAGTTACAGGGTTCCTCAGCAGAGTTGCAGATTTCTCTAAGCCCATATTCACCTTTATGAGAGTTGTTCAGAAATCTGTAATGATGGGCACTAATTAAACTGCATAACCAGTAACAAATGAAGCAGAGACACTGTCTTTTGCTCCAGCTTCTCAGCAAGCTGAAATGTGCAATAGGAGAAATACTGAAACATTCCTCTATTCCAGAGACTGTTGGTCTGAAATCCATTTCATTAGCACCAAACACTAGCACAAACTGACTTACGCCCATTAAAATTAATTTTAAAATGAGTAATTATGCTCTAATACCAACAGCTCATTCTCAGGGACGTTTCCTGGGAAGACAGACAGGTCGTACAATATAGAAGCAAACAAAATCAGCTCACACTTTTTGGTGTTAGCACGTAAGATCATCGCACCAAATCCATAGTTTTTAGGCTCAATTTCATCAAGCATTCATTTATTCTACTGACTTCTGTGGCAGCTTATTCCACCCAACAACCAGTGAATATAAAGCAGTTCCAGCCAGGATCAACCACCCCATCACCTTGTGGATGAACTTTGGTATTTCTCCTTTCCAGTATGTGTGACAGCTTCATAGGACCACATACCTCAACATCTGCACTTCTACCATCGGATGCCCCTGCAATCTTTCTCTGTGACCTTTACATTCCCTTTGGCTCATTCTTTTCCATGACCACAACACCCTCTATATAAGCAGATAGCCTAAGCCTCACACAATATTTCCAATGTGGGCTCAGGCAGAGACAGCCAAGTGCTAGAATATCTCCCTGCCGAAGCATGCACAGTCAAACAACTCTGTCATTTTTTCAGATGCCCTCAGGCATTGTGCTGGTTTGGTTAAAAAACTCCATCATCTTCATATTCTGCCTTCTCTTTTGTGCTCTGCCTCTTTGATTTTCACAACTGTAGCCCTCGCTGCCACTATATGCAAATCCAATGACAACTTGCCTGCCCTTCTTTCCACCCACACTGTTTCTGGGGGAGTTGCATCTTGGAAACAACATTTACACCTTCACTAAACTCTGCCACTCTTCTTACACCTCCCCTCTTCCAGACCAGCATAGGGCTGATCTCCATTTCTCACTACCACAAGGTTTCATGTCATGAAACACCTCATTGCTTTGTCTAGTGCTTTCTCCTCTCAAGCTCTGAAGCTCACTGTCACACATCACAATGACTGATCTTGCCCAATTAACCTTTTTAGCCAGCTCCTATGCTTAACACATTGTTTTTAAAGGCTACAGAAATCAGGACCATAGCTTTCTCTCACTACTCACATTTTCTCTCTCTTTATCAATATACCCCAGTTGTACAACATGCTCTAATGACAATTTCTGCATTGTATCAGTAGATCTGCAAATCTGTTTTTTAGTGGCATAATTATCTGATGCTTCTCTAGATCTCTCATTCACTTTCTTTAAATTCACTCTACCATTTCATAAACAAGTTAGATTGGCTAAAAACTTTATTTTGTAAAGGCACTGTCTTGTACTCTTGTACTTAAAACATAGAAGCAGGTGAACTTTCTTATTCCCATTCTGTTTTACTCTACTGCCAGCTCATCCACTTCACCAGCACTGTCAGGAACTTTTTTTGCCTATGACCAACCTTTTGGTGGCCTTCCAGTATCTTAAAGGGGCCTACAAAAAAGCTGGGGAGGGACTTTTTAAGATATCAGAGAGTGACAGGACTAGGGGGAATGGAGCAAAGCTGGAGATGGGTAGGTTCAGGCTGGATGTGAGGAGGAAGTTCTTCAGTATGACAGTAGTGAGAGCCTGGGTTGCCAAAGGAGGTGGTTGAGGCCCCATCTCTGAAGGTGTTTAAGGACAGGCTGGATGAGGCTGTGGCCAGCCTGATGTAGAGTAGGGTGTCCCTGCCCATGGCAGGGGACTTGGAACTGGATGATCCTTGTGGTCCCTTCCAACCCTGACTGATTCTATGATTCTATGACCAACAGTAACCACAGCAGTCATCTTGAGAGCATCAGTCTTCTCTCGAAAGCCACATTAGTGGTGGAATGACTGGGAACATTACACCATTGAAGTCAAAACCTAGTAACGGTCAACATCTGTCAGCACTGTGAGAGTTGGTACACCTTAGTCCAGCATTTTCTGCTTAACACAACATGATAGTTGAAAGTTACAATTCCAACCAAAGCTGATTAATTCAGAAAACACAAGCCTCTATGTAAAGGAACTTTTAAATAATCTGCTGCTGCTTACGCATACTCTCCAAGAACTCACCAGCAAGGAAACTTTGAGGGAATGTGAACTAATTTTGTCTCTAAAAGGCCAGTGCTGGATGCAAAACTGCAAATACTGCCTCCGCAAAGTCCATCTCCAAAAGGGTAGCTCTCCTAGCCAAGTACCCAGCAGCCTCATTTCTAGAAACACAAGACACCTCTAACTCCATTCGGTAGGTGTTAGTAGTTGAGCTCTACACCTCTGTGTTTTCGCTTACTGCTTGTGGTTCATCTGTATCTGCCTGTCACTGATGTCATGAGGTTTAATTTTCAGCCTGCAAAACACGCTGAGATCCCCCAGAAAAGCTGTATATGCATTCACAGTAGACCATTTTCTTGGCATCCCCAGAGTAACTGGCATGAGCACTGAGGACAACTCCAAAGACGAAGTACTTGAAGCAGCAAGTTGTCTGCAATCTCAACCCATATTGAGGATCCAAAGTTTCAGGGGTAGCCTTTTGGTCCAACATATGCTGAAAGTGACGTGGAAAATAACAGCAGGTTTACAGAAGATTACTGGAAAACACATTCTCATCAGCATCTTTCATCAAAAATGAAGTAAAAAAAGAAAGGACACCATGAAATACAAATAATAGGTGAAAAATGCAAATCAACACAAACAAAAGCACCACATGAGTGTTTTAAAATATCTCAAACAGCTGAAAGTTGCCCAGACTTCTGTATTCACTAATTGCTTGGGACACAGATTTATTTATTTATGGCTCAGAAAAGAATTCCCAGCTCGGAGGCTTTCCAAAGAACAAACCTTCCCAGTTCTGCATGGCCACCTCGGCCAACTCGCTCTGCCATTTCTTATTCTGATGCTAATGCAGTTCAAACAACCCAACCCTGCATTTTTTTATCTATGCAATAAGCCTATCTTTAGGTCACTTAGTTGTGTCAGTTTAAATCACAACATTCCCATAGAGAAAAATCTGAATACTTTACTTACTTTTGGAGACAGAGAGGCGAGTAGGGAAAAAGTTCACTGTAAAAATGGTTTTAGTGGCTAGGGTTTTTTTTCAGGTATTTGTGCTGCCTAATTCTAGGCTCACTGAAATCTACATCAGTTTAAACAGAAATAGAACCATGAGAAAGAACACATTTTAATTAAGACTTGCACAGCTACCTACCATCAAAACAGGATACCCCAAAAGTATCTGACCATGCATACTATCATAACTATATATCGCTAGGTCTTATCCAAAGTCTGCTGGAATTAAAGGCTGATCCCACTGATCTCCGTGGGCTTCAGATCTTACTCTTTTGTAAAAGAAACCTGGATTTTGCCACTTTGGCTTTCACAAGCATCCACACAGGGATATTCACAGGGTTTCTCGCAAGCAGGAAAAAAACATGAAGTTGAAGTCATCCATGAAAGGTACTGGATTTATTCCAGATGTGGAACTGGTCTTAATTAATCTGGAAGCACTTGAAGTATTCGCTCATTAAATATGCTTTGCATTTCACACATGCATGTAAGAGAGTAAGAAAATCCAAAATTGAAGCCACAACCATAATGTCTTTTTAATAGAGTCTGACATAACTTTTAGGAAAATTAGGCTCACATGCAGACAAGAACTACAGTACAGCCATAACCACACCAATATCCAAAGTGGTTAGTGGTTCCTGTGCTGCACATCCCCAGAGAAGCTCACCTTGGCCTGGAATAGAATAGAACAGAATAGAATGGAATAGAATAGAATAGAATAGAATAGAATAGAATAGAATAGAATAGTATAGAATAGAATAGAATAGAATAGAATAGAATCAACCAGGTTGGAAGAGACCTCCAACATCATCCAGTCCAACCTAGCACCCAGCCCTATCCAGTCAACTAGACCATGGCATTAAGTGTCTCCCACCTCCATTCAGCCCTGTCCATCTCTGCACAAGATACTTTCCAGTGTGTCCATCCTCATCACCCAGGGAAATACTTTAGGTTCAAGATATCTATCCTCTAGAGAAATATGAGACAACTTATGGTATATCTATGTACTAAGTCACCATTTCCAATAAAAATTTTGCATGTAAACATACATCATTCAAGAAGCCAAGAAGGCAGTAAAGACACTTTCTCCAACTTTTGAGGTCTTGAGACAACAACTACCAGCTACCTGCCACCATTCAACTCCAGTTAAAGCAATCCATGAGCATACCACAGTCATCTACGGACATGAAGAGCAAACAAAAATCAAACAGAGTCCAGGTTTTGTCAAGTTTACAGCAAAAAGCTCCACCACATATACACGAGAGTAAATTTAGACACCTGCACCAAGGCTGGGCCCAATCCTGTCCAATCCAGGTAAGAGGGAGGTTGTGCTCAGAGACACTTGAGCAGGTCCACATGCAGCAAAACACAGACCTTTCAGCACAAAGCACAGATACATTTCTGATATATCTAAACTTTGAATGGGATATTATTCACCCCAGAAGCGTGGTGTTCCCTGAGGAAGAGGCCCTGAATCAGCCCATGCTACGCCCTATGTGACCACTGCTAGCTTCTCCCAGCATCCAGAGGGCTCAGGTTCGGTCGACTATTTCTACTACACAGAGCAACCCCCCACTTAAGCACCACCGTATCTGGTCCGCCGTAGTAAGAGACGCGAACATAACGCAGCTCTTGTCTGCCCTCTAGTGGCTGACCCACCACAACCGCTTGCATGTCTTCTGCTGCTGCTGCCAACGGCGCCAAGGGCTGGAGCATGTCCCCTGGCAAAGCCACCACATGCTGAGCTTATAAGTCTCCCGAGCTCGGGCTCAGTGCCACGGCCAGGCAGGGATCTTGTTGCACAGGGAAAATACGTAAGGCAGAAATGAGCACATCTGGGCAGATGCACGTCTCTTCTGCTTCCACAGCAGCCCAAGACTCGCAGCTGTGACAAGAGGAGCAAAATCACCATTTAGTGTGAAGAAACACAGCTAAGTTTGGAACACAATTAAAACCAAAATATTTTCAGAGACCTGAAAGAATCAGGTACTTGGGGACTATGAAACTCTCAAACTTTCCTGCGCAGAGACTTAAGTTGTATATAGGACAACAATGGTTTTGTCATCAAGGGTCAAAATTAATTCTAGTGATCACCAGACAAGTCATACTCCCATTGATCTCTAATCAATCCTACCAAGTGCTACCAAAAAGGGTGTGATGCCCTCCTGTTCAAAACCAGCTCACAGCCCCTAAAACTTCACATTTCTTCACAAGTCATCTTCCTCTTTTTTTTTTTTTCCCCTCTCTCTAAAAAAACAAGCAGGAACATTCAAGTTTCTTTCCTTCGGTTGCCAGTGCTAAAATATGCTAACAGCATTAAGGCAAGGGACGACTTGCAGAGCTCACAATCTGTATTCAGCATAATTAGCAGATGCCAATTTAACTTATTACCGCTTCTTCCTTTCTATATTATAAAAAGGATGCCACTGAAAGCCTGTTATCTAAATGACTGTTTTCTCAGTGCTGATATAAAGCAACAATCATGGGAAAATAGAGTCACAGAGCAAGTGTTAGGAAATAACTGATTTTGAAATGACATTATAAACAGCCACAGTAAAGAAATAAATTAATGCCTGCAGACAGGACCTTTCTCTTTTCCTTCACTCTTTGCATTTTTAGACTGCTTTTGATCTAATTACATATTTGGTTGCGTTCCTACCTATTCAAATAAGCAATGCAACATTCGAGGTAAACTGATACTATTAAATGAGGTTGCTCAACTGTCTCAGCCACTGATCATTTCAAAGCGCGAGAAGTGAACATGCTTAAGATGCATTTTCTATGCTGAGAAGTAACAGCTAAGAAGTAAGGACACAAATACCTGTGAAAGAAACCAAGGCAAACCCTAAAAAACAGCCTTTTCCAAAATGCCAAATAATGGGCTGTGTCACAGCTAAGCAGACAGTTTCAGAGTGCACTTCTGCCTCCAAAGCTGAAACACATTTTATAAAACAAAGCCCTCTTGAACTAAGAGGCTGTTGAAAGATGCATCCAGCACACACATTAAAAAGCAGTGCACACCAAGGTTGTGGATTTAACAGGTTTCTAACACACAAAAGATGTAACGATCCAGGCCAAGCATGCTTTGCTGCTACTTCTGCTTGGTGAAGATCCCTTCTCAGTAACATTTCTGCATATTACAATGCACTGCAAAGAAATATTTTAATAAACTATCTTCTGACTTTCAGGGCTAAGTTGGAAAGCCTTGTAAGGCTATGCTTCTCTGCAGCTTTAATTGATTTCAGCTATAACTTCATTTGTTACGCCTAACAGACAGTGTAAACTTCACCCTTCCCAAGAATTAAGAAAAGAAAAAACGCATTTCATACTCTCCCATAAGCAGTGCATGTAAAGCACAAAATAGAACCACTGCACACATACCCCCAGTTAAATTGGTCTCTGTGGAAACTAATAACTTTCCACAGTATGCACTGTAATCCAAGTAATAATTTTAAACAGGCATAAGCTGCAGTGTGCTGAACTAAGGCATTCTTACCTTGCAAAGAGTGCTTGAAGACATTTAGTTACAGTAAAAGAGGAGAACGCGCATGTTGCCAAGTATTTCCCATGTAAAGGGGATACGCTTTGCCCCACACATGCGCACGCACACACAAACTGGGTGCGTGTGCTTCCTAGGCAGAGAAAGAGGACCAGAAAAGATAAGAAGCAGTGATAATGCCTCAGCTTTATGTCTCAATCACTAGCGAGTAAAACTGGAGGCACTCTTTGACATGAAAAGGGGAACAATTCTGAGAAACAAGGTATTTTCCTCCCCTGGATGCCAAGAGCTTTGCTTGGGTGAGCTATAATACCTTAACACAGAAATCTTAGTAACCCACCTCCCGCCTGAGCCAGTTAGTTGCACATGTCAAATGACACCGCACAAACAATGCACAAAGACTTAAAACAAGTGAAAAAATAAAGAGTCCCTTACCTTTTAGTCAGAATAAGTGACAGATAACAGGCATGAGAAACTCAGTTGGCACAGTTGCTGCACATATTTCTCTGTGGACTTCTCTTTAGTGTTCCCAAAAGCACTGAACACAAAAAAAACTCCATCCTGCCTGCTTCATTCTTCAGCAACAGAGATACAGGCTGTCACGGTAACGCGAAAAGGCAAAAAGAACTACAGATCTTAGTTTTTAAAGCCTTTGTGCTTATAGGGAAGAAAAAGAGGGAGTGGGTAAAAGAAGGAACAAGAGCAAACACTTTCTAGGAGAAACCTGGTCTTGGCTGTAGAAGTAACCACAGCACAGAATCATCCAGTTTGAATTTCCCTGTTTCAAAGCTTCTTGGGAAAAAAATAAATTAAAAAATCACTCTTTAAGGGGAAAAAAAAAAAATCGAATGCATGGATGGGGGAAGGGAGAGGAGGAGGGCACTGCTCCTATGTGACATACATATGGAATGAGCATTAGAACAATGCTGACAGGACAGCTAAGCAACTGCACTCTGGGGCAGCAGTTTTCAAAGCAGGGCTTTTGCAGCTTTGCAGAAAGGAGGAGAAAACAGTAATAAAAAAAGCCTTCCGCAAAGAGGGGGAGGGAAAAAAAAAAAAGGAAAGGGGAAAGGAAAATAATAGAAAAGAAAGGAGATGTTAATGCGAGAAGAACTACCAGACTTAAAAAAAAAAAAAAAAAGAAAAAGGAAAAAAAAGAGTTGCCTAATTTCTGAAAGGGGGGCGGGTGGGAAACACGGCGACTGCTTTCCAGCGATGCAAGCAGAAGCCTTGATGTCTAGTGCACTTACATTTTATGCGGCGCACAGTGGGTCCCCTCCTCCCCGCCTGCCTCCCTCCCACCCCTCCTTCCTTCCCTCCCTCCCTCCCTCCGCCCTCCCTGCCTAGGAAGCTCTCCTTCCCAGGGGACAAGAATTCCAGTGGACCCAATTAACACTGTACTTTGCTGGCTCCTTGGTATGATCGATATTAAATAAGCCGAGTTTTAGCAGCACTGAAAAATAAAGCAGCCATGTAATGTGTGACTGATGGAGACCGTGGTTGTTTTTTTTTCCCTTACTTCCCTACTCCCCCAGCCTTAAAATGATCCGACGCTGGGGGGGGAGGGGAAGGGGGGGAACAACAATAAAAAATCCCATGTGCCAGCACCAGGAACACAAGCTGCATCAGATATTTGTTAGAAACTTGATGGAAGCTGAACATCAGTTGCTCATTTCACTAGCTTCAACAGTACTTTAATAAAGTGGATTTACAAATCAATGGAAGGAATCCAAAGGTTCACAAACAAGCTCTTTCATCAGGTCCACTGCCTGACCATACAGGAAGTTTGCTGAAGGGGTCTGGGGGCTGTTTCGCCAGCACACTTGTTTTCAATGGACTCCCAACAACATGACTTGTTTGGTTTGGTGAAAGAAATGCAGTAAGAGGTTCAATGCTTTAAGGGAATGCAGCCCAGTGTGTTTGCTGCTTCATGCCCGCAGCACGTGCAAGGAGGCATCCTACAAATTGCAAATTATTCTCATTTGAAGGGGAAAGTGGTTGGGAGGCAGTAACCTTCTTTGGTCCTGTTTTGCCTGATCTATCAATCACAGATTGCCATGTAAAAACAATCTACTACTGGCTCTCTCTATAGAGGAAAAGCAATTACTACCATTAACTCTTGCCATTGCAAATTAATGCAATGCAGTCCACAACTGATAGAGTCTGCCTGCTAGCCATTAATCTAAGAATAAATGGGTGGTTTGCTTAAATCCAACTGTCTGAAACTCTCAGGTTAAGATCTCCCCTTCCCCTTTCCATATTTCTATTTGTGTTTGTGCAACTAAGTGGAAAGGAAAGAAAGCCATATTTATTTGCTGGGACTAGCATAATTTGAAGCTAACAATACCCATCAGTGAACTTGGCTACACATGTAGGATTTTACAACCAGTTCATGCTTTTCTTTTTGTGTTTCTAGGGTAGACACGATCTTCAAACCAAACCAAATAAAACAGCACTCGGCCATATCCTTGGTTGAACATCTGGATTGACCGGCAACTTGAATCCATCTTGTTAAATTACTGTGAGATTGCATTTCCATACAAGTAAGATCAATTTAAAAGACTCATAAAACCATGCTACCAAAAGGCAGTGAAGAGTTAAATTAATTAACTCCAAAAGCCTCTGATTAAATAATGTTAAGGCTATGAGTCTCCCAACAGTAGGACAAAATTCTAGTTAGTGACTACTATTAGTAGCTCTACATGCCACACTGTATGTCACAGATTCTTTAGGATGCCCAGTAACATCCTTCATAGTTAGATAAAGGTGGAGTATGTAGAAATTCCAAGCAGTGGTCAACAGATAGCACAAACAAAAGCTTTATTTACATGGGAAGGTCCAAAAGAGCACAGCTATATTTTTCAAGCACATGAAGTACATGTTTTTGGAGCTGTAGTAACTCTGGGCTTCTATACTCACGATAAAGATGCTGCACTTTGTGTGCATTACCTTCAAAAATATAATCTAGCTGACATGATTGTTTGGTGCAAAAAGGGTCAGGGAAGAAACGCCCTTAAGTAACACAGCACTCAGCGGGGAAGTGATGGGTTGCAATTTGAGTGAGAAGGAAACACAGAAAAAAAATCATAGGCAATCACAGAAAATGACGCAGAGCTTCATACTTCATAGTCATCACTGACCCTGCATCCCAGCACAGCAAACATACTGGATTTCAAGTGAGATGTGGAGATGGCTGATACTTGCCTGACAGTCCAGAGTCTGCAAAATTATATTACTCTTTCAATCCTCTAAATTACTGGGCAGTGTCAATTGGTAGAAGTGTCCCTGAAAGTGGCCTCAACCTTGTATAGAACACTTCTCTTTGTAAGGGGATCAAAGCACTTGGCAAGTGCTTTGGAATCCCATTTGAGTGAAAGAACATATACATTCCTTCCGCTACAGAAAACGTAACCACCTTCCATGAAAACATGAGACACAAAGCTAAGTTTTAGCCAAGATGGCTGAGGAAACTCTTGCAAAAATGGGAAATCTCCTTGAAAGGCATCTGCAATAGCCCTCATCCCTGCAACTACACTCATGAACTGTTGAAGACTTCAAGACCAGTCTAACAAAAGGCAGAGAAAACTCACCATAGCAATCACATTATTCACAGAGAAAAACACTGTAGTAAGGATAGAATCCACTGAATATATCCACACTGAAGTATTCCAGTGAGTAGCTGCATTTTGGGAAAGGTTGAGGCTTAGAGCTTCAGAGGGGATCATAAGTGTTTCTGGAACCCATGAATGATCCATCAGTCCACCTGTCATCTCAACATTCCTAGGCACTAGGAAAGTCTTTATAATCACCATCTTAGAGAGCCTAAAATGTCTCTCCAAGGAGATGCAGGAAAGTGCTAGAGAGTATCAGGGAACTGATTCCAGGCTTTTTAAGTCCCTTAACTGTGAAGACTGTTCTTGTTTCAAACACAAGCAACTGAATTTGACATATACTGAAAGTCAAAGTGTTTGATCTGTAAAAAAATATCAGCATCATTCTAGTCTATCTCTAAGTATGAATCAAAGTGCAGCTCATGATATTTAAGCAGCTCTCATGCTGCTTAAGAAATCTGCATGTGTATGTGCTGACAAGGCTTATTCCAGATAAAAATTAATAATTCACATTATTTTACTAGAAAGTAACTTACATGTCATTCCACAATTAGAATTACAGTTCCAGTTTGGCTTGACATTTCAAACCAGTGAAGAATTGCATGGAAGCACATGTCTTACGTGTGAAGGCAAATGGAGAACAAGCATCTCTCAAAATAATCAGTTATGCCAGTATCGGATCAATTATCATTTAATGCCTGCCACAGTAAAGATCCCAGTCCCTAGGTGCCAACAGAACAACCCTTGCTGTTGCTGGAGGCAGGGAAAGAGGGATGTGTTGCCTGCCCTGATGTGAACAAGAGGCTTCCACAAATGGTCTCCCATGCACAGACACCTCGGCAAGATGCTTTGGTGTTCAGGGGCTCTGGTGGTAGAGTAAGAGCCCCTGAACACCCTACTCAACAAAAACAGTTCTCAGAGATCAGCATTACCCAGCACATAAGCCCACCGGTGTTGCCCCTGTCAGAGCTGGTGCCCTGACAATACCAAAAATGTAATCCACAGAAAAGCATATTTTCAGATGCATGTAATTTGGAGGAAGAACATATGTTTGCATTGTTCTCAGAATTTGCATTATTTACACAAAAGCCAACTCTGCAGAAACTGTAAAGAAGTCCAAGCTGGAAAGATGCATCAAAGAAAGAGCTGGTGCCAAAAAGGAGGAAGTCAGTACTTCCTACCTGAGGGCAGGAACTAACGACTGTTAATGGGACAGAGGAAAAACTATAGAGATTTTTCTCCTTTCTCCTTCTAAAACTACTATATTATGAAGTGTCAGCATTAACAGCTCTCTCTGGAGAACTATAATCTCTCTGGGTGCTCTTCAAGAACCTATGACTGAAATTACAAATGCAGAAGATTAGTTATGTAAAGATACATGGTATAACACAATGTGTAACAGCTAATCCACTTTATTACAGGCATCATCAACTCTGTTCATTATCTAAAACTCCCAATTTAACTGTACACAAAGACTGTAGCCTTTGGCACTATTTAAAGTTGCTTACATTTTCTAATATACTCATTTTGATTATTAAAAGGCAAATAAATTGGTAGGGTTTTCTCTCTTCCTTTATCTTCAATTTTGTATAGTACAATAAATATTAGCAGTTATAAAAAAAATATTTAACTAAATAAACCCTAGCTTCAAAACATTGATACTTAAAAGCAGAAACAAGGGTGAACACATGGTGCTGTGGTCTTTGCTCAAGAATGTGAAAAAATGTCTGTGGATATTTTAAATATTTACCAAATGAAGGGGGTGTATATCAGATTGCAGAGTTTTGGATTACACACACTTTCAAGAGATGATGATTCATGTTGATCTAGGCCAGTAGGCTTGGAGGTCTCACTTTGTTCTTTTTAATTTCTTATTGTATTTTAGTAGCAGAATAAACAGAATGAACATGTAAAGCCAGAAACAAAACCTAAAATAAAGGAAAAACAACCTTTTAAGGCACTTAACATCAGAGAAGGTTAGTCAGCCAATTACGATTTACAGCTGCACAATAAACCATAGTGAGGTTCAGCTAACTAATGCTCTGCACCATTATGTAGTGAGTGCCAAAGATAAGAGGCCAATTTCCTATTTGAAAATTGTATTTCAGTAAAATGCATCCACCAGTCTGGGGGGCCACAGCAGCATCCATCATCGAGACCTAGTAAACCCAAACAGAGCCACAGTGCCCATCAAATGCACTTCCGCACCCAAGCTCTACAGGAGATGCCTATACTCCCCAGCCAGGCACAAAGGGCTCACTGCACCCTACACCAAAGCAACTGTACTCCCATGGCAGTTCTAAGCCAGGTGAACTGGGATTTGAGAAATCTCATTTAAACCCTTGTGCTACCAACAAACTGCCCAAAGGTGAGATCTTCAGACTTGTTTCGTAGCTTGAAACCAGACCCTGGCAGAATTTTGCACCAATAAAGTGCACAAGTCTGCAGGCACGTGCATGAGGTCCCTGTGCCCACCAGCATTCATATGTTGTTCCTGAAGCTCTCCTTGCATCCTGACATCTTTTGAGTGTGCTTGATTTTCACTGCTAAGTGCAAGGGCACTTTATTTCAACTGACCAAATAATCTTCTTGCATCTAATTTTCACATCTTTTGACTCTTTACTTACTGGGTATAAAACAGACCCTTCTGAGAAAGGTATTTATAAAATAAGATGGAGCACAAACTTAAAAATCCGTAGTTATTTTTCACCGTTCCCAACAGAGATGCTCTTGCTCTGTAACAGCAAAATGCTGATACTGTACTCAAAACCTATCTGCAGTACAGACAAGCAAACCTAAACTAATTTTAAACTAGACTGAACAGCATTGCTATTCACACCACTGAAGCTACAAATATCAGTGCAGACCACATAAATCTAATCTGGATCCAGAAGACTCTGACCACTGACCATACCATGATAAAGCATCTGTTACCCAGGCTTCATGGCAGCTACAGCCAAACTTCGTTAAAGTGAGTTGGGACACTTTTCATGCCTTGACTGCAGCATCAGAAGTATCTGTAATTTACTGGGAAGGAAAGAGCTCCTTCCAGAATGAACTGAAAGAAAACTAATCTTTTTTAAAAGTTGGAAGAAATTCATACAACTTGACTTGATTTCCTTACAGTTCCCACAGCTACCACAGATAGTGCAGGATGGCTCCCAGGGCACCTGTCTGGCCAGGCTGAGTGCACAGTCAGCCTGGAACAACACTGCTGCCAACTTAAATATATGGTAGGATGAGCTGTGTCAAGATTACACAATATACATCCCACTCCTACTCTTGATCCTGCTCACCCTGAGCACTAACACAGGACAGCTCTTCTCAAGCAGCTTTTCGACACTACCCTGCTGGTCTCCTTTTCCACTGTAGAATGAGTTACCATGCTTCAGTTCCTCCTCTGCGACATGGAAACCTTCCCCCATCACTCCAGCTTGGCAGCTTAGGGGTGAAAGTAAGTATGAATAAAAGCATTACAAGTACCTAGCTAAATTACTATGTAGTGGTCTGTGAATCCACAGAGAAAAAACCCAGCTTATATGATAATATGGCTCCAGGGCTAATTTTGGTTACTGATACGTCAGACCTTTCTATAGACTGTTGGCATACGATGTGGAATATGTTTTAAGTGTTGCTCTGCTTCAATATATACCTTCAACACATGCTAATAACAGCTTAAATGTAAAACCCAGCCACGTCACAGCTGCTCATATCTATTACTTTGGAAGATGAAAAGTAACTGCTAAGCACCCTTCTTCAGAAATGGAGAATGTGGGAAAAGAGATGGATGGATTTGGCAAGAGATTGCAAATGCCTAAGATTTCTCTCTCCTGCTCACTGCAAGCCTGCATACTCAACTCCCTTGGTTTTATTTTAGCAGCAACTTTTCTCGGCATCATTTGCAAGCCACTCTACCCAGCACAAAGTGTGCTGGTACATCTCAGCATCACAGCCCAGTCACTATGGTCAAGTAGTCAAAATGCCCATCAACATTTTTGGAATAAACATTACATCGGAGTAGCCAAAAGCACTTCCTGTCATATGTGGACTGTCTCTCTGAGAGCCTCCTTCTGGTAAGATACAACTTTACAGGGCGTCTTCAGGCACAGCTGGAAGAGATGATTGTTGAGATCACTTTCCCATTTCAGGGACATTTTTGAAGGTCAAGCTGTAGCTCAAATGTATTAGCCTCAAACTAAATAGGCAAAATGACAGTTCTCTCCTCTGAACCCTTGTTTTCAACTTGTTTGGTATGTTTTTTCTCACCAAAGCTTTCTTTCCTCTCTCACTCCTATATAAGTACATCATTTTCTATGATTTGCTTACACAGGCTTCGGTCACTTAGAGAGGAAGAAAGAGAAAGAGAGGGACCACTCTGAAGCACCATGTATTTCTAACAGGTTTCCAGCACGGCCAGACTGATGGTCTGCTATTAGGAAAGTGTGGATTAGTGTAATTGCCTTACAGTTTTGACAGTTTCTGTCATCTTCGAACCAGATGCAATCTGAATTCCATTCTGTTTGCTAAATGCTATCACTTGACAATCCTCATCCATTTCAGGGAGGACTCCTGAAGTAAACTGCATGGGTCTTTAAAGAGACTTGGACTTCTTTAAAGGAGGACTTAGGACTACTCTTTGAAAGGCTGCAAAGTTGGTTGCCATGGTTGCTGGAACTTAAATCCATCAGGGCTTATGTCTTTATCGAAGCCATGTGCTGTCTGTGGGAGTGAGCTCCAAAGGCCATGGATGCTCCAGAAAGGCCAATGGAGGGCTATAGGTCTGGCAAAGAGCATTGGAAGGGAGCATGGCAAAAAAATGCATCCAGTAAATGATAACTGGAATGGTCTAACATTGGACTGGTAGAAGTGGGGAACTTCCCAGTAAAAACAGAAAATCATAATGCCATTTTCCTTAAAAAATCTGATGTTATTTTTATAAGATGAGATTAACTTTTATAGCTACATCCATTTCTTTAGCACATCTTCAACTCTCTAAACCAGAAGAGTGGAGAAGACCTGGGGTGGAAAAATTTACACTGCCCTTGTTACGACTTGGGTAAGACAGTTACCCCTGTCTTAAGCCACTCTGAATCCACCCCTCCTCAGCAAAGCAGGGCTGAGATATCCATTACAGAGCAGCTCCAGCGGACAGAGAAAGGAGCAGCAGCATCTTCACCATGTGTGCCATAGCTCAAGTGTGCTAGGACTTAATGGCATCTACTCCAAAACTCAGGTTGGAGTCTCAGCTTATACACAATACTACAGTTCAAATCAAGACTTTATGGCTGCTTAACATTTTTTCTGCTCTTTTTACACGGAATAAAAATGTCAGAGCAAAGGACACTAATGTCACTTCCGCTGAGCTCTTTTCCATCGTATCTGAAGACAGTAGAGCCCTGCCTACAATATCCAGCACTTCATAAAAACAAGGGCAGAAAAGAACAGAGTAATGGGATAACATGCAGCATATCCTGTGAGGTTCATGTTGCGGCAAATGATGGAGACAAGAGATCAGGGTTCACCACACAGAAAGCACAGACTTCAGTTTAATTGTTACTAAACTACGTGCTACATTGAGTAATTGCATTTATGGAAGTTCCTGGCAGAGACAGAGGGGAACCCATCCTCTCAGGGAGCTAAGTGCTTGACTTCTGTGTATTTTTATGTGTTTCTCAAACACTTAGACACTACAGGCACTTAGAATCCTTTAAATAAATAAAATGCATTGTGTTAGCTCAGTGCAAAAGGCACTGTATCAATGCATGTTAACTACTTTAGATCGAAATTATAACAGGATATGAGCCTAAGTGCAACCAAAAGAAAAGCTTAATAAAAACAGGGTAGCAGAGAGAGGGGGGAGGAAATGTAAAGCTGACAGAATTGCAGCCTGAAAGAAATCAGAACGGTAGATCTGAGAATAGCTCAGATCCTAAGATAGCGGGGGGGGGGAAAGCACTTCCCATTTTACTACGACTAGGCCAGCTTATATTTCATTACAGGGAATCCAGGATAGGCAATTGTGTAATCAAGAGCCAGACAGCTTTACTCATTTATAATTAATGCAGAGTACTTTGAAAGTGAGCTTAGAATATAGCCAAGTGCTTCCCTTTAAGGAAACCTCTTGTAAAATGCTTCTGCAGGGCACCATAAGCAAAGCAGAAGTTGTTCAGCTGAAGACAAAAGGTTTTCTCCTGACATAAATGAATAAAGTGTTACCACAGGCAGTGGAGCAGAGAACATGGAAAGTCATCTTGAAGGAAGGCTTTCATCCAAGCACTGCAATTTTCCTGCAAGAAACACCATTCTGAACTGTTTTACACCATTTTAAGGGTCGCGATACGTTTCAGTACATTATGGACTGAGATACAGACTACTCAGTCTCCTATTTATTGTATACAGACAACTGCTTCCTTAGACACAAGCGCTGATTTTTGGCTCCAAAACCACAACCATTACATCCATCCACTCAGCACTTGCCAGAAGAGTGGGTGTTAAAACCCAGTATGGTTGCGAGGTCCTCCATGGAGTCCGCCACCCCTGCACTGTGAATTACATCAACAGCAGAGCCCTGCATCCTGGCACCGCTTGTTCGTTCATATCCTCAGGTATTCATTAGCTGCCCAGTGCCCACACAAATAATTCAGAAAGTTAAATGCTGCCTTCCATTTTGCACAGTTACTAATTTATCTACACTTAGCTTTTCATCTGTAATTCACATTAACATTAATGGAGAGACGAATACGTGTGTAATAAAACAGAAGCGGACCAAAATAAATGAGAAGAAACGTGGTCACCAGAAGCTAATTAACATTCAAAACTACATAGAGGAAGCCACCAGGGGTGTTAAAATGAAGTGAGGACGAAAATGTACCAAAAACATACTTGGTCTAGGAGAAGAAGGGGGTGCTGGGACGAAGTTGCTAGCACATACAATCAGTCTCAGCCTCATGGAAAAGAGTATAAATATTTAGACAAGAACAGACCTCTTAAAATACAGTTGCAGATTCTGCTGGCACATGGACAAACATACAGTAAGCCCACCAATGTGGAGACACAAATCAGGTAAATCAGACATGAAATTGGCAGGCAACATGTGCAAGATGCATTTTGTAAAGGCAAAAATGTGTTCACCACCAATAGGAAGATGAATTTTCCAAGACAATTTGAAGCTTCAGTGTAAAAGAAATAAACATCAAATATTTAAGGCTGTTCACCTAAATGCTATCACTTGGAGCACATGGTGGCTTTTTCCTCCATCAGCATTCTTCTCGCTAGAACAAAAATAAGAAAGCTTTAAAGAGAAATACTTGTACAGTCTTGCTACTTTGAAAACTTAACATCTCCCTAGATGTCCCTGAAAGAGTTAACTGCTTCAGAGCTCAGATATTCTCCTTCCCATGTCTCACAATAAGTACTAGAAGATTTATGTGCAATGAATTTCCAATTACTGATCTGCACCAGCTGGGCTGTCAATCACCCTGCCTATACAGTCCATGTCTTCACCTCCCCATGTTCTCCTTGAACACAGAGATTCCTTCTCCCTTCACGAGTACACACAAAAGCATGTAATTCCCACATTCCTATTAACTGGAGTAGGTTAAATGTTGCTTTGGACTTCCCTTGCGCCTCCATTTGAAGACAGACACTATTTTCTCACCATGGCGTCCAAGAGAACAATTCCAGTGACGAATCTGAGACAGTAAAGTCTATTTTGAAAGCAGAGCTACGTTTCCTCCAAGGCTTTTTCTATTAGCAGTCATTGTCAGGGAATGAAGGGTATGAGGAAAATCTGGGAGGGAAGGCTTAGGATCAGGACACAAAATTCTCCTACACTGGTACACAAGGTCCAGATATGAAGACTAAAGAGAAGGCAAAACTTACTGCCCTTTCTTTAAGATCTCCTCCAACCTGGTTGATTCTATGATATGATATGATATGATATGATATATTGGCTGGATGAGGCCTTGAGCAGCCTGCTCTAGTGGGAGGTGTCCCTGCCTATGGCAGGGGGTTGGAGCTGGATGATCCTTGAGGTCCCTTCCAACCTAAACCATTCTATGATTCTATGCTGGGCATTACAATTTTGCCCAGGTGAAAAAAACTAGTGTTGTCAGACAACTAGCTACTGTAACTTTGGGATCTCCAACAAGCTCCTCAGACTAACCACAGAGGTATTATCTCCAATAAATGTTAAATTTCTTCATGGGGGTATCAGCATTTTTAGCTCACAGAATCACAGAATCAATCAGGTTGGAAGAGACCTCCAAGATCATCCAGTCCAAACTAGCACCCTAGCCAAACAACCAGACCATGGCACTAAGTGCCTCATCCAGGCTTTGCTTGAACACCTCCGGGGACAGCAACTCCACCACCTCCCTGGGCAGCCCATTCCAATGCCAATCATTCTCTCTGTCAAGAACTTCCTCCTAACATCCAGCCTAGACCTCCCCTGGCACAACCTGAGACTGTGTCCCCTTGTTCTGTTGCCGGTTGCAAGAGACCAACCCCCACCTGGCTACAGCCTCCCTTCAGGTAGTTGTAGGCAGCAATGAGGTCAGCCCTGAGCCTCCTCTTCTCCCGGCTAAACAACCCCAGCTCCCTCAGCCTCTCCTCACAGGGCTGTGTTCCAGGTCTCTCACCAGATTCATCACCTTTCTCTGGACACGTTCCAGTATCTCAACATCTCTCTTGAATTAAGGAGTCCAGAACTGGACACAGTACTCAAGTTGTGGCCTGACCAGTGCTGAGTACAGGGGAGGAATAACCTCCCTTGTCCTACTGGCCACGCTGTTCCTAGTCTAGGCCAGGATGCCATCGGCTCTCCTGGCCACCTGGGCACACTCAGTATGCATGGAGTTCATAAAAACAGGTGTTCTGCTCAGGGTCATCATCCACCCCATTTTAATGGATTATCATTTATTTCTTTAATACTTGAGAGTCACTGTTAGCATCAAAACACATACTTCACCTCATTTCTCAGGCACATGACTAAGGGAAATGGTGAATCAATAAACCTTTGCAGAGCAACATTAAGCAGTATAACCAGTGATTAAATCCTGTTTTCAATGCAGGATTCAGCCTGAAGAAACATAATTAAAACAAAATAAAACAAAAAAACCCCACAAAGCTAAGTAAAAATATTTTCCTCTTCTGTTTTCAAAGATTTCACTAAGTCATATCCTTGAAATAAAAAAAAAACAACAAACCACAGACATGGCATCATCCTTGACACTGTGCCTGTTAGAACATGATATTACCCCAGGCTGTTGTTTTTGCACCTGCATTTCACTTCCTAACCTGGGTTACAGAGAAGATGATTCTTGAAAGGTTAATTAGCAGCTATGTAAACAGCAAATCCTTGCTATATATCAGAATGAATGTGTTTTAAAGCAGAGGTTGAGCAACCTGCGAAGGGCAAGGCTTTGAGATACAACACCAAGCCAGATCCTCTAGCAAGACCCGTAGAGGCCTTACCAGAGCTCCCTGGAAATTTTTATCCAGGCTCAACTGCCTATAAATAGAGAGCTGCAGCCCCCGGGGGCTGTGTGGCTCTGTGCTGCTGGTGAGCTGTGAGTTGCTAAGGAGATGGCAGAGCAAAGGCTTGCTAACTGCGTGGGGGAACCAAGAGGAAAGTGGCACTGCTGTGGGGGATGGCACAGAACCAAGGAGGTATCTTCCTGTGGGTATCCTCTGGATTAGAGGAAGAGAAAAAAAAGGATGGAGATTCCCTCTCAGCCTGGCAGAGGCCAGACACTGAGAACATCAGGGCAGACATTCCCACTGACAGAATGGGAGTAATTATTAGAAACCATCAAGCGTCTGGGTTCTCACAGCATCTGTTTCCTGAATCCAGGATTGGGTTCTTTATCTTAGAGGAAAGTAATTACAGCTTGTATTACACAGCACCAGCACCATTCAAATAGATTTTTTTTGTGGGTCTTTTTGTGGGTTTTTTTTTGGTTTTTTTTAAATCATAGAATCACAGAATCATAGAATCAGCCAGGTTGGAAGAGACCTCCAAGATCATCCAGTCCAACCTATCACCCAGCCCTATCCAGTCCTTTTATTCACTTCTACGTAGACCTGTAAGTAAGACTGACATACAAAAGGTGAAGCTTTGAACTGCAGCACTGGAGCAAACTACCTAGAGGAACTGAGACTAGGATGACCCTTCATGCACAGATCTGAGCCAATTGTTTTATACTGAGATAGAGGATGCCTGAATAGAGATGGAGTCTGGCTCGAGACATGGGAGGAAAGTAAGGGTCATCTTTGAATTAAGGTTGTATATAGATACTACTGTCTACTTCAGCTGGTCACATTACATCTCTAAGTAGGAGATGATTCACATCACTGTGGTGGTAGTAAACACCAGCAAGACTGAGTTTACACCCTGAAAACAGGAGGTTTTGCATTTCCAACATAAATGGAGATACAATTCCACTGGCACATAAGGCTTAAAGTTTATGTAGAAGCAACACTGCAATTGCTCCTGGTGGACTGGGAAACCGCCTGAAGATAAAGCTAACTGTAAGAAAAAAATCTAGAGTAGTTTCTAAGAACAAAACCCTCAGGAAAACAGCAAGAAAAAAAGGTGTAGGAATTCCTCAAAAGAAATAGGCAAATACGAAAAAAGCCAAGGTTGTTCCTGCAAATGCAGCAGAAATGCTCCATGGTGTTAGCCATGGTTTCTCACAGAGATCACTCGGTTGTGATAGAAAATTAAATGCTTTTGTCTTCCAAGACTCTTCCACAGCTAAAATGATAGATCTTAGCAGAACAAAGAGAGTATCTCTTGCCAGTGGTGTATAAGCTCATCTTTCATTGAAAAAAAAAAACCAAAGACTTAGCAGAAAAAGGTGTATTTTTCTCTGCAGCCACGCTGTTTCGAGTCACAGAAGTATCAAACTGTGCCTGACAGTTGCTCATTACTAGGAAGGTGAAAGAGAAAACTGAACTTACTTCTTCTGCCCAAGACAGCCATGAAACCACATTAGGAATATTTGAAACAAAGCACACGTAGAGCAACCAAATGATTTGAACTTTTACTGTCTTCCATCTTTTACAGACGCTAATGCCAACGCTAGCTCCCTAGCAGCAAATCGACAGAAAGGGAAGGAACATATGATCACAGCTTATTTCCCAGTGTACATAGTTCTTAATATAGAAGAGCGTGCGATAGATCTGCCACCATCTGATCTTGATTGTTGTAAAACCAGTCATTCTGCCTTCATCTGCCAAAAGAGTTTCAGAATTACTGGGGATATTTTTGGCAACCTTAAGCACACAGAAGCACTGAGGTATATTCCCAGAGGACAGCTGAAAGTTTCTTAATAATTTCCATCTATTAGATGCTGCTTTTGCACAATACTTGAGGATTGTCCAGTGTGATTTTAAGTTAATTAAGGATGGTGAAAGAAGGAAAGGAGGCTTCAGGTCTTACTGATATTAATCCGTTTCTTTTTTTCTTGAAAGAAGCTTTTATTTATTTGACAGTCAAAAAAAAAAAAGAGAAACCTGATCTTCTGTCTACTCAGTTTTATGATATAATACATTCACTGAAGGGACAACATACAACACAGATCTGATAAAATATTATTTGGTCATAAATATAACTCTGAACTGGGGAGAAGGAGGGGGGTGAAAAAGAAATAAATCAACCCACTCACATATAAAAATGGGGGGAAAATGCAGTAAGAGTTCTTATTCAAAGAATCACAGAAGGGTTGAGGTCGTAAGGGACTTCTGAGATGTAGTCCAACCTACCTTCCAAAGTAGGATCACCTAGGAGAGGCCACACATGTATGCAGATGGGTTTTGAAAGCCTTCAGAGGAGATTCCACAACCTCTGTGGGCATCCTGTTCCACTACTCTGGCATCCTCACAGTAAAGACAATTTTCACAGTATCACAGTATCACCAAGGTTGGAAGAGACCTCACAGATCATCAAGTCCAACCTGTTACCACAGAGCTCAAGGCTAGATCATGGCACCAAGTGCCACGTCCAACCTTGCCTTGAACAGCTCCAGGGACGGCGACTCCACCACCTCCCCGGGCAGCCCATTCCAGTGTCCAATGACTCTCTCAGTGAAGAACTTTCTCCTCACCTCAAGCCTAAACTTCCCCCCGCACAGCCTAAGGCTGCCTGTGCTTCAGTTTGTTCCGTTGCCCCTATATGTTTCTAAGACCTAACTTTGTGTTGTAAATTCCATAAATAAAATATTTTTTACCTTGATTTCCTATTAAAAAAAAAAAAAAAACAACCCAGGAAATTCTATGCACAACTGAACCAATCTAATTTGACAAAAGGTTTAATACAAATTATTCTCATGAAGAACATTTTTATAGGCAAGAGGCAATGGGCACAAACTGAAATATAGCACACTCTTTTCAAACATAAAAACCCTACAATCATTTCTCCACTGTCAGAGTGGTCAGGGTCTGGTGCAAGTGCCCAGCAAGATTCCGTATTCTCTGTCCTTGCAGATATTCAAAATACAACTGGACATGGTCCTGAGCAACAAGCTACTGCTGCACTTACTCTGATCAGGTGCTTGGACCAGATGATCTCAAGAGATGCTTTCCCATCTCAGCCAGTCTTTGATTCTCTGAATATTAAGCCAAAACATTCAAAGTTAGCAATTGTGTCAAGGCTAAGCATGAAAGTAAAGTTAATTTCAGCTATACAAATACAGAATTTGGGTTTGGAATCTTAGGTGATAAAACTGATGGTAAGTTGTCATTTTCAATGAATGGAAGTCTTAAGTGATCACATTGGATATCTGCTAGCTGACAAAAGAGTATATAAAAAACCCTCCACCTTTTTTACATACCTTACATTTCCAACACACGAAGTGCTGTGCCAAGAAATTTTCCATTTTTAAATCAAAGGAACATGTTTGCAACATGAATTCTGGATTTCTCTTGCATATTGCTGTAATAGTGTTGATGGTTATGACCCCTTTTCCTGTCAATCTTTATTTCCATATGCCATTTGAATGACTATCACACTTCTATTTCCTTTTATATTTCCTCCATTTTCCAAGCTTGAAACCCATGCAAGGTTATTAAAAAATGGTATCACAATAACGCAAATAAACCATGCAGCCCTTAGCAAGCATAGGAAAGTTAGCTATGGAAGCCTCTTAAGTTTCCACTCAAGTCTGAAAACACCTTTTGCATCACAAAATGATGCTCATTCCAGCACTGACTGTGCAAATCTAGTTAGAATAGTATAGTATAGAATTAACCAGGTTGGAAGAGGCTTCCAAGATCATCCAGTCCAACCTAGCACCCAGCCCTATCCAGTCAACTGGACCATGGCACTAAGTGCCTCAGCCAGGCATTGCTTGAACACCTCCAGGGATGGTGCCCCACCACCTCCCTGGGCAGCCCATTCCAATGGCAAATCACTCTCTCTGTCAAGATCTTCCTCCTAACATCCAGCCTATACCTCCCCTGGCACAGCCTGAGACTGTGTCCCCTTGTTCTGTTGCTGGTTGCCTGGCCGAAGACACTGACCCCTACCTGGCTACAGCCTCCCTTCTGATAGTTGTAGACAGCCATGGGATCACCCCTGAGCCTCTTCTTCTCCAGGCTAAACAACCTCAGCTCCTTCAGCCTCTCCTTGTAGGGCTTCACTGCTAATGAAGAAGGGACCAAGCAGCATTATCAGTTTTACCATCAGTGGCACTCATTCAGCACAGGTAGATTCACAGCTCCTTTGGACAGGTCGAAAGGTTCAGGAAAAACTGCAGGAGCTCAGCCTCTGCTATGAGCACAGGGCTGGAGCACAGACAGGCAATCAGAATTTCAAAAGCTCTAAGCTAAACTGAACAGCAACAGCTGAACAAGCAATATCTAGACACACACAAATCTGTAAGATAAGAATGAACATAGCAAACAATGGTGTAAGTCACTAGGGCGCAGTGTTAGAGAAGGGAAGTATTTGAGGGCCATTCATAATCATCTGAATTCAGGTATTTCTACAATGTCAGACAAAGAAACCTTCTTAGGTAAGTTTTCCTTTAACACACAGATGTTAAAAATTACTAAACATGGTGAGGGGAGTGGGGAAGAGTCAAGTCAAAATATATTCAAGATAACAAAGTCCCCACATACATTGTACAAACTCTTTAAACACTCACCATGCTGCTTTTACTCTGCACATTTCCCTCAACCAGGCTATTGGAAGAGAGGGGAAATGTGGCCAGATGAAATGCAGCTTTCAGGTTTGCATGCATCAGTATTGCAACATCCATGCTGATGAGATGCAAAGGGTTTAATTCGTTGCTGAAGCAAAACCTTTCACTGAGTCAAAAATGAATACAATTTCCATAAGGGTACGGATGCATATAAGTGGCATTTGGCAAGTCTACACTGAGAAGCCTGGACGACTCCTGAGCATTCACTGATGTCTCCCTGGAGGTTCAAGGCCCCACTGCTGCCCTGCAAAAGAGGCAGGGACAAAACAGGTGCTGCAAGTATCTCTTTGTTGAATGTGGGCTCACAGAGCTTTCAGAAGTTTACCACTGTGAGTACAAAGAGTTAAACACCACAAGGCATTGCTCTGATCTCACACATCAGTGAAAAACCAGCAGCAGCAGCTACCCAAAGCAATGCTGCAAAATAAACACAAAGCTGAACCAGATCCATAAGCTCTTAAAGAGAACAACGAAGTAGATATAGATATGAATTTCCCAAGGTGAACCTCTTTTGTGCCAACGCAACCTCTAAATATTATTGTTTAACCTTCTTGAGGATTTGGGTTTGATTTCAGGTTAACAGCCTTTTGGATCAGCCATACAAAGTAAATCTGCAGAGCTCCCAAGTATTGAAAAGGGATGGCAGAATCCACCTGAAACAAACATTTTGCCAAACCTTTGCAGTGCTGAAAAAAAAAATTACTGTCAGCAGAGTGGAATCAACATTTGCTACATTCTTAGCAGTAACAACAAAGGATCCATTTGCCACCTGAAGTTGATACAGGCTATGAAATTAAATAATGAAAAGTTACGGGCACAATTTTCCTTATCTGGGCTGCCAATGACACTATTTAAGCTGCAAATAAAACTCTTAACATTTTTCACGGTATTATCGCTGCCCATCTAGAGTCCTCACAGGGTTAAAGTTGAAATGTCCAACTCTGTTTCCCAGTTTGGAGCTTTTTGCCACTGTGACCAGCTCTTAGAGCTTAGGCATATCATCAGGAATCCAGTGACACAGCGAAGGTCTGAATGCAGACAAACATTTCTGACTCCTACTAAGCAGAAAGCAGATATCAAAATTATGCCCATGACTAACAAGTCCCATCATGCTTTCAAGGCTCTTGGGTATAAACTGATTTGAGAATATAACAGTGATCAAACTTATCACTTTTTCTTAGAGAACTGGTTTTTTTCAAAGTCAAATGGGCTTTTGATTCTTTTTTTTTTCTTAGTTTAAAAACATGTAAAGATACTCATCTATGATCAGGACCACAGCCACTCGCTAAACAGCTCGATCCTGCTCTGAACCTTGCAGACACAACTAATTTTGCTTCCTGCATTGCTGTAAGGTCAGCAAGAAGTCAGAATTCAATCACTAGTGCAAGCGGCAGCACATTTTTCTCTCCAAAATAGCTGCTAGCCCAGGGGCACAAGACAAGGCTTGGCCACCCAGGTTTGCAAAGCCAGTCAACCTCCACAAACAAGCACTGCTAGAGTTTCTCCATCCATGGTGCTCTTGAGAGGTGTGATAGGAAAGCAAGGGGAAACGATTGATGAAAAAATGAATTAATGAATTAAAATCTGTGTCTGGGAATTATTATAAAGGAATAGGCAGAGATTTTCTTTCCCCTCCCCTCTATTTTTCTTCATTTTAACTTTAAAACCACTGCCAAGAGAAGGAAGGGGAAGAAGTGGGATGAGTTAGTGAGTATGACAGCATCAGTTGAAGACACAAACAAGGAAGCTGGCAGCCCAGACGATGCACCAGGGCACAGCCTAGGCAGGGATATGGCAGTGGGTCATGGTCTCAGCCACTGGCCATGCTGCAGCATGCTGGGACACCTTATAGGAGCTGACAATACTTCATTGCAGAGCTGGGCCAGGATGCCCCACAACTGACAAACAAAATTGGGTTTTGAGTGTGAAAAGTGGGTCATGGCTACATAGAAGACGACAAGCCCATTGCAACAGCAACATGCAGGGAGTGATGGAGGAGCAATTGGCAGGGACCCTGCAGCTTTTATTAGTGGTGCTACTTTGCAAATTTGGCAGCACCCATCAGCCTGTCAACCCTGTAGCAGTGAGGTTACCTAGGAGATTGTCATTAAATGCCCTGTCCCCAGTCTGTACTTCTTAATGCTCCTATCCTTCTGCAAACACCCTCCTTCTCTCTCAGTTCTTCCATTCCTGCCGCAGCCAACTGTCCATCCCACACTTCTCTGGCCTCACCACAGACTCTCCAGCACTCACCACCATCACTCATTAGGCAATCTTCTCTGTCCATCTGGGTCCATTTTCAATTCCATTTCTGCAGGTGTCCCTGGCACTAAGCAAAGGGGCAGTTTGGGAAAGGGGATACAGGGATGCACTGGCTTTGTCCCCGCGCCCCCGTCCTGTGCTTTGCCTTTTGCAAAACCAAGGGCTGAGGCCACGAGCATGGACACATTGCAAAGTCTGGACCATTATGTAAGCATTCTGGATTTCTGCCAAAGGTTGAAGTTTCCTGATGCATCTGGCTTCCACAGAAATAGCAGAACCAGGCTTCTTCAAGGAGCAGGTGGGCACCCACCTGCATGCTGAGAAGGACACAAGCACTGCACCGAATGCAAGCAGCACTGTGCATAAAAGCCTTGGTCAGATGACTTTCCCAGTCATCCCCTTCAGTAACCATTATAATCTTTACGCAAAAAAAATCTGGACTTTTTAAACAGTGCTTAAATGATTCTCTCCCCCAAAGAATTAAATTACCATTTATAGCCTATTCTTCCTATTAAAAATTTATCAATTTATTCATCACTTCGAGGACTGAGACCTTTCATTTGTTTTACAATGAAGAAACCTTTGATCTGCAATTCTCCAAGGCTACCATTTTTTATTCTTTAGTTCTTCTCATTAAAAATAAAATACCTCTCTTCTCCAAAATGCCTTGATGGCACTCTCAAAATGCCTATTTTAACAATGAGAAAGTTTTTTTTATTCTTACCTTGGGATAGGCACTACGAAAGTCTAAAAGATTTTTTCTACATTCATTTTTTTCATTTTTAATCATAACTGTACTGTAGTGCAAAAAAAAACAGCAAAGAGGTTTTACATCCAAGAATCACCAGGCTGGAAGATTGCAGGCAGTATTTATAATGTGAGCCAGAAGAATGCCTTTCTCCCAAAGACACAGAATTAAATAGCAAAAATACAGTTCTGCAAAATTTCTTCACCTGGTATGCTGAATTTGGCTAACCTGAAATTACTTTGCACTGAGACACCTAAGATACATCTCAGCCCTGCCAGTCTGCTTCCAAGGGACAACTCCTGAATGGAGCCCAAGCCAGAGCATGCATTAAGACTCAGAGCATGAGTTCTTTACAGAAAAACATTTGAAAATCACATTTTAGCATTTTTGCTCCCCTTATTCCTTGTGTTCTCCACAGCTGGACACACAAAGACCCCTCTCAGCAAAACAATCAATAGCACTTGGGTGTGACTACAACTACAGAAAGCAGATTTACCACTACCTAAGCTACTAAATGTGTGTTTCACATCAGTGGCCTCAGGCTACCTACTAAGAGCAGAACAAAATGACCAAGTGGTTATGCCTTACTGTACTTCTGGCACAACTCATATTTCACCTACACCAAGGAACATATACTTTTGCATTAGTTTACGTTGTAAGGTTTTCACCAGTAATATTATTAAGGGCACACAGATTGCACACTACCAAGCAATAAAATAATGCCAAGGACCGTTTGCTCAACTTTGGGTTGCATGGCATAGTCTGGCCATGTCCTCCTACGTAATAGCATTGTGCCCAGGTAGCCAAGAGAGCCAATGACATCCTGGCCTGGATCAGGAACAGTGTGGCCAGTAGGACAAAGGAGGTTACTCTGCCCCAGTACTCAACACTGGTCAGGACACACCTTGAGTACTGAGTCCAGTTCTGGGCTCCTCAATTCAAGAGAGATGTTGAGATACTGGAACGTGTCCAGAGAAGGGTGACAAAGCTGGTGAGAGGCCTGGAACACAGCCCTGTGAGAAGAGGCTGAGGGATCTGGGGTTGTTTAGCCTGGAGAAGAGGAGGCTCAGGGCAGACCTCATTCCTGTCTACAACTACCTGAAGGGAGGCTGTAGCCAGGTGGGGGTTGGTCTCTTCTGCCAGGTAACCAGCAACAGAACAAGGGGACACAGTCTCAAGTTGTACCAAGGGAAGTCTAGGCTGGATGTTAGGAGGAAGATCTTGACAGAGAGAGTGATTTGCCATTGGAATGGGCTGCCCAGGGAGGTGGTGGGGTCGCCATCACTGGAAGTGTTCAAGCAAAGCCTGGATGAGGCAGTTAGTGCCATGGTCCAGGTGACTGGATAGGGCTGGGTGATAGGCTGGACTGGATGATCTTGGAGGTCTCTTCCAACCTGGTTGATTCTATGATAATACTTTGCCCCAATACAAAGCACAAGGACGTCACTACTGTGGCTATGGGTTTCTAGTCAAAACAACTGAAGAGTTTTACCACCACTGCTCCACAGAGAGACACCGTCACACACTGGAGAATGCTGCAGGAGAGCCCCAGGATTCAAATTTATCAGTAGGGATTTGATCTCAATGCTTTTGTCCTGTTTCCTGAGGGCAATGGCCCAAAGTATACAGAAGAGCACTAGCTGCTGTAGGCCAGACAGCAGGCTATTCTGTCTTCAAGCTTGTTCTTATTTACAAGTAGAAATGCTGCAATAGGGCTTACACTTTGATTCTGATCAGCATAAAGCTAGTATACCTGGCACCAGGCTGTTCTCTGGGACAAAAGCATCTCATAGACTTTTGCTGGTCCACCACACACAGTTCTGCACTGCACCTCTGCACCACAGAGGACTTTGCAGGTGTTCTGGCACAGGAAAGCTGATGAAATGGACCTTTTTAGTAAGTTTCCAGCACACAAAACCTTCTGAAAGGGGATTTTTAAAATAGACATAGTAAAGACTTTTCCTTTAAAATCATCCTTTCAGGAAAAAAAAAGGATTTTTATACCAAATACACATTTCCCCACATTCACTCTCCACAGAAACTCTGTGGGGAGAGCAGCGCTTGAAAAGCAAAATGTGCTGTTTGCAGTTTGATTTTTAACATAAAACCATTTTCTGTCCAACGAAATCTCTGTCATAGCTGAAGAACAAGCTCAAGCTGAACTCCCAACAGAGACTAGACCCCATTCCAAATCTGAATTCAGCTCAGTTGCAATGCTGAATCAATCACACACTCATCTTCTGAGAGGTCAATGAAAAAATGAAACCTAAACCACCAGATTCTCAACACTTAGATGCAGGAACACCAAAGCAGAATGATCCAGTAACTTAGTAAAGAAACAATATACTCCACTACCAAAGCAGAGCGTATCAGAGGATCAAAAGCCATTTAGTGTCCAAGCCTCTGTTTAGTGCAGTGTAAACTCTCCAGCTGCTACAGTGAAAGAAAAGACAGCTTCTGCAAGCAGATGCATTTCACTAAGTGCGTGACTTACTTCTGAAGGCAGTGGAAGGCCCAATATGCAGACCAGATCCACGTCTTCAGGAAGTCTGCTGCCTCCCAGGGGCCCAGATTAGTGATTTCAAGAGGAAGCTTCTTTTCCTAGTGCAGGCCTTGGACTGCTATCCACTGCTCATCTTCCAGGTAGGCAGTGACAAAGCAATGACAAGAAGTACAAGGACAACGATGAGAGACTTCAGGGCCTTGGGATGACTAGTTAAGGGATCTGGAGTACAAGTCTCTATTCCCCTAATCGCGGAGGGTGATGAAAGAATAAACGAGAAGAGCCAGCAGATCAATGCCTGGCTCCAAGCCTGGCGTCCCCAGCAGCACTGTGGGTTCTTTAACCGCCGACTGATTTACAGGATCGTTGTGGAGGGCCCGGAGGCTCGAAAATAGACTTACAAATGCCTTGCCCTGCCTGGACATGTTTTTCTGCTCATAGCCAGGAGTGAGCACATGGCGAGCGCAGAGGGCACAACGGGCCTGGTGCCGTGAGGTCTGGCCTGCCCAGGCTTTAGGTTGTGTAGGCCCCCACATGCCCAGCTCACGCTTGCCAGGTGCTAGGCCCATGTGATGCCCACATTTGGAAAGTCCAGGCCTGTGGCTCCTTGCCTATTACGGTAAGGTTGGCTGACTGCAGACCTGATTGGTCACTGTGTGGCCAGTGAGACCACAGATCTCGGCCCACATTTGATAACTAGAGATGCACAGGCTCAGCTGCCAGTCCATTCGCTCACCTGCTCACTTGCCCACGTGCTCGTTCACTAGCTCACTCGCCCAGTTGCCTGCGCACTTAACTTGCAGAGCTCACTTAAGCCTGCCTTTAGGACTCAGGCTCCCACTGCACGCCCACTGCCTTATTGCCTGGTGTGTGCCATTGCCACGCGTTGCCAGGAGCAGACCCACTTGTCTGCACGGGATCGTATTTCCTCTGCACCTGCAAATCCTGCCTACGAATTCCCTGGACACAGCAGCCAGAAGGAGCCAGCAGCACAAGGTCAGAGACTATTTCCCCCTGAAGCCGGGAGGAGTCCAGCCTCGGAGTCCACGGGTGCAGACCCTGAGGAGCTGGACACTTTATATAGGCTGTGACGTAGCCCCGGAGGGTGATTTATAACTAATCAGAACTGTGAGCAAATGCCTCTGTAATTTCTATTGCGTCTGCCACAGAGCAGAAAGCTTTCAGCCCACCCTGCTGGGCAAATAATATACAGACCCCAAGCTGCATTAGCCGCAGGGAAAACTCTCTCTGTTTAATATTTTGAATGTATGCTAGTTGTTATAATAGTTACAGTTTGATGTATATTCCCATCATGTCTTCATAACCGTGTAGAATAAATATTAATAAGTTCAGTGGTTGGGGGTGGTGAGAGTTCTAAAATACTGAAGTTAATAAATATATATATTTTTATAAATATCCTCTCGTATCAATTTATTTCTCTCCTCCACAACAAGGATACCAGGCCTGCTGGCAACAGATGGGATACACCTGCCTCAAAGAGGAAAAAGGATCCTAGCAGAGGAGCTAGCAGGGCTCACTGAAAGAGCTTTAAACTAGATTTGAATGGCTCAGGGCACACAATCAGGCTTGCTAGGAATAAACTCAAGGGCAGCACACCAACATTTGAAGGATGGTATGCTAGCAAGGTCTGTTGGTCTGATGTTATCAGGGGAGATGGGAAATGGAAACCCATGCAGGAGCTAAGTCACTAGGCTCACTGATGACTTAGCAACCACAGGAACACCTGAGAAAAGCCAGGCAAGAAGCAGGAGTTCTCCCTACAAAAAGGTGGCAAGACTTTCAGACCAACAGAAGTGCATCTACACTAACACACGCAGCACAGGAAACAAACAAGAGGAGCTGGAAGCCATCAGGAAAACTATAACTTAGTGTCCACAACAGAAACATGATGGGGTGTCTCACAGGACTGGAGTGCCCAATCGAGGCTACAAACTCTTCAGAAAGGATAGGCAAGGAAGGAGAGGGTGTGGGGTGGCCCTTTATGTCAGAGTGTTTGGATTGTATTGATGTTAATGATGATGATGATATGGTTGAGTATTTATGGGTAAGAAGAAGGAGCAAGGCCAACACGGCAGATATTGTGGTAGAAATCTGTTAAAGACCATCCAGCCAGGGTGAACAGACAGACAAAGTATCTTTAGGCATCTGGCAGAGGTCTCACAATTGCTTGTCCCTATTCTCAAGGAGGTCTTCAACTTTTCTATGTCTGCTGGAAATAAAGCACAGCAGAGAGGTACCTATGGCATGGAGGATAATTTCCTGCCACCTTGCTGGACCTGCTGTTTGCAGACAGAGGAGGACTAGTGTGTGGTGTAACAACTGGAAGCCAATGATAATTACAGAGTTCTCAGTTTTCAGAGCAGTAAACATGGGGACCAACAGAACTGCTACCTTAGACTTCTAGCTGGCAGACTTTGGGCTGTTACAGAGATTGGTCAATAGAGTCAGTTGGGAGATAGTCCCCAAGGGTCAAGGAGTCCAGGAAGGCCAGACTCTGATAAAGGAAGAACCTTTAAGTTGCAGAACAGGCTGTCCCTGCATGCTGAAAGATGAGTTGGTGGGGAAGAGCCCCATCCTGGCTGAACAGAGAAATCTGGTTGCTTCTTAAGGAGAAAAAGAGTTTATGGTGTCTGGAAGAAGGGTCACGCTATCAGTGGTCCTGGCTAACTGTGGAGGTCCCAGCTGACTGGAGACTGGCAAACCTGACGCCCATCTACAAGAAGGGCCAGAAGGAGGATGTGGTGAACTACAGGCCTGTCAGCCCAACTTAGTGCCAGAGAAGGTCATGGAGCAGATCATCTTGAGTGCCATTATGTAGCACGCACAGGACAACCAGAGGATCAGGCCTGGTCAGCATGGGTTCACAAAGAGCAGGTTCTCCTTGACAAAGCTGATCTACAACATGGTGACTTGCTTACTGGATGAGAGAAAGACTGATGATGTTGCTTACCTTGACTTCAGTAAGGCATTTGACACAGCAGCATTCTGGAGAAAATGGCTGCTCATGGCTTGGATGGGGGGATGCTTCACTGGGTTAAAAACTGGCTGCATGGCCAGGCCCAAAGAGTGGTGGAGGATGAAATTTAACCCAGTTGGCTGACAGTCACAAGAGGTGTTCCCCAGGGCTCAGTTCTGGGGCTAATCTTAATACCTTCATCAAAAATTTGGATGAGAGGACTGAGTGCACTCTCAATAAGTTTGTACGTGATACCAAATCGTGAGTGTTGATCTGCCTGAAGGTAGGAAGGCTCAGCAAAAGGATCTGGACAAGCTAGATCAATGGGCTGAGGTCAACTGTATGAGGCTTAACAAAACCAAGTTCCAGATCCTGCATTTGGACCACAAACAACTCCATACAATGTTAGAGGCTTGGGTGAGAGTAGCTAGAAAGGTGTCTGGCAAAAAAGTGTATGGGGGTGCTGGCTGAAGGCCAGCTGAACACGAACCAGCAGTGCGTCCAGATGGCCAAGAAGGCCAACAGTACCCTAGTTCGTATCAGGAACAGCGTGACCAGCAGGTGCACGGAAGTGACCGTGCTCCTATACTCGGCACTGGTGCAGCCACACCTCAAATACTGTGTTCAGTTTTGGGCCCCTCACTACAAGGAGGACATTTAGTTGCTGGAGCGTGTTGAGAGAATAGCAACAAAGCTGGTAAAAGGTTTGGAGAGCAAGTCTTATGAGGAATAGCTGAGGGAACTGGGATTGTTCAGTTTAGAGAAGAGGAGGGGGATGTGAGACCATACTGCTCTCTACAACTACCCAAAAGGAGGCTGTAGGGAGGTGGCTGTTGATCTCTTCTCCCTAGTATCAAGCATTAGAATGAGGTAAGAGCCTCAAACTGTGCCGAGGGAAGTGTAGATTGAGTATTTCTGTAGTGAAAGAGTGGTCAGGCATTGGAATAGGTTATCTAGGAAGGTGGTGGAGTCACCAGCCTTGAGGTGTTCAAAAAACATGCAGGGATGGCACTTCAGGATATGGTTTAGTGGTCATGGTGGTGTTAGGTCAACAGCTGGACTCAGTCTTGGAGATCTTTTCCAACCAAAACAGTTCTATAATCTTCTCATTTGTGTGGGAGTCCCGTGGGTAACAGCCAAATGTAGCTGTACTTTCTATTCCTTATCCCAACAGTTGTAGCTACTTGCATCAGGAAAGAGCAAAGGAGTCAAATCAGTATAAAATATGGGGTGGCTAAGTGCAGCTAATTATACTTTTGTCACCAAATAAGAGATGGACCATAAGTATTACTGTCTTGTAAGCCACTTATGCATGCCAGAATATTTCCATTCTGTATAAATGGATTCCATTCAAATATTGTGAAAATTAATTCATCCCCCAAAAAAACACAACAGGCCTAACTGCATGTCACCAGATGTCACCCAGCTATGATACAGCCACTTGAGTATGCTCTTCACCAGCAATGCAGAGAAGCCATGAATGTCTGATGAGCCCCAGGAACACAGGCTTGCCAAGCACTTGTCAATCTCCAGTGCCTGTTATTCCTCTTCAGTAATCTAACGTCAGCATCTTGTTCCTGTGTACATAAAAGCTTGCTCAGCGTGTTCAAATTGCTATAATTCTGACAGCCTAATCATTTGATGAAATGCTGCCATATTAACAGATAACAGCTTGCCCTCTCTGCAGACAGGAGGCTCCTACTCTGCATCACTCATTTCGAGGAAGAGGATGGACAAGGGAGTTTCACCTCCTGCTCCTGTTAGAAGGATAGAATTAATGATACTTAATGTTCACTATCCTAAGAGTGAGTATGCTCAAATGTATGGTGGAGGGCTGTTTCACTTAGGCAAAACAACACATACATGTAGAAAAGATGCATTATCCCCATTTTATAATATGCTTCACAGAGACAGAAAAGAACTTTTTTGCGACAAAGGAAACCTGTGGGCGGAGAAGGAAAACTAAATTCATCCCACCCAGCCATAGTCCAAATAATCATGATATTATTGAATTACCACTCTGCTTAAAGTGAGTGGAGAACAGAGGCCCCCAAAGTGTGGTTTGCAGTTAACCTTTGCTTCATGAATCTCAGGAATGACTGACAGAGGTCAGGCCAAAGGTTTCCCTAGCCCAATATCCTGTTCGATAGTGGCTCTCAACAGATGCATACAGGAGAGTAAAACCAGGCAAAACACACTGTAATAACTAAGCAACAACACAGCAGTTTGCAGCTTCCACATTTCAGGAACCTGAGGAGATTTTTCTCTTTTTAACAGCATTTGATGGATTTTTCATCCATGAATTTATACAGATGCTGTCTGTTGGCACAAAAAGTTCTGGCATCCCCAAGGTCTGGTGGCAGCAAGCAGTACAGCTTCATTACAGATCTCTATCAGGTCATTTTAAGCCTGACACCTCAGACTTAAAACAGCTGGGACAAAGAGCAAGCAATCCTTCACTTCCCAGCTAAGCAAGTTTTCCTTTCTGATAATAGTTACTTTAGATCTCATTACTGTGCATACAAAGTTGAGGTTATTCTTCACATAATTTCATATTTCAGTCCATTCTGAGGAAAACACTAAATTCTGGTCGAAAATGCAGCGAAGTTTTAAAGCAAAAGGTACATTTCAAATGTGCCTTTGTTGGTTTTATCTTCTAAATGCAAGGAAGTATTTGTGTCTTCCCCTTTCCACAGGGTATGACAATTCACAAATGACTCCCATCACAGGAGGAATCTTGTAGCAAGTCCTTCTAGTACAGTAACTGTAAGAAAAGTGCTTGATTATTTGGGCCAATGGTTCCCAAATGGTCTCTTCTAATGGGCAGCTCAGGGCTATTCCAGCCCTGTGGCTTGTCATCACAAGTTCATAACTGCATTTGCTGTAACTGGCAGGTAACTCCCACTATATTTTTAATTATGTGCATTACATCTTTTCTTGATCACTCCCTCTCTGTCCCTGGTGCTGTTGTCACCACAGGAGGCACGGAGGAGTGGTGAGAGATGATCATTTTCGACCAGAATTTAGTGTTTTCCTCAGAATGGACTGAAATATGAAATTATGTGAAGAATAACCTCAACTTTGTATGCACAGTAATGAGATCTAAAGTAACTATTATCAGAAAGGAAACCCCTCCAAGCACTCTTCCCTTAAATAGGGGATGAAGTTATTATCAACCCTGTCTTTTTGCTTCTCTTTGCATATTCTACACAACTCACATACTCAGGGTAGTGCACACAACATCGCTGCCAAGTCCAAGGCTTCTCAAAGGCATCAGTAAAGGGAGTACCTTCGTTATATCAACAATACATTGATCAATGTAGAAACTGGTTTGTACAGGAAATAAACAACCTCCATCCTGATCAAAGGTTCTAAACATATAGCTTGACAGACTGTAAGGAAGTGTTTTAAACACTTCAGGGCACAATGTTTGTATTTAATCGTTTTTTTTATTACTTTCCTCAAAAAACAAAAAACCACAAAACATTTTCCCCCAACCTGTCAGTGTTTGCTTTGCAGGATTTGTTTATGCTGTGTAAGCTGTAGGTTATTTCTGTTACAGACCCTAATTTCCTCCTCTGCTGGGACTATGGCGATAGCCCCAAGGAAGTTTACACAGAGAGAAGAAGCATGACAGGCAGTGAATTAAGTGGTTCAGAAAGAGATTCAATTAGCTTTCTCGGGGTAGCAAAATGAAGATAAAAAGAAAGAAATTCTTGGCAGTTTCACTCTCCTGTCTGTCTCAACTTTGGCAAATGGACATCGAGAGACAGTCAAAGAAAATAATCATGAAGACCTGAAATTTAATAGAATGTGTGCTTTACTGATATGAGACCGAATACCAAAATCTGTCCTTCCCTTTTATTATTTTTTTTTTTTTAATTTAAAATTCTTATTCTTGGAGGTATCACATAAAATGCAAAATGCTCAGTTCAGACTTCCCACTGAGAGTCCCAATACCAACTACTGCAGTTGACCTATAGGAGATGATACAGTGATCATCTCTTGCCACTCCTCTGTGCCTCCTGTGGTGACAACAGCACCAGGGACAGAGAGGGAGTGATCAAGAAAAGATTTGATGCACATAATTAAAAATATAGTGGGAGTTACCTGCCAGTTACAGCAAATGGAGTTATGAACTTGTGATGACAAGCCACAGGGCTGGAATAGCCCTGAGCTGCCCATTAGATGCTGCAGAACTCCTGTGCTCCAGCACCACCTCTCTTCTTGCTTCCAGAAACTTCAAAGTCTGACTCACAGCCAGGAAGACCCCTTCATCTCTCTGGGTCTTGCTTTGCAAGGGATTGAGCTATCCCTACAGTCCTTGTTCTTCCTCCCATCCTCCTGCCAAAACTGTCTTTAAGTTCCTTTTTTTTTTTTTTTTTTTGGCAACCCTCTAAAAGGGCAAAAGCGTAAAGGAGGAGCTTAAATTTTTACTTTTTCTTTTTGGTAGCCAATTCTCCAGCTGGCTGAGTTCAGCTCATTCGCTTCTACTGAATGTTTGCTGTTTGAGCTGCTGTAAAATTAGATGGCAGGAAGCCTAGAGCTGCTGTGTAGGCATCTTCCCTACCATGTCCCAAGCCACGAAGCACAGAAATGGTGTGTTCATTCCAGTAAAGAAAAGCTGGACAGCATTTCCAGAAGACTTAGAAATGCTTTGAAACCCAGAATTGAAAGCTTCTGGAGTGATCAAGGCTCGTATCCTGCAGAAGAAATCCCAACCTAACAAAACAACAACACAAGTATTGAGAGAAAGCCAGACCCTGAGAGGTGTTAGAACTCTTAAGTTTTGAAAATGCCAGACATTTCTAGATCTGATGCCTAAACTACTAAGCTGTCCCATCAGGCATTAGTTGAAGTATTTATTATTTTTAATACCTGCTGCCTGCAGGCTGAGGCAAACAAAATAAAAGAGAAATGAGAAGTGCCCCTTCAAAGGGACTAACAGCTGAAAACAAGAAAGCTGTATGTATAGTTCAGACCGTACCTCTGAATGCATGTGCACCTACAAAGAGACAAAGCAGTACAGTCATGCTATTCCTGACTCCAACCATTTCTTTGCATTAAAAAAACCCACACAGAATGCCACGAACAGTCATTATTCTTTAATGGCATTCTTTGGTCAGAGGAATCAAATGCAGGAAAATAAAAGACCTAGTTTGCTATTGAAAACTGACAACTTCTCATTAGAAGTTTTTTTAAAAGGAAAGTGTAATAGTCAGGAGAAAGTGTCTACCTTTAACTCCCTTCACTTGTTCCTCCCCAGCTGAGCTCAGGGACGTGAAGATTAAGCAAGCATTAAGAAAGAATGCTTAATAAACGTGACTTTTTCTTAAGAGCAGATTGCAAAAACTATAAGGGAATCTTAATCTGATTAAAATAATAATGACATTTACCAAACCAGAAACTCTGGTAAGTCTATATGCAAAATAATAATTTGCAAATCTTTGTGACTAGAAGACTATTTTATGATAGACCATAAAAGGCTGTGTTCAGCTGTCCTTGGGATTTACGAGGTGCTAATAACAGTTCTCCCGTAACTTTTTCACCACACCAGAAATACATTCAGATAAATGCCATCATGGTGGATGAGTGATGTTACTCTGAGAGGGCTCAAAGTACCCTAGAGTCAACGCACAACCTTTTCACAGTCTTCCTTGATAACATCTTATCTGAAATAGGAGAGGCATAGCATTTACATCGTATTAGTAACAGCCAATGACATAACACATGGTCCATCCACTTCATAAAGACTAATACATGGGGAGACAGTACATTATTCCCTTGTCGGTCTGGTCTGTGCACCATGGAGCTTTGCAGCAAAAACCTCCCAGGGCTGATCCCCAACAGACCAACATACACCCAAAGCTGGACCTTGTAGCATCCTAAAGACTCTACACAAGGCAGTAGCCCTCACCTTCCATTCAGTTTCTACTGGCACATGTAACCTCCAATTCAGGAAAAAAGGGATACAGGGTGGCATACCCTCGCCGAAAAAATGCCATCTGCTCTACAATAGCTCTTTTAAATTCCAGGATTTCTTGCAGCCAGTTTCATCTAACTTCCATTTCATTTTATTGCTACAGTCTACAGCCTTTTTGCTCACATAGCTTTTAAGTCATTATTTCCTGAAGTGAAAGATAATGTGTCATTATTATACTATATCTTAAGAAAACACGATACAATACTAGATCGATATCCCAGTCTACTGTTAAATGACTGCACAGCCAGCCACAAATCTTCCTGTCCTTATCACTCAAATACAGAAATACCAAAGGTTCTTCTCTCCCACAAAAAGCTCTTCAACATTTAGTATCTTTTCCACTTAATGGATTTACTCCATCTTGAAGTCAGTGGCACACATTCTAATAATGCATTTCCTCTACGACTTCTCCATCTGTGATTTATGCATGTGTGAACTTAACTCCTGTGAACAATAAATTCAAAGAGAAGAAACAGTGAGCAATCATACAAACTTCTTCAAACCCATCTAATCTGATAGCCTTCTATGAGGGCATGATTAGACAGATGAGGCGAGGGTAGTGGATGTTGTCTACCTTGACTTTAAGGCTTTCAACACTGTGTCTCACAGTATCCTCATAGGCAAGTTTAGAAAGTGAATTTTAGATGAATGAACAGTGGGGTGGACTGAGAACTGGCTGAAAATCAGAGGCTTACGGTCAGTAACACAATCTAGTTGGAAGTCTGTTACAAGTGGTGTTCCAGGGGTCAGTACCAGGTGAAGTCCTGTTCAATATATTCATTAACCACCTGGATGAAGGGACAGAGCCTACCACTTTACTCTGCCCTGGTGAGATCTCACCTGGATTACTGCATCCAGTTCTGGAGCCTTCATTACAGGAAGGACATGGACGACTTTTCCTCTACGACTCTAGAGATCCCATCTGGCCTGGATCATTCTATGAGTCTATGATTTTATGAACTGCTTGACAGAATACAGCAAAGGGCTACAAGGATCATTAGGGGACTAGAACATCTCTCTTAAGAAAGGCTGAGGGTAAGGCTCTTCAGCCTGGAAAAGAGAAGACTGAAAGGGGATCTTAACAATGCGTATAAGCACTTCAAGGGTGGGCATCAGGAGAACAAGGCCAGTCTTTTTTCAGTGGTGCCCAATGACAGAACAAGTGGTAACAAGCAGCAAACCTGTAGACAAGAAGTTCCATCTAAACATGAGGAGGAACTTTGAGAATGGTAGAGCAATGTAATGCACTGCCAAGAGAGGTAGTGGAGTCTCCATCTCTGAAATTACACAAAATCCACCTGGATCTCAAACTGTTTTCTGATGCATCTCATGTGGGCCAGAGCTGCTATCCTGTGGTAGCAACCTTGATCCAGTGCTCCCAAGTAAGGCTTGAAGTGGCCACCATAACTGAGCTGTTCTACCTAGACGGTATCACTAAATATGAAAACACAAACTGGTAGGGGATGCACATGAGGTTCAAAGATGCATGTGAAGTTCAGACAGCTCCCTCAGCCTACAGGAAGCTGTGTAGCTGTGTGGGATCCTGCCATCAATGGCAGTGTGTGGAGGAAGGAAGAAAAAAGAGGAGGTTTCTGGTCCCTGGTGGATGGGTATCAGTCATCCAGAAGATACCCAGGATCACCATTATACATTTCCCTCCTCACAGGGTCACCAGGCTTCCCAGTCAGCAGTGAGCTCTCCCCAGCTTCACACCTCTGGGCAAAAGAGCAAAACCTTGGCTTGTTCAATCAAGTGATAGGTCTCCTCAGGACACAGGCCAGGCTAGACGTGCACCACTGGCCATGGATGCTGCCTGACCTGGCTTGCAGTCACCTGCTCTCCCTGTGGATTCTGGAGCTGGAGGAGTGGGAAAGAGAAGGTTCTCAAACAGCTCCAGGAATAATGTCCTGACATTATTAATGCACTGAACTAATGCCCAACTGCGAGAGAAAACAGCTTAAGAATCCCCCTCCCCCAGTACCAGTTAAGGAGCATTGTAACATGAAAATATTCTAGCAACTTTGCCTGGGAGTGTCCATGTAGGCATCAAGAGGCTGTAAGCAAGTCTGAAGCCCTCCCGCCCTCTCCTCCCAGTCATCCCTCAATGAGCCCAGGCACTGCCGATTACACAGCACAAGCTCTGTGGCCGACAGACACCATCCCAGGTAAAAAAATCCCTAATCTGGTTTCAATTAAAAGAAACTGTTTTGAAGATACTTCAGTCCCAGTTCCAGGCGCATCAGTTTCTGGCTTCTTGCTTTCGAAACCTCCTCTCACGCAGGCTGCTGGTCTCTGGCCGCTGTACAAGCAGCGCTCGTTCTAAGCTGTGGACGTTAATCAAGCTGCTCTTTATTTTTAGATTTTCTTCCTATGACTTTATGCCACAAACTCTATTAACGTTATGTCTTGGAACATCAAAGTTATTCGCAGATCAATCAAACTGACAGAAAACGGTCCTCCTGCTACGGGAGAACTGAACTCAGCTGGCTTTTTAATAGAAGAAGCTGAGAGGGAAAAAAATAATTTAAAAAATACCCCCCCTGCTATAAATCAACTGACTGGACATCTTGGCTGTGAATGAAATTTCTCTGCGGAGGTAGGGAAGGAGGGAGCAGAGCAGCAATTTTTCCCCGCAGCTGCCTGTGTGCGCAGGTTAACCACTTGTCTGCATGGAGCCACACGAAGGCTGTTTGACTTCAGGGCAGTGCCCATCGGAGGCTGGGGTGAGAGAACTTAGCTCTACATTTCCAGCCTGTTTAAAAAGCACACTTCCTTTTGTTCTTCTTCCTTCTTCTGTCTCTTTCAATATACTGAATGACACCACAGCTGTGAAAAGTCTCAAACCTCAATCCTCTCCTAGCCTAATAGGAACCTTCTAATTCAACCAGTTCAAAAAGGCTGAATTATTCAGCTAATACACTCAGACCCGGAGCAGCTGCAGGTACGGCGATCCCAGCTGCAGGAGAAAGAGAAAGACTGCAACCTTATATTACATTCCAGTCGCCCATCTAACTCATGGTCATAATTAAAGTTGTCATTCTCCAAGCAGAGACCAAAAATAAAAGATACAACTACTTCAAGCCCTGTCTTTTCTGCTTACCGTACTGAACGCTCCTCTTTAAACACTCCTAAACTCTCCAAAGCCAGAAAGAAGTCACAGGTCAGCAGCTATACGAGAGGCTGATTTTTATCTAGATTTCCTCACCAGCACTCAGAATTACTTGGGAACCTTCCTGAATTACCATGTTTTGTTGGCACCTGGAGGTACAAGTAAACCATTAATCAGGAAAATCTTCTGCTGTGTATCTCAACTGATGGAAGAGTGCAAACAAAAACAAACTCATAAATGCACAATGAAGATTAAAGGCGTGCTGTCAGCTAGTACTGTGACTTCTGACTGGCAAATCCTGACCTGCAGCTCTTACCAGTGACACCCATGATTATGTAAAAAGAAGGATATTAGACTACTTTTCCCTCACACTGAGCACAATAGCAGAGCCTGTGACTCTCCGGGGCCACAGACATCCAGTATGAGACCCAAAACCAAGAGGTGAAGTTCCAGCTTCTGTAGATAACAGCAGCTGTAGTATCATCAGAGGTATGCTAGGGAGTGGTAGAAGTTAGGAGGAAGTTCTTCACAGTGAGGGTGGTAAGACACTGGAACGGGTTGCCCAGGGAGGTTGTGGATGCTTCCTCCCTGGAGGCGTTTAAAGCCAGGCTGGATGAGGCCTTGAGCAACCTGCTCTAGTGGGAGGTGTCCCTGCCTATGGCAGGGTGTTGGAGCTGGATGATCCTTGAGGTCCCGTCCAACCTAAACCATTCTATGATTCTATTAGTTTAGTTTAACTATAAAGTTATAAGTTGGTCTAGTTGACTGGATAGGGCTAGGTGATAGGTTGGACTGGATGATCTTGGAGGTCTCTTCCAACCTGGTTGATTCTGTTCTATAAGTTACATACTGTCTGCTCAGAGCAAGCAATACAAAGCCAAGCTGGGAGTAATGCAACATCCTTTTTCACCTTTCAGAGCAAAAATCCAGGGGTCACTGAATATCATGAATATTTATTTTTATTCAGTGGGAAGTACTGAGTATCATAGAATCACAGAATCAGTCAGGGTTGGAAGGGTCCACAAGCATCATCTAGATCCAACTTCCCTGCCATGGGCAGGGACACCCTACCCTAGGTCAGGATGACCACAGCCTCATCCAGTCTGGCCTTAAACACCTCCAGGGACAGGGCCTCAACTACCTCCCTGGGCAACCCATTCCAGGCTCTCACCACTCTCATGCTGCACAACTTCCTCCTCACATCCAGCCTGAACCTGCCCATCTCCAGCTTTGCTCCATTCCCCCTAGTCCTGTCACTCCCTCATAGCCTAAAAAGTCCCTCCCCAGCTTTTTTGTAGGCCCCCTTCAGATACTGTAAGGCCACAAAAAGGTCACCTTGGAGCCTCCTCTTCTCCAGACTGAACAGTCCAAACTCCTTCAGTCGGTCCTCATAGCAGAGCTGCTCCAGCCCCCTAATCAACCCAGTGGCCCTTCTCTGGACATGTCCACATCCTTCTTGCAATGGGGGCTCCAGAACTGGATGCAATACTCCAGGTGGGGTCTCAGCAGAGCAGAGTAGAGGGGGAGAATCACCTCCCTCGGCCTGCTGGCCACACCTCCTGATGCAGCCCAGGATCTGGTTGGCCTTCCAGGCTGCAAGTGCACACTGCTGGCTCATGCTGAGCTTCTCGTCCACCAACACCCCCAAGTTCCTCTCCTCAGGGCTGCTCTCCAGCCACTTACTGCCCAGCCTGCATTTGTGCTTGGGATTGCCTCGATCCAGATGCAGGAGCTTGCACTTAGTCTTGTTGAACTTCACGAGGTTGGCTTATGCCCACCTTTCCAGCCTTTCCCGGTCTTTCTGGATGGCATCCCTTTGAGTACTTCTGCTTTGTCCCCACTCCTCAGTGTGATCCACCAAACACTTGTGCGCTGCTACCATAAAACAAACAACCAACCAAACAAAACAAATAAGCCCCAAACACAATGCAATAGAAGAGCGTAAATACTAAAGACATTAGCCCAATCCCTTGCTAAAGAAACACAAGCTAAAATTTCACAGCAGAAAAAAATGTTTCAGATTGTTTTTTTGAATTCCATGCACTGCCACATAATTGGACTAGGCCTGTGAATCTTGCAGAGTAGGGTTATAGGTTGGACTTGGTGATCCTGAGGGTCTTTTCCAACATGGATGTTTCTGTAATTAAGGTTGCAAAAGTTTAAATGGCAACTTTTTGTAAAAGCTACAAACTCAGGAAAATTCTGTCACCAGACACTTCTCCAGTTTCATGTTTATAATGAGGGGGATTCTCCTAAAATTTCTCAGTATGAACAACTTTACTAAGCAAATTGCAGTCCAGAATGATATATTCCTATTCTAAAGGTGTTACAAGTGATCATTGAGTTATCCTCTAACCTAGGGTAATGAATGAGAAAGCACTGAGCAATAAACTGTATGTTCACAGAGCTCCTGGCAAAGCTCCAGGTGTGTAAGTACCCCCACTGGCTTCACCATCCTCACCAGGTTATTGGCAGGATCCTGCACACAAGCCACCATCACACCAGTGACCAGTGCCACATGCCAAGGCCCCAGCCAGCACATCTAACTTCCTCTCAAACTTTCCACACAGGAGGAAAATGATAGCAACTGTTGGCAAACATGATGCTTTGTCAGTACAAGTTCCATACCTACTGATGGAGGTTGAAGAAAAGGAAAAAGAAATCTTAACTAAACCTGGGCTTATGACTTCAAAACCAGAAGATAAGAGTTTAATTTGTGAATATTCTTCCCCAACACCAAACAAGAATTACTTGTTTTGCCACGTCAAAACACACAGGGCTTTTTGTTATGCTTTCTGAAGTGTTATATTTATACACTGTGGTTATAATTTTTCTGGCTGCTTCTCCGATGCTTAAGGAATGATAAGGATTCCTTACTGCATTAAAGAGCTTTAAAATGCAGTGCACAGCCAAGCAATTTGGGAAGCAATCACTATGTTTCTAAAGTGAACTTTAATCTAGAAATGCTCATAAAAATCATATTATGGCATATGGAAACAATAATGTTAATTAAATAATTTGCATTTACATAGCAATCGGTCCCAAGGGCCAAGCATATAGTAGCACAATTCACATGAAGTACACCACATGCTCAGCGGCAACAAATCTTGCAGGTTTGTCCTGAAGAAACCCAAGCACATGAAACATCTTCTTTCTCTCACACCTTCTACCTTCAGCCTTCACACGTCCAAAGGCAGCCAACAGGTTCTGGCTGCCTTAGGTTATCTAACAGAACTTTTGTGCTTGGTGTTTAGCTGCGTGAGATGTATCCACACCTCTGGTACATTGTTTTGTTTTACTAAGCCATACATAAGCATGCAAGTGACAACAGGTCTTTGAGTACCAAGGAGATGCACCACCCAAGCACAAGCACCTTACTCAACTTTGTGCCGCAATGCCTTCAGCTAACTAGGCGGAGGGCTGCTTCTCTCCAGGTAACAGAGCCACACACAGATGGGACTGTCCACCCTTAAGTCTTCTTTCACTTCTTCACTGCAAGCAAAGAGAACTGCAGAGACATAATAACATCCACAAGTCAGCTTTAATTCAAAATTCTTGGCCAAACCGGATTTGTACACAACAGAAATAGAACTAACTGCATTACAGGAGAAATGAACTCTTTCCAAGATCCTGCCTATTTAAAGAGCAGTGCCAAGCTCTTTATATTTATGTGGTTCCCTTAACAATTTAGGAAAGAATCAGTAGTGGCAAGAATCACAAACACTAAAAGCACACTATTGTTTTTAAATGAGGACACTGTCAAAATAAATGTATATAGATATATACACACACTTTAAAAATGTATACAATCCCATCTTCATTTGTGTTTCTTGTTAGATTTTTCTGCCCCATTTATTAGCTCTGTTGGGGAAGCTGCACTAGCTAATTTCATTATTTGTTCTCAGCCAATTCGACTTTTTGGCTTCCTTCCTATACCCTAACAGAGATGCTCTGTTTCCAAAGAAGGGAAAACAGCCATTGCATGACTGGAGATCAGATAGTTTTCCCAAGTTCGCTCTAGCTCTGTGGGAGAAAAGCATCCCATAAGCAGCAGGCAGTGGCACCTGCAATGCCAGGCACCTCCAGCCAGGACAAGAGCTGGACATGATGTGGGAGAGCTCTCTGGAGTTGTAGCAGCTGTATGAGTGAAAAGTCGTAAGACTAGAAAGTCTCTTAGTAAATCAGAAGGACTAAGAAGTGGAAGCACCTAGACTAGTTCAAACTGGAACTTTGTTCTCAGAGATGATTTTCTGAAATCATAAAAACATTAAGCTTGGAAAGGACCTCTAGATCACCAAGCACAACCATCAACCCAACACCAACATGCCCACTAACCCATGTCCCAGAGTGTTATGCTTACAGTCCAACACCTCCAGGGATGGTGACTCGAGCACTTCCCAGGAAGCCTGTTCAAATGCCTAATCACCCTTTTAGTATAGACCTTTTTTTCTAATATCCAACCTAAACCTCCTCCAGCACAATTTCAGGTCGTTTCCTATCTTCCTATCCCTTGTTAATAGAGAGGAGAGACCAACACCCCCTTCACTACAACCTCCTTTCAGGTAGTTGTAGAGAGCAATGAAGTCTCCCCTCAGCCTTCTTTTCTTGACTAAACAAACCCAGTTCCCTTAGCTGCTCTACATAAAACTTGTTCTCTAGACCTTTCACCAGCTTTGCTGTTCTTGAATGTCCAGCCTTCCTGAAGCCCTTTGGCTTTCAGAACTGTCTCCTAAGTGACACTATCAAACAGTGCTTGAAACAGGCCAAAGTTTCTTCTCTGCAAGGCCGTGGTAGTGGTTTTGCTGATCCCTTCCTTACTAACAAGGATCTCGACCTCTATCATTTCATGGTCACTAAGTCCAAGATGGCCTCTGACCACCACATCAGCCACCAGTCCTTCTGTTTGCAAACAGCAGGTCAAGCAAGGCACTTCTCCTGGTAGACTGTGTCAGGAAGTTATCTTCCACACACTCCACAAACCTCCTAGACTATTTCCTCTCTGCTGTGTCTTATTTCCAGCACACATCTGACACGTTGAAGTTCCCCATGAGAGCAAAGGCTAGTGACTGTGAGACCTCTGATAGCTGCTGGTAGAATGCTTCATCTGCCTCTTCTTCCCCATTAGGTGGTCTATGACAGACTCTCAGCAGAGTATCTGCCTTACTAGCCTTTCCCCTCATCCTTACTGTGCTAGTTTGAGCCTAGCTAGCATGTTTTGGTGAGAAGAACTAGATGATAGGCTGAGAAATGAAAACAATGGTGTCTACTTCCCTCACAGTCTTACTGAGATGGGTAGCAAGGAAAAGCAAAACATTAGATAAGGTCACTTCTGCTCTGCACTTCGTGCTGGGCTGTCCTCTTCTCTTTGCCTGCTGGGGAGAAGCTGAGGCTGCTGGCTGAACTCCATATTGCTTTCTAACCTCACCCTCCCTTTGCTTGGCTGCGTCACCTTGCTTTTTAATCCCTCTGGCCAAACCTCCATTCCTCCTTGGGACTGGGGTAAGGTTGAGAGGGGTAGGGGGAAGGTGAGGGGTGGTTGAGTCCTCCTGGGGACTCAGGTTTCTGGGAGGGGAGTTGTGTCTGTGTTACCTTTTTTACCTTGTGTATTTCTGTCTTAAACTGTATATACTGTAACTATCTGCTTGTAAATTGTGCCAGCTGTAAATAATAAGCTTCATTCAAATTTCCAGAGCTGGCTGAGTCTAGTCTGGGTGATTTCTAAAAGTGTGGGGGGCGGGGAACACCCAAACCATCACACTTACCCATAAACATTCAACTTTATCACAACCATTGAGCTCTATAAAATTAAAGTACGCCCTGGCATTTTGTGCCCTAGGACATCAACCCTCATTTTCCATGGAGGCTGGAGGCCTAAGGCTTTGCTAGGGGAATACCTCTAGTCCTCACCTTTTTCTGAATGCTACACAAACACACCATGGGCTACACACGAAGGGCCACAGTGAAACACCTGCAGGTTTTCTGCAAAAGTAGGCACTTAACACTGCATGAAACTGAAAGGCTTGGGCTAGTTCCACACAGGCATACTTTGATCTCTATCACTCAGTTCAACTTTTTGCATCAAAAGGATGATTTAAGTAACACAGCTCTTAATTGGGGCTCTTACCTCTTTGTTTTTAGCAAAAAACCCCAAAGCCTCAAAACCCTAAAAACAAAATAAAGGATAAAGAACCAATAAAAGGTAGGCCTAATCTAAGTCCCACAAGTTTCAAAGGGATTTGCATAGGGCCCAGTGCTGCCATTGTATTTTTCACATCTGTCTGGCATTAAAGGAAATAACCAAATCTTGAAATTAAAGTTGGGCATCCCTCGTAGCAGTGTCGAGGAACTAAGCCTTTTTCCTTGCCCCTTCATTTTCTCTTCATCTTCAATTTTGTTTGCCACTGCTAACTTAATATACAGGAGTTAATTTCTTTCCTGATTTGAGGTATCACTAAGGGAATATTGTGTGTTACTGTGGCAGCTGGAAGTCATTACATCTATATAAAAATTAACCTGTGGCACTACTCTAATTTTTTTTCCTTCCTTTCTTCTTCTTATTTATACAAAAGCACCTGCCTTACTAATACTGGCGTTGGAGCAATTGCTAATGCAAATAACTGAAATTCTAACTACATTAAATACGCAAATACAAACCCCTAAGCATTTCCCTAAATCAATATAAATAAGATCACAGTCCTTGAGCTGCAAAGTACAATTTATCCTACAGCAAGGCAGTTTTCATCAAGAGGAGGTAGGTTTTCCATCTCAACCACCCTCATGATAAACCCTTCATATAAAAATCAACCTTCTTTTTTAAGGCAGTCTCACAAGCAAAGCCATTATTTTTACTTCAGAGACCTCTTCTGTGAGGACAGACTGAAAGAGTTGGGGCTCTTCAGTCTGGAGAAGAGGAGGCTCCCAGGTGACCTTCCTGTGGCCTTTCAGTATCTGAAGGGGGCCTACAAAAAAGCTGGGGGAGGACTTTTCAGGACATCAAGGAGTGACAGCACAAGGGGGAATGGAGCAAAGCTGGAGGTGAGGAAATGCAGACTGGACGTGAGGAGGAAGTCCTTCAGTATGAGAGCGGTGAGAGCCTGGAATGGGTTGCCCAGGGAGGTGGTTGAGGCCCTGTCCCTGGAAGTGTTTAAAGCCCGGCTGAATGAGGCTCTGGCCAGCCTGATCTAGGGTAGGGTGTCCCTGCCCATGGCAGGAGGGTTGGAACCAGATGATCCTTGTGGTCCCTTCCAACCCTGATTGATTCTATGATTCTAAGTAGAAGACTAAACCTGCAAGAAGGCAATTTCAATGGACTGAAAAAAATGAAACAATGGACAGAAGGCAAGTGGAGCTGTTGAGCACATGGGGGAATCCCCACATCCTCCAAAGCCAGTTACATTACTTTTATTTAGAACACTTCTTGCAGAAGCAAGTATGCCTGTACTATTTTTCTAGATGTTTAGCACACACAAGCAGCAGGGAAAATTGGCCTGTGCAGAGCTCCATCCTGCCATTGCTAAATTGCATTTAGTACCCAACTTATCACTTAGAGCAACTTGAGGTGTTTCTGTGCTGCAGTGTATTTTTGGGATTGCTATAGTCATACTTATGAGGTCAGCCAGTAAAGAAACACAACAGACATGTGCTCATCCCGGAGCTGCGTAGCAATCTAGCCAGCCATTGTTCATTCAAAACCATTTCATCCGATCTAGATACACAAAAGGCACATTTTTCAAGATTCAGTGCCCACATGAGATCTTATCAAGGAGCTCTGCATGAAAAGATTCTGTGCATTTCCACCTCTCTGACACCAAAAACGTACATGATGCCAGAGCATGGACTGCGAAACTGTAACAAAAGAAACTCCTGAAGCATACTGAAAACAGAACCCTGAACATATACTGCACATAAACAAATTGTATATGGTGCCATCCCAAAGGACCATAGCAAACTTCCTAATCTACTGCAGATGCAGTTTTCCCCACAAAAGTATGTTCAAATCAATGCCAAGAAACTGAAAAACTTCATTGGGAAGGGATAATTTTCACTTAAAATTAATCCATACGAACAGTAGCCTGGGGGAAGGCTCCCACCTTCATCAGTGGAAGCCAATCAGCACCTTAGCAAGGCAACACATCCCATCGTGAAAAGATGCCTCAGAAGAGGAAACAAACCATTTCTGGATACCAATTTTCTCTCTTTACAGGCTACAGAATAGAGGACAACGTGCCTGGATCACAATGTGTTCCTAGCTTGTGAACACTGGTATTGGATCACACTATGCTCCTAGCTTGTAAATACTGGTATTCAGCAAGATGAAGACCAGTCTGGTGGACAACCCTCTCTCCCTCCTGCTACACCACAGGACAGCAGCATTCTCTATATAGTTAGTACTGGCTCTGGCTGGAAAAATGAACCCCTGGGTCACTGGGGGCAGCTAAATATTTTCCAAAAGATTGATGTAATTGAAAGCATAGCTGTGCAGGAATGTGAGGTAAGCAAAGGTGGGAAATTACAGTGTGGTTTTGACTGCTCTTGTGTATTTTGCTACGCTGAGATTAAAGGGTAAGTTATTTCCCTGCCAGGTCTCAGAGAGAGGGGTATGTATTTACCAAGGCGGTTACACAGAGCAAGTTACAGCTGGGAATGTAATGCACTACTAGTCACCACCTTGGTTTACCCTCTGAAAGATCAAAAAGTTACCTGACACTTAGAAACTGCAACACACACATTTGCCAGCCCTGTGCTCCCTTCTCCTGCATCCTCCTTCACTGTCCAGCGAGCTCTCTTGCACAGATTTGTACTCTTAACCTGGAAACTCCTCCAGCTAGGGAGTACATCTCCTCTGACCATGGCGTGACTAACTCAACTAGTAACAGCGCTCAGAGAAATTGAAGTGTAACCCAAAGGCCATCCCCACACCAGGCATGCAGAAGACATGAGACTGCATCCCCTAGGCTGCAGTCAAGGAGGCAGTTCTTGATCAAAAGCCAAGCAGAAATGCTGCTCTTAGGCTCTGTGGATAAAGCAAGGCACTTTGGTCAAGGCTACACACTGAGATTTGGACCTGATCCCCTTCCCTCTGGTTTGGCATGTGGCTAGAGGAGAGCTTGCAGAAGCCTATCACAAGCCTTAACCAGTCTGGAATGCATCCTTACTGCTCTCCTCTAATGCAGTAGCTTTATTGTTATCATTTATAAATGAAACCATTCTGGCAGCAGATAAATACTATAGATTTTTTTTCTTTTTATTTTTTAATTTCATAGGACCAAGATTTTACATATCCTATTTCAGCTAAAGCTTTGACTTATTCCCTGTCCCAGGCATCCGTGCTGCGGCAGATGAGAAATCAAACACTGCAGTACCTAAGCACCTCGAGGCTAGAGTCTGAACTTGAACCTGTCTGCTTTCTTCTCCTAAAGCCATTTCCAAAGCAGCTTAAGAAGTGAGAACTTTAAAACTTCTTTAATTTTTTTTTTACATTCTCCCCAACCTTCCCTCCTGTCAAACTAAAAATCCTTCACAAAAACCTCTAGAAATCCTATCTTTTGATTTACTGGAATAATACTGCAGTGCAGAAGTACAGTGTCAGAGTTCAAGGATACGAAAAATGATACGACTTCTGCTCCAATGTCTTCTTCCCCGTTCCTATAAACAGCTATTGCCATATCCAAAAATAAGACAGTTTTCCCTCCCACTATTCAAATCATTTAGTATCCCACCACAAAATCAGAACTAGATACCTCTTTTTATTCTTGTTGTTTGGAAGCTTTCACACTGGCACAAAACCTGAAGAATTTCGTATCATTTCTTAGATTTCATCACTCAAGCTGCCATTAGCACAATTTTGATCACCACAAACTATTTTTCTAGGTCAAGCCCAGTTACTGCACTCATTACAGTCAATCTTTAAGGCAGAAAGGTTGCTACTGCTTGGACCCATCAGAGAGGTAAAATAAATGAAGCAAAGACCACTGTGAATGGCAATGGAGACAATTTTTATTATGACCTGACAGTAATGGGTTTACTTAGAGATGATGTTTAACCAACAAACAGTTCATTAACTCATAACTCTATTTTCTAAGGCACAGAAATTCAATTTCTTAATGACTTCACTACAGTCTGTGATTCTTTATCATTTCAGAATAGGCAACCAACAGATTCTACATAAGCTATCCAACAAAAATTCTGTGGTCTGCAGCATCCATTTTTTCAAATTCTACTTTGATGGCTTACAGAAAGCTGTGATAAAGCTTCCACCTTTTCCCTCTCCCTGGTTTTGACACAAGCTGAAGATTTCTAACATTAGACTTCAAACTGAAGCCATCCTGTTCCATATTCAGGAAATGGGAGTCTCTTTTCAGATGCCAAATCTGCTACATAAGCAGCATCTCTGCTGCCACACATACCTGACTTACAGCTTGTCTGGGTCTGTAACAACTGCTCCTTATGCATCCATACATACCCATGCAGCTGAGTTGGCACTGGCTGGGAACGAGAGCTCAATTTCATTGAAAACAAAAACAGTCCCCTTGTCCCAGACAGAAATTTGCTAAGCTCAGAGAATGATCCAACAGAACAAGAGACATCTTGTTCACATGATGGGCTGAATCTACTTTGGAAGGGTTACAGGCAGGAAAAAAACTAGGCAAACAAAAAGGTCAAGCTTTGATTTCTTGGTACATTGGTACTTAAAATTTCAATGAAATGTACAGCATGCAGGATGCATTAACTTCCTTTTTCTCTCTAAAACCAACCTGCCATCCTGATAAAAACAGCAGCATTTGTATTCAGCTCTACCTTTCAGCACATAAAAGCTTGGAAAATAGGGGAAAAACAAAGATAAAAACCTGATGAATCAGACTGCCCTTCTCTTTGCAAAACGCTACAGAGCTCCATCCAGACCACAGACAAAGCAGTTTGTGCAGTCAATGCTCCTCAATACTGAGGGTCTCTCTGCCATGGCTCACAGGGGAGACTGATGTACTTCCTGGATGCATGAAGTGGAAAACCAAAGCAGTGCCTGGGTCATAGCTGAAGGAGTGTTGTGCTACTTACCAGGTGCAGCTTGTTTGGTGCTGCTGCCCAAAGGTCAGCAAAAGCTGGGGTACATGGCTTCATTTCCCTGCAGAAATTAAATGAACTTATCTTGATGCCACTGAAGTTTCACAGAGGAACCAACTGGAAGGTAGCGATGGCTCAGGAATTAAAGACCTCATGGTCTACTTTTAACATCTAATCTCACAGACCATCAAACAAAATTACTACTAGCTTTGACAAATGATGCATAAAATGCAGGAAACTCCTGGTGGGAACAGAAAGTACCAAGTTCAGAGCAAAGATCTTGGATGACTCTCATCTGAGGATTTTATGGTCTTTCTTTTTCTTGGGTGATTTCAGCCTGGAGGTTCACAACATTACTTCTGTGGGGAAAGGTCATTGCCAAATGGTAGCTAAGCAACAGCTGAAGACTTGTGGCAGTCAAAGAAAGCCACAATGTTTTTGGCTAACTTTTTCAAGACGTGATGGACAGTCCAGAGAACAGCAAGTGACATCCCCCACAGGAAGCCAGTTAAGGTGATTTCTTTGTAGTTCTTTGCATATTTGTACCAAATGAAGGTAGGAACTAATCTGGAAAAACAATGAATAAACAAAAGAGCTACTTGAATTTCAACCTGATCATGTTTTATATTATACCAAAAATTCCAGCTTCCACAACACCACACTGGGAGGCTTGCACTATTTATTGCTTGGAGGAGAGCCTGCATTGTATTCCTTTTTGTGCCACTTCACAGCTCTCAGCCACTCCATTCAGGGTAAGAAAAAACAGTGTGTCCACTGCTCACACTGCACAGGTGGAGGGCTCAGGGACTTCAGCTCCAAACACTTCCAACCCACAGAGCACAGGTCAGCATGGCTGGAGACCCTCCATAAAGCTCAGGTCCAGCTGTTGACAAACTAATTGAGATCTCTTACAGCTGCCCATTGAAGGGTTCACCAAATATTGCTCTGATTACCTGGGTATCAACTGCATTAACCCAATCTTTGAGAGACTTTGGGCACGTTAAAGCATCAGGCTGTACTATGGCTCAAGTCAACTCTGCTGTACAATTTCATAATCATTTTAATCCTTTTTTTTTCGCCCTTTCAATGAATACCCTATACTTTGTTACATGATTAGGCTCCCACCTTGTTTGCTTTCCTCCCAACCCTTAGACTGCTGGCTACCACAGCTTTACAAAGCTCCTGGCTAAACTGGCAGCTCGTGGCTTGGACAAATTCACTCTGTGCTGGGTCAGGAACTGGCTGGAAGGCCAAGCCCAGAGAGTTGGGGTGAATGGTGCCACATCCAGTTGGCAGCTCTCACTAGTGGTGTTCCCCAGGGATCAGTTCTGGGTCCAGCCCTGTTCAATATCTTTATTGATGATCTGGATGAGGGGATTGAGTCCAGCATCATTAAGTTTGTGGATGACACCAAGCTAGGAGCAGGTGTGGATCTGTTGGAGGGTAGGAGAGCCCTGCAGAGGGACCTGGACAGGCTGGATGGGTGGGCAGAAGCCAATGGGATGAAATTTAACAAGGCCAAGTGCAGGGTTCTGCACTTTGGCCACAACAACCCCAAGCAACGCTACAGGCTGGGGACAGAGTGGCTGGAGAGCAGCCAGGAGGAAAGGGACCTGGGGGTACTGGTGGATAGTAGGCTGAAGATGAGCCAGCAGTGTGCCCAGGTGGCCAAGAGAGCCAATGGCATCCTGGCCTGTATCAGGAACAGTGTGGCCAGTAGGACGAGGGAGGTTATTCTTCCCCTGTACTCAACACTGGTCAGGCCACACCTTGAGTACTGTGTCCAGTTCTGGGCTCCTCAATTCAAGAGAGATGTTGAGGTGCTGGAACGTGTCCAGAGAAGGGCGACAAAGCTGGTGAAGGGCCTGGAACACAAACCCTATGAGGAGAGGCTGAGGGAGCTGGGGTTGTTTAGCCTGGAGAAGAGGAGGCTCAGGGCAGACCTCATAGCTGTCTACAACTACCTGAAGGGAGGTTGTACCCAGGTGGGGGTTGGTGTCTTCTTCCAGGCAACCAGCAACAGGACAAGGGGACACAGCCTCAAGTTGTGCTGAGGGAAGTATAGGCTGGATGTTAGGAGAAAGTTCTTCACAGAGAGAGTGATTGGCATTGGAATGGGCTGCCCAGGGAGGTGGTGGAGTCACCGTCCCTGGGGGTGTTCAGGAAAAGACTGGATGAGGCACTTAGTGCCATGGTCTAGTTGACTGGATAGGGCTGGGTGCTAGGTTGGACTGGATGATCTTGGAGGTCTCTTCCAACCTGATTGATTCTATTCCATTCTATTCAAAGAACAAATGTCCACACATCATGCAACATCCCTGATGAAATGCAGGTGCTGCTATGCTTTCACTGCCTCTAGGGCTGCAAAGCCTTAGATCAGTATTCTGAAGTGCTTTCTGCCACTCAAGCAGCTAGATATTTATTGAGCACACACTTTAGTAGCCAAAAATGTAAACGCTTATTGTGCTTCATCCCTACTTTGACTCATTCACCTGAAGCATTTAGTCTTTGGCACATGGGCATTCTGAAGTCTGCACAAGACCTGGTGCTCAGTCACACGAAAAACACTCTGGGACCTACTGATATATTGATAATGATAGCAGAGAAGTGAACAAAATCTTCCATCATCTCTTCCCCAGACAACTCCCACGCCAGAAACAGGACACAAAGGAAAGTGGTGAGAAATGCCAGAAGGGCAGTCTGTGACCTATTTTCCCTCCTTTGCACAAGGTACTGTGCCATTGTCAAAACTGTCACTGAATTTCAGTTTCGTAACAACAAGAGGGACTTCAGGTAGCTACATGCTGTGCAGCTAACTGTGCAATGGCAGCCACTACCCTGGTGTCCATGTCTTCTGCCACACTGGGCCCTAGCTGCTGCATAGAGAAGTGTGGCCCTCCAAGGCAGCTTAGCAGTAGGCTCATACAGCAACTCACCTATGTCCTAAGAACTATTACTTCTTCCTCAAGCTCTGCCTGAACAATAATCCCCCAGTAGCTGCACTGAAGTTTCTTGCACATCCTCTCTGTCTTGGAAGACCTTTACCCTGCTGAGACCATTGCTGCTTCCCTGCTGTCTTGCACAGAGACAACCATGCCATTAACATCACAACTAGGCAAAACTTTGCAGTCCAGCTATGACCACTGGTATGTGTTGCTTACAGTGGTCCCACAGAAGTCAGCCTTACAGCCAGACAGAGTTATAAACAGCTATTTGATCAATATTTTAAGAAACATTTGTCCTTAGCACAGCTCTCAAACAACATAATGGGTGCCTAAGTGTGGATTTGGGAGCCTAACTTCAGGGATGCAAGTCTGACAAGGCTGGCTGAAGGCCCATGAAGCGATCTCAAAATTAGTTGTCCAGGCACCAGGAGACTGATCTGTACTGGAGCTCCCCTGTTCACCATTCCTATATCACCTCCAGGTAGGACTTTTTCAGGCAGCTAGTGAGCAGTGCTATCCCAATGGCACATTCTCCAGACTTGGGCAAGTCCACAGGCTGAAGAGGGCAAGCTCAGCTATTTGCACAGACATGTCCTTGTTGCAACCAGTGCCAGCAGCTTCTGTGTAGCAAAAATACCTCTCCTTTGCCTGGACAGGTTTGAACTCGGGCTCAGAGAGACCTGGCCATTCAGACCGCAGCTCTCGATCTTCATCTATGGGAAGGATGAGCTGGCCAAGCAGCCTTTCCTGAGGGCTGATGACAGTATTTCCCTGCATTACCATTTCACACTTATCTTTGTAGCTCTAGGGAAACCTCTGAGTCTGCACTGCTCAAATCCAGTTCAAATAGGTGTCTATTAGTCTCCAAGGCAAGTCTCATCCAGTACCTCCTGATAACAAAATGTTAAGTGAGAGGGGAATAAGAAAGACACTTTCCTCTCAGTCTTACAAGACTGATCCTCAGATGTTTTTCACTTCCCTCCCACTACTACAGAATATGAAACAACCGTAACTCCCAAACATGGGCCTACCTACCCTAGTCAAAAATGCACTGAAAGATACTTCAGTATTTTCATAGTTTGATGTCTACTGAGAACAGCAGAGTTTCCTGGAGCACTCTTCCTTTTTTTTCTGCAAAGAAAATACAATACCATCTTGGTACTGCACAATCCCTTTCTTGAAAAAAAAGGAAGACAAAACCCACTAATCAGCTAATTACAATAGCATCAGTCTTTTCAGCCTCAATTAGTATTAAATAATCACCTGGATGCAGAAAGCCTTAATCTCAAAGAGACAAGATAAACACCTCAAGTGTTTATCCAGCACACTAATGCAAGGGATACCACCAGCAGTCCAACTGATGGCGAAGAAGGAAAGCAAACAGTACTGCTGAGCACAATGAGGATAAGCAGGTATTGAAAAATACATTAAAGTAAAAAGCACAATACTCAATCCCTTATAGTTACCATCTTCTCAGGGTGAGACAATTCCCATTTTTTAAAACTATAAACTAGCTTTAAAAGAATATACTGAAAACACACACAAGAGTGATTCAAGTGTCTCACAGAACTTAAGGTCAAGAGCACACTGCTTGATTCAACAGTTCAGTCCACGAACAAGTTCAGGCCAAATGGCTTCTGGATCAAGTGTACTGTTTCTATCTGAGCTAAAACACCTCTCTCAGAAAGGCACTCAGTCGTGAGAGCAGGTGACAACCACGCATCACACTTCTGGCTGAGTTTTTCCCAATCATTAATTGCCCTTGCTGAAAAGAAAAACTCAAGTGTACCTTATTTTCTTCAGTTCTGCTTTCCAGAACACCAGTTCTCACTACACCTCCGCCTCACAAACTGAAGTACCACCTAGTCTTGATAACCTTCTCCCTGTGCAGGTAGAAAACCACCATGAACAAATACCTTTTTCATTACTGCTTACACCTCCCTTCCACCTGAGAGTGGGCTGTAGGGTTGGTTGATTTTCTTCAGTTTCTCAGAAAAAACAACGCCTACTTACAAAATTACAGGGTTTGGTCATCAGATGAAATATTCTTAAGCTCCCAATTTTCATCTACAATGCCTCCTCCAAAGCTTTTGGTTTCAAATCACCTGCCCATAAATGATGTAAATGATACGAGACGCCAAGACCCTCCTCCCATTTTCCATGCGACAAAGATGTGTGGAACCTGTGCAGCAATGAAGATATGGAGCAAACAAGTGAGAAATGCCTGCTACTCACCTTTAATAAAATTCTGGGTTTGTGCATGTCTTCAGAGAAGCAAAACCTCTGATACTTCCACTGAAAGGTTTGCCTGAATCAATGTTCAAGATAAGGCCCTGCTGCAGTGCTTTAAAACGTACTGTAAAGTTGTCCAAAACTGTCACCAAAAGGCAAGACAGATGGAAAATGTGCACATTCCCTCAGCAAATTTCATTAAGAAAGGATAATTCAATATAATTACTGCCAGTAATATACTAACAGTGTAGTGCAGGTCTAAGGAAGTTCTCTCCCTCTACTCTGCCCTATTGAGACCACAGCTGGAATACTGTGTCCAGTTTTGGGATACTCAGTTCAAGAGAGATGGGGACCTTCTAGAAAGAGTCACACAGAGAGACATGAGGATGACTGGGGGACTCCTACATCTTCCCTACAACGAAAGACTGAGAGACCTGGGGCTGTTTAGTCTGGAGAAAAGCAGACTGAGAGGAGATCTGATCATTGTATGTAAATATCTGAGGCGTGCGTGTCAAGTGGATGGGGCCAATCTTTTTTGCTGGTCAGCGGCAATAAGACAGGGAGCAATGGCTACAAATTGGAACAATGTGAGGAGAAACCTCTTTACAGTGAGGGTGACAGAGCACTGGAACAGGCTGCCTAGGGAGACTGTGGAGCCTCCTTCTCTGGAGATTTTCAAAACCCTCCTGGATGCATTCCTGCCCAAACTACCCTAGGGGAACCTGCCTTGGCAGGGAGGTTGGACTTGATGATCTCTGGAGGTCCCTTCCAACCTCTAAAGATTTGTTGACTCTGTGATTCTGTGTATCGGCACTATCTGCTGTTTTCCAGTCTTGGGTGAAGCTGCAACTTAACTCAGGTAGCTCTCGTAACCTTGAAAAACTCCTAATTTCCATCTTTAATGACTCAGAATAACACAAGTCAATTATTTCAGACAGGACAGCTCATCTTGTTTCTTCTTTCACTTCAACAAAGTGCCAAGAAAATTAAGTGGAAAATAAGTATTGTGCCATCTCTAACCACATGATAGTAAAGAAGGTTATCAAAAGTAGTCAGTTTGGATTCACTAAGGGAACATCTTCCTTGACTAATCTGATAGCCCTCTACAAAGGCATGACCAAACAGACAGATGAAGGAAGAGCAGTGGATATCATTTATCTTAACTTCAGCAAGGTTTCCGATACTGTCTCCCATAACATTCTCATAAGCAAACTGAAGAAAAGTGGGTTAGATGATTGGGCAGTGAGGTGGATTGGTAACTGGCTCAACAACAGAGTTCAGAGAGTTCTGATCAGCAGCACACAGTCCAGTCAGAAGCCTGTGGCCAGTGGTGTTCCCCAGGGATCAGTACTGGGTCAAGTTTTGTTCAGTACCTTCATCAATGACCTAGATGAGAGGAGTTTGCTGGTGATATGAAACTGGAGAGGTAGCTGACACACTGCAAGACTGTGCTGCTGTCCAAGAAGATCTGGACAGGCTGGAGATGGGCAAAGGCAAACCTTGTCAGGTTCAATAAGGACAAGTGTAGAGTCCTGCACGTGGAGAGGAGTTACACCAGGCACCAGTAGAGACTAGGGATTGCCCTGCTGGAATTGCCCTGCTCCCTCCTTGGAGAAAGACCCTGGAATCTTAGCAGACATCAAATTCTCCAAGGGACAGCAATGTGCCCTTGTGGTCAAGGAAGGCCAGTGGCATCCTGGAGTGCATCAGTGTGTGTCCAGCAGATCTAGGGAGGATTTCCTCCCACTCTACTCAGCCCTGGAGAAACCACACCTGGAATACTGTGTCCAGTTTTGGGCTCTACAATTCGAGACAGGGATCTACTGGAGAGAGTCCAGTGGAAAGCTACACAGATGGGTGCAGGACTTGAACATCTCTCATATGAAGAAAGACTGAGAGAACTAGGGCAGTTTAGCCTTGAGAAGAGAAGGCTGAGAAGGGATTTTATTAATGTCTATAAATATTTGAGGGACAGGTGTCAAGATGCAGGTGCTAGTCTTTTTGGTGGGTACACTGAGGGTGACAGAACACTGGAACAGGCTGTACAGAGAAGTTGTGGAGTCTCCTCCAGAGACTTTCAAAATTTACCTGGATGTGCTCATGTGCAGCCTGCCCTAGGTGATTGTGCTTTGGCAGGAGGCTTGGACTCAACCTCTAGAAGTCCTTTCCAGACACTAACATTCTGTGATTTTGTGTAATTTTGTGCCACCAGAACAGGCATTAAAAGTCATCCAGAGAACTCCAAAGCCTCTCCCCAAGCCCTAAGATTATGACACCCTCATTTATCAATATTGTATTTACTTTATATAATTGATATAGCTACACACATGGACCAGTAGAAATATCTTTGGAGCATACTTTCACCCCTGTCACTCATGGAGGGGGGGAACCACAAGAAAACCCACAACCTAAAAATCATTATTATTGTGTTCACCAAGTCATATGCATGAGAACAAAAGAAAGGTTTAGTAATACTCAAGCAACAACCTGCATTCAAGAAAAACACAAACAAAAATCACGCTCTCCATCTTGTCTCTGGCTTTTGTTCTTGTTATCAGGTTCAAGAAAAATCCCTTCAGGCGTATTAGAATGCGGCAAGGGCATAATTAAACCTTCAAGAACCATGAAGGATATTACCTTTCACAACAGGAACAGGAAAGAAAGTCCTATACTTCCCTAAGGACCAGATCTGCTAAGTGTAACACTTATTGGCCCCTGACTTGAGCTTTCATTGTGTAAACATCTAACTAATGGTGATTAATACCAAACATATGAGACGTAATAGAAACCCTCATATGCCAGCAACACTGCAACACTGGTGAACCCAAAAGGACAGCCAAGATGTGCTACCGTGTATACACACATCGTATTTCCTGAAGAACTCTCCCAAAGTTGGGAGACATTCCCTGCTCCCTGTAAGAGATTATTTTGGACCCTTCTCCAAAAGGGTGAATGGCTCAAAGACAGTATTGCAATGTCAGTCCTTTGATCTGTGTAGTTAGCACTGCACAGATTTACAGACTCAATCTGGAGATTTGTCACCAACTTCTTCTCTCTTTCCCACGCTCATAATCAGCTAGAGTGGTTGGTTTCACACTGTGCTTACGGTGCTTTACTGTGGCTAGAGGAAGATGCTGGGTACCTCTTGTATTCAGTCACAAATCCATCCTTCTGGTCACCAGAAATGAAAAAGCAAAATACAAAACAACTCTTTTCATAGAGTGACTTATGAACTCATAAAACTTTATAACTTAGTCACTAGGTAGTGAAGTGAAACAACAAAAATGGCAGGCCACATGGCTGATGGCTACTGCTGTATATGCTGAAAAGATTAAGTTCATTTGGAAGAGCTCTCACCCTCTGATTAGCTCTGATTGATGTGCAATACAAACATGTTATCTGCTGCCCAAGCTTTAAACTTTTAATTACCTCCTTAGGGTTTTTGTTTGTTTTGTTCTAATCAAATTCCCAAATCAATGCCTCTGGACACTAGTAAATTCCATCTTGATTTATCAAAATTTAGGCTTCAACCAGCATGTTTAATGTCTATGCCTTTTGGTTATCATCACTAGTATCAAAATCCATGAAACCCTCCACAGTACTGTAAAATGAATTTAGTCAACACAGTGGATAATGAGGCACAGTACACTTCAGGGTCATCTTAGCATTAGAAGGTCTTCAAGTAATCACTGTGACACATAAACCTGTTTGTGATAGCACCTGAATGAAGATCTAAAGGCTGAAACTCAACATATTCCCAGCTTCCATTTACAGTATCAACACAATCATCTGGTCATCTCTCCTTTTCTTTGACAGATGTAATATCTGCAATTAAAATCTGAATCAGTGGGGGCTATTTTAAGAACAAAGAAGGCATTTCAGCTCGGTGGAGCACTGCAAGATTGGGTAGGATATGCTACAATCAACATTCCATCTCATTAGAACAGCTTTGCTGTGGACTACTTGTTCTGAAAGCATTCTGCAACTGTATATACACAACACAAGAACCACTCAGCACCAGCGTTTACTGAAATCCAGCCAGCTTCATGTTGCCCTAACAGATGAAGGAACTTGTCACTGCAGCCCTCGAGGGGCCAGATGAACAACTGGAGCCAAGGAGAACTCAAGGGAGGCAGCACAATTCCTTGCAGGGGTGTGGGAACAACAGCACCCTCTCGTCTAGCATGAGGCATCCCAGGAACACTGTCCAGCAATCATAGCCATGAATTTGGCCCATGCTGCGCCCAGGAGGTAGCATTTGATACGCTCTTGCCTCTCCCCCTTCTCCACGGCAGTAGCAGTTACTGTTTCCCTCCTCTAAAGTCCTACACAGCACAGTCAATCCCCAATGATCATACATTCCCCCATGAGAATAAAATCTGAAGTAATAGGACATATTTCAGAGATACCTAAGAATCACACTTCAGCTAGACTGAGAGCTTATAATTCAAGATTTCAGACTCTAAATGCACATCTGCTCTGCAGAGGGAGCCCTGAACAGATCACTAGACAGGCATGTGGCATGAAACAGATATGCTCATCTCTCCTCTGAACACATCTTGAGAGCTGTGGTAAGGAAGAACATGGTCCAGGGGATGCCGTTCACCTTGATTTGTATGGTGACATGGAGCCACAATGCTCACACACCAAAGCATGTTGTAAATTTAGCCATTTATGTAAATGTAATTTTACATAAAATTATGTAAATTGTCCAATAACACTGATTTGAAAAGCTACACTCCCTCTTGGCTGTAAAAGATACCTACCAAATGTGGAAACAAAATAAAGTCTAGACAATAATCTTGCTTGGAATTTTTTTTTAATGGCATTTGGAAGAACACACTTTCTCATTCAAGAAAGGTGAAAACAGGTAGGTCCTGTGAGCTGCAGGACTTTGGTGCACCTCAGGACAAAAAAAAAAAAACAACCAAAAAACCAATTTCAGCTTAGCTCCTCTAAAGTTAGGTATCCAAGACAATTACAGAATCCACAAAATCACAGCAAACATCTGTTTGGAAGAGACCTCAAAGATCATCCAGACCAACCTTTGACCCAGCACTGAATGGTCAACACTAAACTATGTCCCTAAGTGCCAGGTCCAGACACTGCTTAAACACTTCCAGGGTCTGTGACTCCACCACTGCCCTGGGCAGACTATTCCAAACGTTTGATAACCCTCTCTGTGAAGAAATACTTCCTAGCATCCAGCCTGAACCTCTCCTAGAAAAGCTTGGAAGCATTTCCTCTAGTCCTGTCACTTGTCACCAAGGAGAAGAGGCTGCCCTCTTCTTCCTCCAACCTCCCTTCACGTAGTTGTAGAGAGTGATGAGGTCTGCCCTCATACAAGTAAATAAATACAAATATGTATTTCTTTGTATATACTATCTGTTCAGAGAGATGTGTTCTCATGGAGAGAGAGGCAAACTGCCTGCCATAGTGCCAGATTTAAGTAGAGAGATGAAATTATTAACATTTTCTTAAAAAAAATGTACAGCAAAACAAACCCAAGGAAACTTAAATTCTTCTCTCATTCACTGTTTGAGCTTCTTTTATTTATTTTTTCCAGCTTCCCTTTGCTAAGATCTATTTTAACAATACCCAGTTATTAAATGCACCAGATAGCATGACACTAGAGATAAATTTGCAAGACATGACAGCAAAGCAAATTAAAATAGTGGAAGCTGTCAATGCACAGCAACTCCTCTCTAATGTCAAACCTCTGTCTTGCCACAATGGTACACTACTGAAGAATTAGACACAAGCACATCCCAATAGGATCTATCACAGTGAATTTGTTTTAATACATTACTACCTTTCAACTCTTTTTTATTGCATTTTCTCCTTAAAAAAACTTCCAACTTCCTTAGCAATGGGTATATTGAACTAGCATAACGGATCAGTATCAAACAGATTTGTTTTGCCAGAGAAGAATAAAAAATTGTGAAGCACCACATCACACCCTGCTTTGCCCCCTTCGTAGCAGTCTATCACCTAATTACTAAAGCATGTAAGAATTTCATTTGCCCAAGCACTGGGGCATAGTGGTATGTTAACATGCATCTTGGAAGCTAAAAGAGATCCATGCCTTTCTGTACCAACAACGATGTGCTACCCTAAAGTTCCTAACATGGCAGCAGATACCTGTTCAGGCAACTCAACTCCAGCCTTCATGCTTATTTAAGCATTGCAATGTTCAGTGAGGATTGCACCAGTTGGCTTTGAGCCTCTGTCATTTGTGTACTCTCCAAAAAGAGCCCATGGATGCTGCCAGGACAATGAATACTAGTCAGAAGCTTTTAAAAAGAGTTGAGATGGCAAAGGAATACAGACTGCATCCAGACACTCTCAGAATGACAGACAGCTGATCAGATAATTCCTTAACCCAGAGGAAAATAAAATACTCATGAATTTTCATACTGCATAAAGCCATTACAAAGAGCAAGGTTGGGAGTACGTGGTCTCTGCCAGCGTGGGTGTACTGTTTGGGTCCCTGTATTTGGCACCATCTACTGCATGCATCACTTGTCTTCTAGGAAGAGATTAAAAATTGAAGCTCTGAGACCAGGCTTTCACTAGATTAGCTCACAAATTCTCTTTTGCTTGCAGATCACATCAATTAAGCACAGAGCAAAGAGAAGTGTACTGACTTGGGATGCAGACAGCTCAAGTCCAAGTTCCTGCACCAGTTGATTCAAAGTGAGATAATGTACTTGATTTAAAAAAAAATAAAAAAAAAAGCATCTTAATTGCAGTACCCTGACACTTCTGATTTCATGGAAAGGAAGGAATGCAGAACACATTCAGGCTGGTACAGAGTGAAGTCAGATTTCAGTACTTGCAAGTTACTGAAAGCACAGGTGCATTTTTCCAGTCAGCTCAATGCTTCCCAGCAGTTAGCACCTGAGACTAATTCAGTTTTACCAAGTTACCAACAGTCACATTGCCTATATTTCCATATAACCTTCCTTGGTTTGCTTTGCCTTTAACATCCCCTGGTGAATAATCCCAAGGACATTTTCATTGTTGGGTTAAGTACTTCTGATTCTTTGCCAGCACATCAGGAAATTCATCCACTCTTTCAGGTATCTGGGGAAAAATACAGGAAAGCTCTGGAGAGCTTACTGGTACTCAGCTGGATTTTTCAAGTCCTCACTAGGAAGTGGGAGGGTTACCAGCTTGAGTGAAAGCAGAATATAGGCTCCAAGCCATCACCAGCACAGCCAGTTTGAAATGACCATCACACACAAGCAAGAGCTTTCTGTATGGACACAGGAGGACTGAAATCAAGGATTACAAGCAAGCTGGAGGCAGCACACATTCTGCAACCCAGACGTGTTACCAGTGATCTGGGCCAACCCTGCTGCTTCTCAGCACTGGCCATAGAGAAACCATTTAGGCTTGGACAGCACAAGCAGTAGCACTGTGCACTTCGGTTACATCCTGACCTCACATCTCAGGACCAAAGCTCAAAGTCAGAAAAAACAATTTCAGTCCGTGTCTCTACAGCAGAAACAGTTTAACCACAACAGCAGTCTCACCTGCAAGAGAAAAACAAACTGACAGAGATAATGCAACAACATTCACCATCATGAGAAGCCAACAGTATCAGCCTGAATGCTATCTGTTGATGGGCAGCTCCTCACATAAAGTATCAGGAATGTTGTTAATAAATTAAAACAGCAAGAAACAAGAGTGGTTTGGTTGGTTGTTTTTTCCCAAAAGATATCCTCAGCTGATGTCAGGCACATCTTATCCAATGCTGTGCTTCCCAGAGCAGCTTTCTCACCTTCAGTGTTATCCCCTTGGGTAGTGCTTAAAAGTGAAGAATTAAGGTCAGAGTGCCAACACAGAATATTTTGGGAACAGATCAAGCACTGTAACAGAGAATACATAATGTAAAACTAGAGCATTTTTTAAATTACATTGTCTCAGGTTTAAAAATAAGAGGTTTTATTCTTAATGATGGTTTGTGTAAAATGATTTGCCTGAAGAGCTTGTGTAGGGTAATCCTCTACATGGAGGCTTTGGACATCCCGCCTCATTTCTCCATTATCCTGTGGGATAAAAATTAAAACAAACAAACAAACAAAAAACAGAACAACAAATAGCTACTAAGGAATCACTGACATATTGTGATTTTATGCCAGGTGCAGAGGAGCAGAGGAAGAGGTATCACACTATACCTTCAGAGACAAGTTCAGGCTCCCTTCAAAAGCCACCTCCTTTTTATTGTATGCCAGGCACAGAGGAGCAAAGTAAGAGGTGTCACACTATACCTTCAGAGACAAGCTCACGCTCCCTTCAAAAGCCACCTCCTGTCAATCCATCTGAAGAAATAACCACGCTGCTCTCTACAATGTCATCGGATTCAGAAACTTGTTTTATGCATGCTTCACTCATTCAGGTGGTTCTCAGACCTTCTGGTGTCTCACACAAACAAGAGTCAGCACCTGTCTCTTCAAAGACAACATGTAGCATATGTATTCACTCATCTTTGGTAGGCTGCAAGGTGCCAGACACACCCTTGACAAAAGTCAGATTCATACCTGCAACAGTCTTTTCTGCTCAGACATTCATACAGAAGGGAAACAGTTAAATTCTCTTGCATTTGTTTGTGAAGTGGTTTTGGACTACATTTTGCTATAGCATGCAATAGCCAACCTCTCCTGAACTCATTAAGGCTGTACTAATGTGCAATACAGTCATAAAATACAATTTCACCCATAAGACTTTCTTTATTTTCATTCAATGCTATGTGAAGCTCAAATTTAAGAAGGTCACAACAGTTTCTCCAGCACAAACAGAACTGAAGAATAAGTTAAAACCAAAACAGAAACTCAGAACATTATTGCACTTTTCTTCTCTCAAGTCTGGCACTGCATAGTAACAAGAAGTCTGAAATACTTCCACAATGCAAATATGCAAATTAATTACCCTCTTATGTTGATTGATGCAAGTTATTTTGGTTGAGAACAATGCAAGTCACCCAGAGTTTACAAAACAATATGTCAATAAAATGAGCTAGACCTGCTGAAGAAAATATTTGTTGTAGCCCAAAGCTATTTTTGCACATGCATAACCTTGAATTACAGTTTTTAGAGAAAAACATACCACTTCCATGTTCTGGTTAGCAACTAGTAAGTTGAGATTTGCTTTTCCCCAAGTATTAAGGAATCTATTAACATACCAGACAAAAATACACAAAAGAAGGTTACGGGGAGCATATTATCATCCTTCATGATGCCTGCAAACGAAGAAGTGACAAAAATGGAAACATTTTGCAGAAAAACTTTTTATCAAGAAAATAAAAATGCTTTGATACATCAAGTGTTACTCTCTCAGCATGTTTTCTCCTTCTCCAGCCACCCCAGCATATTTGTATGAAGAGAAAAAATAACCTTTATAAACGAAACATCACTACAAATAAAGCGTCACTTTGTATCAAACATTTAAAACACTTCATAGCACCTTCTAGAAGGGCTAAAGCTGCTTGCTGCTCTAGTTCAACCTGCTACGCCCACAATTTCTCACCCCGGCCAAGAAACAGGATGGAAATTATGCAGGGGAGAGCAAGAGGGACCCATCAGTTGTTGTACGAAAACACAAAGTATTCAGGGTTGGAGATACTCAGATAACAGTGGTTAGAGTCTCTTCAACGCTGTTTGGAGTGTAACATATCTATAGTTAACCTGAGATAAGACCCACAGGTTATATCAGCTGCCCAGATGCGGGTAGGACAAGCTGGAACTTTGCACTGAGAAGTGCAGTTCATGGCATGAAGCTCTTAAAACCGCAATACAGCAATCCCATAAAAATCAAGGGACTTGCTGGTTTGTTCTTTTTATGACTTGGGCAAACTGAAGTGAGTCATAAGTACCAGAAAGCTTCAAATATGCAAATATACACTGCAAAGAATCAAAACATTTACCCGACACCTGCTTGCTGAAGGATTTAATTCAGTCAACAAAATTCTTGGGTAACTCCCTGCTGAGTACCCAGCTTCTTGTCACCATCTCAGCTTCTGGGAATAAAGGTTCTGGGATCTCTGTCAGAAAACTGTCTCCCAGTCCTATCTATTTCTTGTGTTAAATTTCAAGGGAATGATAGGAGAAAACTGTGAAGTTTCACATTCCTCTACAATCCAAGTTGCTGGAGAAAGCTCAGTTTGTCACCTCCTCCCTTCTTCCAAAGCTTTGCCTGAGACAGTGCTATAGGAAATCTGATTTTCTCCACTGCCTTGAACTTGCAGCATCCTGTATTACAGCCTCTCTCAAAGAGAACTCTGGCCTCCCTCGGTGCTGCTTGGTACTCCCCAGGACACCAGTCACAAAGGAGCTGGGGGGGACAACTGCCACTCCCACCACCCGCAAAGCTCCCAGTATCAGCTGCAGAACAACCTGCTAACTTCACTCTGCAGCTGCTAGGGCAAAGTATTTCAGCTGCTGATCTGCATTACATTAAGTTGTTACCCTAGAAACATAAGAGATAGTACAAATTGAAGCTTTCCAAACAAAAAAAAAAATCTATTTTGTAAAAGCTTTACATTTCTCACCATGCCTTTCCCCCTACCTCAGTACTTCTTAAAAGGCTTTAAACCCAATAAATGCAAGTAAAATCACAAAAACACCTGAAGAAGCCTTCCAACTACAGACAAGGAGCAATTTCCAAACGCTAATGATACCTGTATCTTATTGGACATTACATTAGGACTTAGCAAACTAAAACCAGTTTTGCAGCGAGCTCATATTATTCAGGTCCAATTAGCAGTGAATGCAAAACTCAAATGAGATGAAAACCACTTTATGCTAGCAGTCTTACTGAGTCTGTGACATTACCAAAGATCAAAAGAAGCATCTTAAGCAAGCTATTCTCACTGCAAAATAAATAAATACATTTTAATGAGAAGGAAAATATCCTCTGTGTCAAGAATTAGCAACTTGAATGTGGAACAAGTCTGCCTGACTGCAATGGCAAGGAGACCTCAAAAACATCAGATTAACTAGGAGCTTGCAGTAACAGCTCATCCTATCACTTCTTAAAGCTCAAAATACAGAAAGAAATGTAAACTAATATATATTCCATTTCTGCAGGATACATATTTTCTCTGCTCACCTCCCCATTGACGGATATTACTTCTGCATCAGTGTATTATCTCTCTGTATTTCTATTTCCAGAAAGTAATAAAAAAAACTTATTTGTCTGAGGCCAGCTAAGGAAAGTCTCAAAAGCCACCTCCCCACCTCCTCTGAATTTACTTAGACCAGACATATTTAAATGAAGATGCTAAACTGGAAAATCCAAAAGTTCTAAAAGGCATGTGTGACATGAGGTTTTTTTTCCCTGACTTCTATAAAATAGGGAAATGGAGAAAACCCCTCAATGTTTTTAAAAAACACTTGAAAATTCATTCCAAAGATGACTAAGTAAGGTCAGAACTCCTGGGTTACACTTTCAGTGTACAAAAAGACAGAAAAAGGCAAAGTAATTTGAAGTTCCTATCAACTACTGACTTGCTAAAAGCTACGACAGGCAAACCTAGGTAATTGTAGAAGGGAAGGAAGACTTCAACCTAATAGCAACTTGGACTTGCATTAGAAATACTCATACTGCACCAAAGTAATATCCACATTATTCCTTACCCATTGATCTGATGACTCCTCCTAAAGTGAAATATTGTTCTAGACTACAATACTAACGATATCTCAGGCTCCAGTTCTGTTTGCTTTGCTTGGCATGTTTATGAAAAGTGATTTCCTCTTGCAATTTTAGGCTGAGATTTTACAGCAAAGCTAAAATTTCTCCACCTCCATCTCATACTAGATATTTTCTTAGGCTAGTTTTTCATTTTTATTTCCACACCAGCACAAAAAGTAAAAAAAACCCCAATGTGATACAGGAGTACCTAGCCTAAAGAAAATAATGCCATGAGAGATGAGGGTTGTTTCCAACGAGGGGGAAAAAAGACCAGAATGGAAAGGCATGTCCCTTTTATTGTAAATTCATTGCAACAGCTAACAATGCCACTAAGACACACAATTACGACACTCCAAAACACCAAGTTTATTTTGAGAGAGAGAGCTGTGTAAAGAGGTAGATATAAACTCCCCCATAGGATGGGCTGCAGGAACAGGATCCTATGGCAAACCAACTGCCCTATCCCTCCAGAGGAAACTAAGGCACATCCATGCTCCTAATTTTTTTTTTAATTTATAACTTGGATTAATTTATTCTAACACTTCTGTGGGCTCATTTGATAATCTGAAGCAAACTGGACTTGCCTTTTAGTTCCAGTTATTTCTCGAGCTAACTTTCATTATTCCTGCAACAAATTCTGTATATATAATTTTGTAGTCAGTGAAGAATGATTTAGTCTCCACAATTAATCCACTCCAAAATGTAATCCTGTAGTACACTATAAAACCCCTCTAGCACCGCATCTCTAGTTTTATATTCCTCTAGAAGACTCCAGAAACTGTGTAACTTCCTTATCCTGGAAAGTAATAGGATGACTCAGTTAATTTATTTGCATTCTCTGTAATTTGGCATTTGAGCCCACAGAGACATTACTTTGTTGCCATCTCCAGTCAAATTCTGTCTTGTTAGCGTCTAGAGAAATCAATGCCATGAAGCATTTCATTTTTATAACTTCATCTTCTTTCAACCTAGAGCTTCATTAACGTGAAAACTAAACAGGTACACAGCTGAGTGTCTCTCTAAGCATTAAGTAAATTTATATAGAAAAATTAGATGAGGATGCCTGCTAATTCTGTGCATGCACACAGTTTATTGAAGTCCCCGTTCAAGTTTATGGAAGTTCTTCAAACTATCTGGAGAACGACCATAGGTTTTGATGTGCAGCAACCACCTCTTTATTGCTTCTGCATCTTGTGTCATACAAGAATAGGGGAAAAAAAATTACTGGAAGTAGTCAAAACTGGGAGAAGAATCCTCTCAAGTTTTACAATGTTTCTAAACAATTCCATTTGGGTGATATTTTAATGTAAAAACTAAAGTAACCAAACAAAAATAAGTTAAAACTTTGAGGTTCCAAATCATTTTTGAGGACAACTGATCACTCAGGATTTCTTGTATTTTCCACTGAAACAGCAAACTGAGCTTCCCTGAGTGCTGACAAGTCTCCTCCTGCAGCTTTGTAAGCACCAGTCAGCACCACAGCACTGCTGGCTGACCAGTACCAATGCTGTCACTTCAGCAGCTTCTCATCCCAGTTCAGTTTTTGCAGTTGTTACAAGTTTTCTAGACCAAAATATCACTATTACAATTCCTCATTTAATAGCATTAGTCCACATAAAGAAAGGTCTCATTTTTTTCTTGCTTAAAAAAAAAAAAAATCACAGTTAAGACTAATAGATTTGATTCTTTTTCTGCATTTACACATCCATACTCTGACTCATGAATTACTCTCCTCTTCCATTAGCTCTGGGAGGTTTCAAAAGAAAGCTAAGCTATACATTCACACCCCCTTCCCCAGCAACCTCTTTCCCACATTACCTTATGTGATCCCCAGATATACCATGATGATCGCTGACTCCTTTCAAGCACTTAAAAACTCAGAGTCAGAACTTCATTCATAACCACGTAACTAAATAATGAAGTTTTTCAGTATAAAATGGAAGTATGAGAATGCTCCCATTTTGCCCTGCCAAACTCCACTCCCTCTTTCAGTGACCTCCTCATTATGTGCAAAATAATTGGACTCTTACCCTTGTGTTCACTGGGGAGAGGGAATTGGTGTCGTCACCTGCTCATCACACAAATGGTTTTCTGTGGGTCCCAAATCAGGGCACCTCAATTCCTGTGCACACCCCGTGACTGCAGCCTTGTGCAAGAGGGGCAGGGGGTGGGGGGTGTCCCACAGTCCTACCACCACCCACGCAGCAGCAGCAGCAGCAGCAGAGTTGGCCTTACATGGGACACACACAAAGACGGTGCCTTCCACCATGTGCAACAGAATAATCTTGCATGGCCTCAATTAATCTGTTTTCACCCCTTCATCCAGAAAAAACAAAAGGCGAAATATTTGGCTATCTCTACATGGGACTGCAGAGCTGACACCCTTCATTTCCAAAATCAGAATATAAGACAGTTTGTGCCATTTTCCATTACTCTTCGCTTTACACCACCAACCCTGATTAAATCACCACCTCCACTTCAGCATCAATCCTCCAACCTTGCTGTGTGAGAACTGCAGGTTTGTCCAGGATCTTTCAGCTCACTGACCTACTTACTACCACAAAGGCATTAATAGAATTTTCTTTGTCTCATAATTTCTGCTATTTTGTCATTTCTAATTGCTACTTCCCAACTACAGTCTCTGTAAATTAAGCATGCTTACGCTTTTGTCCAAAAAACCTACTTTCACAAAACAATGCTCGTATGCTTTTTATAGCACACATCTCCAGTAAAGCACATCTTGGGGCTTCATATTACAGAGAATCTAATAGTGACACTTTTTTATATGAAAAAAAATAATCATCCAAACAAAAACACATCTATAAAGACCTTTTTTTACACTTTTCTTTCAGGAAATCTCTTTCTAACAGACGCTAGTGTGGTGGCACTACTGGAGGTTACACTCAAGATGACAAGTGGGGATTTTTTCTGATCTGATTTCAGCCAGCTAGAAGTTAGGTACCTACACTAAATTAGCCAATTCCACTGCCACTGTAATCAACAGTAACAGCATGGATCACCCACCCCAAGAGCCTTGCCAGATACCTGGGAAGGAATGAAGGAAGGAATCTCACCTGGAAGTGCTCATCGTTAACCATAAAGGGAGCCTCTACTACTAGGTTGGGGTGACCCTTCATACATGGAATTCCTTTACCTCCAGCTTTGCTGATACAGAGCCCAGGAGATCTCTTCTTTACAGAAGATAGCAGCAGCTCAGACTACCTTAAAACTTGGATGTCTTTATATTAATTACTACTGTACTAAGCGTACTTTTTAGGAAAGAGAAGGATAGGAGGGAAATTTCAAGTTAGATAAATATGCACAGCATCCTAACGAACGAGACTTACCTCACTACTGCTGCAGAGCTGGAGCAAGCTTATGTAATACAGAGTCACATATATAGCCAGGGATTGCACCGCTAGAGGGACTCTAGAGCAAGATGATGAAGTGTTACTGCGTTACTCTCTTCCCTTATGTACTGTGCCTGCTGTACACATAAATGCACTCTGCACAAGAACAGTCCAAGATAGCACAGACTAAACAAAATGTCAAGAGGAAACAGCCTCAAAGGCTGAAATCATGAAGCTTTGGTTTTTAGAGAAGATGCAGGAAATTCTTGGTTCCAGCTGATCTGGACTACTAGAAGAAGGAAAAAAACTGGTGGCAGAAGAATAACATGGATCCAAAACATCTTAGACCCATCTCTGTGCTCTTCTGATCTTAGACAAAATCACTGAGCACATTAAATACTGGTTTCAGTGAAAGGGAATCAGTTATCAGCCAGCCTACAGCAAAAGGGAAAATTACACGCAATGCAGAAAAGAGCTTAGGGGCTTGCAGTACCACCAAACCCATCTCAGGACTGGTCTCTTCCCGAGTCCACCAGCTCTTTATACCAACCAAAAACTTCTTACCCAAACAAAACAATACAACTACCTTGCAATGTCTTCTTCTTCTTCTTCTTGGGCAGAATTGCTGAGCAAGGTCTGCTGCTCATCAAAAAGCTGGCTTCTATATCTCCCTCGCCCCCTAACCCTTGCATGGCCCCAGACCAAGTCAATTCATCTGCCTCTGCCCTCATTCCTTCATCTCTAGAATAACTGAGGCTCTTGTCATTCCTTTTGAAGTCTTTTGATATTTGTCGGCAAAATACTACGTGCTTGTGGACTGAAGCTGTTCCTGCAATACACAAATGCAACCAAGCCTCCAGAAGAGGATTCAGGAGGGCATACCAGATAGCAGCAGCTCAGGGCTGTTTAGCAGCATTTTGACTCATTATCAGTCATTCCTATCAAACTGCTCTATAGGCTTCCTCCTTCTAAAGCCTCATCTTCTAAAACACCCACATACTGAACACCAAGATATACTTAATGTTTTCTGGGAACTCAGAGAAAGCTATCACTAGGACAAATCAGAATCCAGTATCTCTGCAGTACTACTGCAGATGGAGCTCAAGTCTGTCCATTTAAACAAAGAGTGAGGGCTTGTTACTAATCCTTTCCTAATATAGCTTTGAGCCTTACTGCTGAGGGCGGGGGGAAGCCCACCAGGCCAACACTTGCATTGAAAATTTGACCTTTAGAAATTTTGCACATATCTTGTACGAGGTGATAGGCAGTAACACCTCTTTTCAAATGAATTTGGGAAATATTCCTCAACCTGTTCAAGTTTCAGGATTTCCATTTTTCCCCTCAGTTTCTTGTTTCAGTGGGAAGAACTTCAGCACGCAGACCAAAACCGAAAAACAGTTTCTTTTGGGGAACTGCTGCTCTGCACGCTTATTTTTGCATTCCCTAATTACTAAGCAATTATCTCTTGCTGGATTTGAAAGTCTAGACACTACAAAAGATGCCAAACTTTTACATTTCCACAATAGCGCTAGCAATGAAGAGAAAAAGAGTTACTGGTTTTGGAAATGGTGGCATAAACCACACTTCTCATTCCTGTTGTTGTCCCAGTGACCCAGTGTCAAACTCACAAACAGATAAGGAAAAGATGCTAAAAGCTAAAATTAAACAAAAATGGCAAAACACCCAGTACAGAAAAGCAAACTAGAAAAAGGTTTACCTTTAAAATTAACAGATTGACTGATATCTTTAAACCTCCCAGTCTGGTGTGGTTTTAACTTAATTCTGTGGTTTTGCTTGGCTCGTGATAAAATAACATTACTTCAAATGAAAGGCTCTGGCTGGCAATAGGCAAGAAGAGATGAGTACAGTCCACAGGATTTCTGACTCTGTATCTCAACAACCTCCTGACTCCTCTCAGCTGCACCTGCAGTTGATCTGCTGTAATAAGCAAAGTACCTCCACTTGTAAGACATGGCCTGCAACTCTGCATGGTGGCTGGTTTTAAAATCCTGCTATATAAATAGGAGCCACTCAGCAATCACTTTGCAAAGGACTCCCATCACCACCCATAAGAACAGCTTCAGCCTTATGCTCATGGCATTGCCCAAAGAAAAGGAAGAAAAGAGCAAACCAGCCAGCCACATCTCTCTCAGGAAACGTCCAGAATTAATTCAGCTTTACCATTTCCACAGAATCACAGAATGCCAGGTTGGAAGGGACCTCAAAAATCATCTGGTTCAACTTTTTTAGATAATAGTATAGATTAAATAAGATGGTCTAGCATCCTGTAAAGCCAAGTCTCAAAACTGTCCGAATGTAGAGGAATCCACTACTTCCCCTGGGAGGTTATTCCAATGTCTAATTGTTGTCATGGTGAAAAATTTTCTTCAGGAGTCAAATCACAATGTCCCCAGGAGTAGCTTGTAACCATTACCCCTTGTCTTTTCCATAAGATTCCTGGCAAAATGGAAATCTCCATCCTCCTCATAGCCACCTTTTATTTACTGGTATGTGGCAATAAGGTCTCCCCTAAGTCTTCTCTTCTCAAGGCTGAACAAAGCCAGTTCCCTCAACCTTTCCTCACATGACACTTTCACAGGATCTCATCCTTATGACTTCCTAACAGGTATCTGAAAGGGAAATACTCTCAAAGACTTGATTTTTCCTTTTGATATGGAACTTCACACTGATTTTATTAAGGTGTACTTGATTAAATGCCATGCCACAGGCAACTCTGGCATTAGAAGGCTGTTTTGATAGACCTACAGCTGACTATTACTGCAGATAGATCTACCCTAAAATCCACCACTCAGTTGTCGCTCCCATTACAGTCAGAACTACATAATCAGATGTCTATATTTACCCCAAACCTGAGGTTAAACTACAGTAGTCTATTTATCACCCACTTACCCCTCCCCATCAGAGAAGAACAATCAGGAAAGAAGAGAAATCCCACAGGTCGAAATGAAAACAGATTTAAAGAGATAGCCAAATTGACAGCAATGTCAATACATAATACATAGTTATGCTTACCCCAGCACACATGCAGCAGTCACAATATGAGAGCAGCCCTGAGGAAAAGGACCTGGGGGTCTGGGTCGACGAAAAGCTCAACATGAGCCAGCAGTGTGCACACGCAGCCCAGACAGCAACTGTGTGCTGGGCTGCATCAGGAGAAGTGTGGCCAGCAGGGCAAGGGAGGTGATTCTCCCCCTTTACTCTGCTCTCCTCAGACCCCACCTGGAGTACTGTGTGCAGTTCTGGAGTCCCCAACACAAGAAGGATATGGAACTGCTGGAGCGGGTCCAGAGGAGAGCCACCAAGATGATCAGAGGGCTGCAGCAGCTCTGCTATGAGGACAGGATGAGAGAGTTGGGGCTCTTCAGCCTGGAGAAGAGAAGGCTTCGAGGAGACCTTATAGTGGCTTTCCAGTATCTGAAGGGAGCCTACAGGAAAGCTGGGGAGGGACTATTGACAAGGTCTAGTAATGTCAGGACGAGGGGGAATGGGTTTAAGCTGGAAGAGGGGAGATTCCGACTGGATGTTAGGAGGAAGTTCTTTACAGTGAGGGTGGTAAGGCACTGGAACGGGTTGCCCAGGGAGGTTGTGGATGCTTCCTCCCTGGAGGCGTTTAAAGCCAGGCTGGATGAGGCCTTGAGCAGCCTGCTCTAGTGGGAGGTGTCCCTGCCTATGGCGGGGGGTTGGAGCTGGATGATCCTCGAGGTCCCTTCCAACCTAAACCATTCTATGATTCTATGAAAGATGACCTCAAGAGCAGGCAAGCAGGAAGAAGCCAAAGCAAGAAGCCCTGGCATAAGGGTCCTCTCTCTCATCAGCAAACTTCCTCCTCCATACTGAGTGTGATGCTCATAGTCTGGGGTACAACTATGGGCCAATTCCACTCAACTGTCCAGGCTGACTCAGAACTCGTATTGGCCTGCAGGCCATGGCTGGCCTGGGATTCCATCCCAGCAAAACCAGCACAATATTGAAGGACTTAAATTACAGCCCAGGCTTACATATTTTTAGTATTTGTTACCCCTGAATATTTTGCTGTGAAATTTGATCAATGTGTTAATGTAGACAGAGATTAAGTCATCCAGCCTCTACTGTCAGGGAAATGAATACTCACAAGAAGTCGCTATTCTTTCCGTCTAAAATGCAAAGAATCTCTGCAGGAGATTGGTAACAACTCCATGACTGCCACAAACTACTTAACCAAGAGGACAGTACAGACTAGGACTTCTGTTAACCTTCATCTACAAATATAGTTATGCTGTCAGTACAATAAAGATAGCTGACGCATAAAGTGCACCCTGAAGGTGGCCAATCTCATTATGAATAACTTTAAGACACGTAAGAGCGATGTTATTTCAACTCTGAGGATGTAACACAATAACATCATCCTCAGTGTACACAAGCTCTGCACAAGAACTCCCACTCCATACAGGATAATGACCTACATAATTTCTGCTTAATGGTTCCTACTAAAGCCGGTGCACATCTCCATGTAACCCCTGAAGGGTATCTGTGATAATGGCCACTGGGCACAGCATGCTCTGCGGTCATGACAAGAGCCTGCTGTCTGTACGTGGCTGCCGTGCCAGCCCCCAGCTGCCTGGGAGCACCATCAGCCAGCACCTGTACTTGGGTTCATGAGCTCCTGATTCAGCAGAGGGCTGACCTCTGGCTGCTAGAGAACTCTTCTGGTCGTGATGGCAATATCTGAGCAACCCATAAGGTGCAAGACTGACATACCAAACAGGACTATCCAAATGAGTAATGATGCTCCTAAGACTCTACCATCACATCAACTGGGAGACAAACTACTACTACAAACTTGTTGTTTTCTACTCTAGCAGTGGACTGGGGATGTCTCACTGTGATTGAGCATAGAGGGAAGAGCACACAGTAGATGAAAAGCAACCAAAGCGGAAAAGGTAAATTGCATATACAAGAGATCACTGGAGGATGCTTCAAATTCTCCCCTCTTTCCAATGACCCTCTTGATGCAGATTTGACCCAGGCTGGGGAGCTGGGCAGACTAGCCCCTTGCAGGACATACACAGCAATCAGACTGAGACTGGTGTTACATCTGCAGGAGTGCTGGAATGTGAAGTTCATTTTATAGATGCTTGGGCTAAGAAGTATTTGCACAGCACAGAAATTATGAAGTCAAAAGGAATCTCTCAGAACAGTTACTGAGTGAAACAAAGTGAATTTCTGCAATAAGCAGAACTTCCTCCTCATGTCCAGCCTGAACCTACCCATCTCCAGCTTCGCTCCATTCTCCCTAGTCCTGTCACTCCCTGATATCCTGAAAAGTCCTCCCCCAGCTTTTTTGTAGGCCCCCTTCAGATACTGGAAGGCCACAAGAAGGTCACCTCGGAGCCTCCTCTTCTCCAGACTGAACAGCGCGAACTCCTTCAGTCTGTCCTCATAGGAGAGGTGCTCCAGCCCTCTGATCAACCCAGTGATCCTTCTCTGGACACACTCCAGCATGTCCACATCCTTCTTGTAATGGGGGCTCCAGAACTGGACACAGTACTCCAGGTGGGGTCTCACCAGAGCAGAGTAGAGGGGGAGAATCATCTCCCTCGACCTGCTGGCCACACTTCTGATGCAGCTCAGGACCTGGTTGGCCCTCTGGGCTGCAAGTGCACACTGCTGTCTCATGCTGAGCTTCTCATCCACCAGCACCCCCAAGTCCCTCTCCTCAGGTTCAGGCAATCCCAAGCACAAATACAGGCTAAGCAATGAGCAGACTGAGAGCAGCCCCTCTGTCGAGATGGACTCAGAGGTGTGGTGGATTAAAAGCTGAACATGAAGCAGCAATGCACCCAGGGGTCTAGATGAAAGATGGGACAGGACATTTTACCAGGGTGTGTACTGATAGAATAAAGGGTAATGGCCTTAAACTGGAGGAGGGCAGATATAGATTAGACATAAAGAAAACATTCTACACTGTGAAGGTGGTGAAGCACTGTAACAGGCAACCCAGAGAGGTTGTGGGTGCCTCATTCTGTGATTCACTGAATCCAGCTACACCTCACCACGTAAATTCACCCAAATACAAACCACTGCCAAACAGATGCATCAGATATTGGTGAGGGTCAACCCTCAAAGCCCCGTCAGCAGTGTATGTGCCTCACTATTTACTCCTGTCCTCATGATATGCCTGCAAAAGCACACCAAATATTTGCTTATGATCCCAATGATCTGTATCACAATGCTTTTTACTGATGCGATAATCCACATTGAGGAGTGTGGTTTTTAAATATTCCCTGCATAAACCATGTTGGGTAAAAAAAAACCTACCAAACGTGCTGCCATGTGAAAAGGAAAGAATTGAGCCAGCAGCCTGCTGTAGGGTCACAAAGCCCCACCCAATGCATCAGAGGTGACCTGAAGCTCACACATCATTTGGAGTGAACAGTGTCTACACATGGAAGGTCAATAGTAAAATTTAAAATGAGTCTGCTCCATGAAAATTCACAAGAATTCCAGCATTATCCAACCTCCTGGCTCTGGATTAAGCAGCATAGGTGCTACAATGCATTACTAGCATGCTGCCCCTCTTCTCTGTGTCACTCTTTACATCACCCTCCAGCTATTCGGTACTTGATAACTTCTAAATCTTGGCTAATGGAAAACAGCAGCTGCCTTTTCACTCTGTTTGTATCCTGGCCTGGAATGAAAAACTCAAACTTAAAATAATAACAGTAATAATAATTATTACTGTTATTCCACCCAATCCTCTAGCTTCTTTGCAAGAGAAATATTTCCTTACAGTGGCACAGGCTGTTTCTAGGTCTGGGCCACTACAATGATATGGACACTCACTATTATGGGCAAAATAGTAATAAAGAATGACATTTTTTCTTCAAAAGTGGAAGAACAAAGGAAAAGGCTGGATTTTTTCCAAAGAAAACTAGAAATTAGGCTCCCTTGAAGACCCTAATAGTGAACACTGGTGTCTAAATTTTGATTAAAGCATACCACATCAAGCCTCTGGAAAAAATGCCCATGTAAAACTTCAGCTCTGGTTTTACTGACTGCCAGTGTATCCATCACATGCATTGAACTGCAGTGAAAATCCATAACACTAGGTCATCCCAACAGAAGCTGGCAACCTCACCTCACATGCAATCACACCACAAAGATGCAGCCACACAAGCAGTGGCTAAACTCACCTGGCTGAAGCATGAGCTGCCATTATTTAATCTCCACTTAGAGGATACAAACAAAAGAATTTCAAACACTGGCTTTCAAAAATAAAACCAAATTAAACCCACCTCAGACAGGCAAATTTCAAAATTATTTAAATATGAAGAGTCAACAAATCATTTCACCCTGGGGAAGAACACAGAGGCATCTTCTTAAGACTCTAGGTGCTGTGATTTGTTTAATCGATACAGGACATCACCGTGTTTAATACTAAAAAGACACCAATGAAGCACATGTGATAATAAAACTGACATTTATGCTGTCATTGTCACTAAATTTAATCTGCATTATCATAATAAGTGCTCAAATGGTTCAAAGGCAACAAAAACAATGTATGTTCAAAGTTATTAAGGAATATTAATAAGCTCCTTTATTTTAAGATGCAAAACATTCATAGTTATTGTGAAGAGGGCTCACTTTTAACCTTTAACAACATTCAAGTGGCTGTAATTTTTATCAGATTGTTTGGATTTTGAGTTAGCTCAAGTCCTAAAGCTACAATTAAACTTGCAGCTACCTTCTCTCACTAGACTTCCTTCAACAGCTGGAATAATCTTTGAAGTTTGCAAAGACACAGAATAAATGTTATTTACAGACAGTTTGCACAGTGCAAGCACAGACAAGTTGTGTTGTGCATTTCCAAGGCTGGTGACAGCCCATTTCTCACCAGTACTACAGGAAGTCATCAAAACTCTTTCCCCCCCCACACCCAGATGCTCTACAGGATCAATCTAGGAAGCTACAAATGCTGCAGGACAGGAATTTAAGTGCACTGAATGCCCCAAACCAGCTTTCATTGCAGTTAGTGTTAAACCCCAGCACCTGCACCAATGAAGACAGAAGTGGCCAATCTCAGCCTGTTGATGGCCACCTACCTGGAAAGTCCAACAAATTTCAGAATGGGATGCTAAATCCATTTAAAAATAGGAAAAAAAAATCTTTAAAAAATCACAGATGTCTTTTAAATTTTCCAGAAGAAATAACGACATCCTGGCCCAAATCAGTGTGCTAGTTTGAAGCTAGCTAGAATGTTTTGGTGGAAAGGACTAGATTACAGGCTGTGAAAGGAAAACAATGGTGATGTCTACCTTGCTTATAGGCTTGCTGAGATGTATAAAAATAAGAATCAAAACATAGATAAGCACTTCAGCTGCTGGCGAGTTTGGAGCTGTATCTGTCTTCTAACCTCACCCTCTGTTTCTTTAAATAATCCACTTTGCTTCCTAACGCCCCTGGCCGAACCTCCATTCTTCTTTGGGACAGGGGTAAAGTTTAGAGGGGTAGGAGGAAAGTGAAGGGGCAGTTGAGAGCCCCTCCTGGGGACTCAGGTTTCTGGCAGGGCTGTTGTGTTTCTGTATTACCTTTCACCTTGTATATTTCTGTCTATAACTGTGTATACTGTAAATATCTACTTGTATATTGTGCTAAGCTGTAAATAATAAGCTTCATTCAATTTCCAGAGCCAGCTGAGTCTAGTCTGGGTGATTTCTCAAGTGTGGAGGGGTGGGTAACACCCAAATCATCATAATCAGGAATAGTGAGGCCAGCAAGACAAGGGAGTTATTCTTCCCCTATACTCAACACTGGTCAGGCCACACCTTGAGTACTGTGTCCAGTTCTGGGCCCCTCAATTCAAGAGAGACATTGAGATGCTGGAATGTGTCCAGAGAAAGGCAACGAAGCTGGTGAAAGGCCTGGAACACAGTCCTGTGACGAGAGGCTGAGGAAGCTGAGGTTGTTTAGCCTGGAGAAGAGGCTCAGGAGTAACCTCATTGCCATCTACAATTACCTGAAGGGAGGTTGGAGCTTGGTGGGGGTTGGTCTCTTCTGCCAGGCAACCAGCAACAAAACAAGAGGACACAGTCTCAAGCTGTGCTGGGGGAGGTATAGGTTTGATATTAGGAGGAAGTTCTTCCCAGAGAGAATGATTTGTCATTGGAATGGGCTGCCCAGGGAGGTGGTGGAGTCATTGTCCCTGGAGGTGTTCAAGAAAAGACTGGATGAGGCACTTAGTGCCATAGTCTAGTTGATTGGATAGGGCTGGGTAATCAGTTGGACTGGATGACCTTGGAGGTCTCTTCCAACCTGATTGATTCTATGATTCTGGACAGTAGCGAAGGAAGGAGGATTTCAACCCAGAGGAGCCACCCCACATCTTGACACATGTCACCACATCTCTCCAACCAGCTCTGCAGCTGAAGGATGGAACCATGGACTTTGCAGGAGCACAGGGACAGGACCACCAAACCCCAGAAGAAGAGGCTGCATATGTGTAATGATCAGGGCAACGCTCACTGATGTCAAAGGAAGTCACACTCATGGACTGAAAGCCGTACAATTAGTAGTGTCATCACCCAGTAGAAAGAAATAAAATACTGTTTTCTCCCAGGCAAAGCCACTGGTGTTTTTCATTTGTGTTAACATGTTGTAAGTGCCTGCAGGGTTCATGCTTTGATTTACTGTGGATGACTGGCAGTACAGGCACAGACACGTTTAGGTATAATTACTATAGTAGCCAGGCTCATACACCAAGAACAGCAGCAAAATCAACAACAGTTCAATAAGACAATGGAGAATTTTCCAACACAAAACCTACATCACTCGCATTAAAGTTTGCTCCTGATACTTCCATGATTTAAAAAAAAAAAAAAAAAAAAAAAAAGTGTGAAATCAGGAGGTTTTGAGATCAGTGGCAGCTTTGCTACTAATCAATGTCACCAAAATTACTCTGTATTTTGCAGTTTTCATATGAAGTTAAGCAAAAAAACAAGCCAAGAACAATGTGTTGCTCAAACCATGATACACATTCCAGCTCAGGACCCAACAAGACATGACTCCGATTCCCAGCTTAGCACTCAAGTCCAAGCACTAAACAGAATGCAGTACTTAGAGTTTAGACAACACACACACACCAAATGACATATTAATGGGTATCATCAACTCTTTGATTTACATTTACTAAAAAAACAGAACAAACACAGAAGATGGAATTCCATGCAAATCCCACAGCAGATATTTGAACAACAGCCCAGTGGGTTTGCTAAGATCCCTCTTCACAGCACTGCCATCTTTTGCATTCTGATAGTACTAACAGCACAAACTTACTTGTCATTGATATATTTGTCCAGATTTTAACATCAGTAGTACGACTTCAGGGTCTGATTCGATGTCTGATAATGATATCTATAGTTTTTTATACAGACACAAAGTGAGAACTATGCACTTATCTAAATTAAATGAGAATCAGGACTGGGTTTTTTTTTAGAGACATCAATTTTTACAGCAAACAAGATAAAACACACTAACAAGGTATACTTTATAACTATGTAAGAGTTTCTTCTTATTTAAGTCTATTAAAGTAAAGACATATGGTTGCAGATGGAAGACAGCCTACTCAGCTCTACATTAGTTCACAGTGTCATTCCTTTCATAGTCACATGAGCAAAGCACCTAAAAGTCTGGGGTGAAGACACAGTAAAAGAATGCACCGTAAAAGAAAACTGTCTGTACTGGAATTACAGAAAGTAAAGTGTTTCCACTGTAAAAAAAACCAAAACCCTCACTCAAAAAATATCAGACAGATCCAAATACCACAATTCCATTCAACATTTTTGTTGCGTATTAATAAATGCTCTTCCATGCCACCTAACAAAATAAAATGATGCAACACATTCCTCCTGAAAAAAACAGTATTATTACATGGCTGTGACCTAGACTAGCCTTCAACCAGCACTGATTAAATGCAAATTCTGATATTCTGCACCATACACCTTCCATGGCAAAAAACAGTATCACACAATTCCCATTTGTCACTGCCATTTAACATAAAAATTTATCTGGATGCTGATTTTATCTGGATGCTGGATATATGAAGTGTCTCTGATAATAGCTCACTAGATCACACAGGCACAGAAAACTCACTCGATGTGCACAGGCTAAGTAGGGCTGAATTAATGAATGTACTGTTGCTTTGCATATTGAATGTCTGTCACTAAACTGATAATCTGCAGAAGTAGGGACTGGGCAGCCAGGACTGGCTGCAGCCGCTCACAACTGCCTCCACTCTGGTCTCAGAGAGCTAAACTTGTTCAGTTCAGAGTTCTTGATCCATGTTCCTAGGAACAACTCAGGATACGAGCAATGAAACTGTAAGTATGTGTCCACATTTCAGTTTTTACTTCCACTCATATCTGTCATGATTTCCTTCCTAGGAATGCTGTGCTTGTGAAAGGCACAGCGAGACATCCTAAGAGACTTATATCTTCTCTGAACTACCAGACAGTCTGGGTGGCAGCAGAAAAGCAAAAGCTTCCCTGGAGTATATACCAGGATTACAAACAAAAAAGGAAGACTACTTCTGGATTGCAACTTTGGACCATTGTCATCTATGGCAAAACTCCCACTGAAGTCAGCATAGCCAGCATTTCACTTCTGTTGCAGTGATTTTGACTGCATGCCCATCCCGCCTTGGAACTTCAAGCCAGCAAAACAAGGGTCTTAACACTGCCAGCAGCTTTTGTGTTATGAACTGCAGGTAGAAGTTGTGAAACCGTTCACATAAGCAACCAAATACTCATCAGACAGTTAAGAAATTTAAGACACTGCCGAACTGTAAGGGATTCAAACCTGCATCCAGAAGTATGAAGTTTCACACTGGCACGCCACACTAAAACAAACCTTATCCTTACCAACTTTCCGTCCCTCAGAAAAAAATCACTTTAAATACAAGTGGTAGGAGTGCAGTTGGCATGTGTCAGAAGGCATTTGAGAATTCAGCACAGAAAAAACATCTGTAATGGAACAGCAGCTACAAACTGTTCCTAACAAGTAAAGGCTAAACATCCTAACTCTCTCCTAATTGCCCATTTCATCCTATTTGACAGAATCAATCAACCAGGGTACATCAGATCACAACAGCACAATTTGATGGTAGGAATCATGACAATATAACCTGGTGGAATAGAAGGCCCTCACATCAGAAACAGTGCAAGGCAGCACTTAGAGAAACTATGAGGGTTATATTCCACCCCTGTCCTGCACACAGAAGATAACAACATGCTAATGTAACACAGTTGCAGAAGCATCCCGTATACTGCGAGCACACAGGTATCACACCAAAAGATGCCAAAAGATGTCATGTTAGGAATCAAGCCTAAAAAATAAAAACGAGCAAAGACAGTACAATTTGATGCATCAAGGCAAGTACAGCTAACTTGCTGATTTTCTACAACACTAGCACCACCAAAGGATCAAGCAGAGGGATATCCATAGCTTCCAGCGCTGCAGTACGTTTGCTCCTACCTGGCTCTCTCAACAAAACTTCACTGTTTTTTTGAACACAAAGATCACGCCTGTAAGCTCTTTCTCAGCAGCACCTACCAAATGCAAGCTGGCTGAGGAGGGATCATTCCCTCTCTCCTTGCATTCACTACCAAGTCTTCTCCGAGCAACAAAAGTAACTTTTTGTTCAACTGACGGGTAAGCCCTGTGTATGTCAGCAGGAATTAAAACAAGGCAGCCAGGAACTTAGGCTATTTTGCCTTGTTCTGCTTTCCCAGCTAATGCTTATACCTTCCTCACAACTGCTCCAGACCAGGAAACACCTTTAATGAAAGCACACGACCCAGACAGTGACTAGGAAAAGGTGTAGCACTCTGCTCTGCATTTCTCATAGCTCACCTTCTTATGATTTTTAATTCCTCTGTTGAGAAGTCAAACCAGATTTCGTAAAGCAAAGCACTTGCTAAAGGAGATCCAGTTAAAATGCCTGTGCCTATGGAGAAGACTTTATTTCTTTCTGCTGGACAGAGATCGGTTAAAGATCTGCAAAACCCTGATCAAATGATGCACGTCTCTAACGCTGACATTGCTGCAAAGCAAAGCATTCATTTCCTTGAGCCTTCCTTTTAACCAACCTTGATGCCAGGATGCCAGTGCTGACTTCCCTTTTCACCCCATTTACTTGCATTTATTTTAACTGTATCTGAAACTAAGGATGTTCAGCAACCGTTACTCCTCCCAGCAACAAAGCAAAGGCATGAAGTCACCACGAACAATAACAAAAAGGAAAGAAAAATAAATATAAAAGACACCCACTGCTGCGCTTCTCGGGGTAGCACGGCTCTCTTCTCCTCCTGCAAACAATCCAGCGGGGTTCAAAAAGCGGGCAGGAGAGGACGGATTACTTCTTTTAATAGCTGAAGTTAGCGCTGGGAGAGCGATGCTTAGCCCATGCCCAGCCGCAGCAGGTTCCCTCCAAGCGCCTCCCCACCGCCGCACACCGCCAGGCACGCACCACCCCTCGCGCGCACGCACTCACAGGGACGGACACACAGCGCCCGCGTTTCGGGCGTCCCGCGGACCCTGAGGCACGGGAAGAGAAGGGACGGGAAGCGATGGGGCAGAGCCCAGAAGCGGCGGGTTCGTCTCGATTGCTCTCCCCGCTGCCCGCAGCGTCCCTGCTTGGGGGCAGAGCGCTCCCCTCAAGCTCCGGCCAGCACCCTGGTGCCTGCCAAGTGGGAAGAGGGCGGCGAGCCCTCCCTTCCAACATTTGGGAAAAGGACAGATAGACAGACATACAGATAGATAAAAATATGGACATGGACAGGCTCTCCGATACCATCTCGCTCTCCCCAGTCCGAACAGCTGCCGCCAGTCCCCAGGCTCAGCCAACAGCAACTGCAGCTGAAAAGCAGCGACAGACACGCATACCCCCTCTTTCCCTCGCCCGCTCCCTGCGATGAAACAAACAAGGAAAAACCTTTTAAAAGCCGTGAGGAAAAATTCCTTAAAATAAAAACATAACTCCTGCCTGAGAGTTCAAACCCTGCGCGAAGTGGGAATCGAGCCCAGGGGCGGCCGCCAGCCGCTGCACCTTGCAGGGTAGCGAGCGACTCGCTGCTGGCAGGGGAAGGGAGCGGGGAATGGAAGCGCGACACTGGGACAGCGCTCAGCTCAGCTACGCGTCCGCGGCGGAGCGGGCCCGAGGGACCGGCGGTGGAGCCCCCCGCGGCAGAAGTTTCTCCAAGTGCTGGCTGCCATCCTCGCCGTCCCCGCACCTCGGCGTCCTGCCGAGTTGGCCCTGTGCAAAGTTTCTCCGCCATCCCCCCCCGCGTCCCGCTGCTTAGCCTCAGTCGGGTACGCACCGGCCAGCTCAGCTCCGGAGGCTGTCCCACGGCCTTCCGCGCCGGGTCTCCATGCCTCCTCAGACGCCGTTGGGGGCTGCGGCGGGAGGGACGAAGAGGCGAGACAGGGGAACACACTCAATCCCCGCCTGGCTGCCGTGCCGAGCACAGCGCAGCCTGCCGGGAGCGCGGCCCGCACCCGCCTCTCGGCCCGCGGGGAGGGACCGCCACCACCGCCGCCCGCCCCGGCCCCGCCCGCTGAGGGCTCCCGCCGCCTCGGACCGGAGGGTGTCTGTGAACAGCTCCCAAAAAGTTTCCCACATAAGGTATGCGGCCAAGGTCACTCGTTCCCAGAAGCGCGCCGGGTCCCTCAGCGCAGGTCCTTCCCGCTCCCCTGGAGGTCAGTGCTCCTCTGCTGCTGTCGCGCCACCGGAGGAAGGCGCTGGCCAAGTGGGCAGTGCCGGCTCTGTGCTCGCCCGCTGCCGTCCCAGTCCCCGTGCTACTCTGCGTGGCATCGCCTGCACCCTGCGCGCTGCCGGGGTGCTGGCTTTCGGCTGGCGCCGGGAGGTGGAGGCGGCTGCGGAGCTGGTTAGCCCACCACCGCCGGTAACCGTGTGGGGTGAGAGCGTTCTGAGCACTGGGGAAACCTCCTGGGGACCAGTGCCATGGTCACTTGCCTGTAAGCACAGTTACGCTGTTGAGCCACAGATCTGTGACAGCCTGTGACACTCTGCTGCAAGAGCTGCACCTGTCCAAAGAGTTGATCCCTTTGGCTTTACTGGCGAGGAACCACATTTAGCGTCCAAGACCCGTTTTGTTTGCTACAACAGGGTGTTGTGATGAGGTACCTGTTTGATCATCCATTAATGTCTTTCTCTACCAGTGCACCCCAGGCCCCTACCTGACAAGGTTTGTCGTTGTTTGTTGTTTGTTTTGTTCCGGTTTTAAGTAACAATAGCAACCTTCAGCTATTCCCTCCTACTTTTGTTTGTTTTCTAGTCTGCTGCTCTTTAACTTTGTCCATGCTTCCGACTTGGCTGAAGGTCACAACTGCTAAAGCAAAGTACAGGTAAGAAAGGTCCCCCTGAGGACCAGCAGTGCAGGCCCTTCACCAATTCCATAAAACGCTCACACACCCCGGTCAATCTGCTACTGTAATTTAGTGTGAAGGTGAAAAAACAAGTGAACAAACAAAGCCAACCAGGAACACTGCACTAATCACAGAGACCAAGGTAATAATCACAGATCAGGAGGTCATGGTCTGGGCTGTGAAAGCTGAGAAGGACAATAAATACAAAAACTGCCGGTAAAATTTACCAGCTGAAATTAAAAGTTCTGCAATGGAAGCATGTAACAAGTACCATCTTTCTCTAAAATCTGAAACAGGTTTTATGATTTTTATGATTTTATACCCACCACCTGGTTGCACTGGTCTCAGAAGGTGATCTTGTGGAAGTCACCTTCACTAGCAGGTTATCATCACTTGCATTAAAAAGCTATCTAGAACGCACAATAAAAGATCAGAGTCTCACTGTGTCACTCAATAAACACTGTGAGAAGATGTCCTATTCCAAAAAGCTCATAATCTGCATCGACAAGACAAATTTAGAGTGGGAGGAAAATGTATTATGCTGCAGATGGTACTGAGAAAGAAACCGATTTGCCCAAGGTCATGCAGGAAGTCTGTGGCAGAGCCAAGAACGAAACACAACTCTCCTGAAATTCAGTCTAAAAATAGGGCTTGATAATTATGCATAAACTTCAGAAAACACACATTTAACAGATAATCATCTTTTGACCAGTATTTTAGAGGTACTGGGCTCCATTTCATTATAATTTTCAACTGCGCTTATAACTGAATGGTCACTTTCTAAATTTAAACCACATTGTTTGAAAATCCTCTATCCAGAAATTCATATTGTGGAACAAAAAGCACTAAGCGATAGCATCAGGGCCAACACAGATGCTTTCTGAGTGTGTCTGATTCTACTCTCTTCTCAAGGAGAACCAGAACGGTGTCCAGATCTGCACCTTTGTCTTGGAAGAGGCAGATCCAGCTCCTTGTGATGTCTTCCTGAGGCTCCAAGGGGCCACACTGTCCATACTCGCACTCTTCTTGGTAGCAGTACTCCACATTTGATCCTGTACTCCACCATGCCCTGTTTAATGCCATTAAAATATTTCCTGGAATACAGCTTTCATTTGCTCTTCTGGCAAACCTGCCTCAGGTCTCAGAAGTTGACTTCCCTGTGCCTTCCTCCTATTCTGGCTCTTCCTTAACCACTGTAGAGGTATTGCTTGTGATGCAAACCCCACACAACTGGAAAACAACAGCAACATCATGTTGCACCCTTCCGGCACCCTTTGTCACTTAAGAAAGCTATTTACACATACATTTAGTGAATGTTTCAATGTATAAATGATAATGAGTATTAGTAGAAGCAGTTAGAGCAGGTTTGTTGGTTTGGATTTTTTTTTAATTAATCAATCCTACCAGAATGGTAATGATCTGTATTGTTCTTCTGGAGCTTCTTCCAGCAGGCAGTGAGCTCTGTTGATTAGCAAGACCGTTTTGCATGTATATAACATTTTTGTTCATCTGTAACAATCTCATCATTTTTGGGTTTTGTGAAGGAGGTGAGCAGTTTTAAGCTTAAGAAATAACTAGGGCAGAAGGAATTGTGTTGTCTCCCATACCACCATTTTACAGTCTAGTATCTGTCAGGTTTAGCAGAATTTACACTGCCGTGAAAGAGGAGCAGGAGCAGAATGGCTGAGATGCCCCAAATTAGGTAACAAGTCAGAGATGGCCAGAAGCAAAGCTGGCAAAGCAAATCTGCTGTTTTGAAGCAGGTCTTTAAAGGTAAACAGCTTCAAATGACTCTTGGAAAGACAGTAATGTAACTACCATGTCTGATTTATAATGTCATCAGGTACAGAGGAGGGAACAGCTTTTAGGTTCCTGCATTCCAAGCAACAAGAATAATTTCTTCTCATTTTTCTGCCAAGATTATCAGATTTAAAAAGATGTGAGTAAACCATAACAACAACAGAGTATTTCACTTTCTCTTAACTCAGTAATTTACATTGAAATTATCAAAAATAATTCAGCTAGTGTAAATCAAAATAATTTCAAGCAAGAAAAAAAAAAAGTTTTCCCAAAGACTGAAGCTTCAGAAGACAGAAAGATAGGCTTTAGACCTGATGTTAACTGAACCAGTAGTGAGCTATTGAAGCTTAATCTCTGCATACTATCATAAATTATGAAACACTGACATTTCACTTTGAATTAATGCAAAGGGCTATTTATACACTGTTTTAGAGACAGTTGCCTGGGCAAATTACTACACTTTTTCCGTCATCAGGCCAAATGTTAGCAACACAGCTATTTTTCAAAGTATCAAACTATTTGCATATTGAAAATCTTTTAATACAATCTCTCCCCAAGGGCTGCTGTATGAGGTACTTTGAAAAGGTTACCAGTCATAATTCACAGAATCACAGAATGATAGGGGTTGGAAGAGACCTCTGGAGATCATCTAGTCCAACCCTCCTGCCAGAGTAGGTTCACTTAGAGCAGGTTGCACAGGATGGCATCCAGGCGAGTTTTCAATTACTCCAGAGATGAAGTCTTCACCACCTCTCTGGGAAGCCTCTTTCAGAGCTCTACCACCCTCCAAGAGGTTGCTTCTTACGTTTAGATGGAACTTCCTATGTTCAAGTTTGTGCCTGTTACCTCGTGGCCTGTCACTAGGGACCACTAAAAGAAGACTGGCTCCATCTTCCTGACACCCACCCTTGATAAATTTCCATAGAATCATAGAATCAACCAGGTTGGAAGAGACCTCCAACATCATCCAGTCCAACCTAGCACCCAGCCCTATTCAGTCAACTAGACCATAGCACTAAGTGCCTCATCCAGGCTTTTCTTGAACACTTCTGGGATGGCGACTCCACCACCTCCCTGGGCACCCCATTCCAATGGCAGATCACTCTCTCTGGCAAGAACTTCCTCCTGACATCCAGCCTAGACCTCCCCTGGCACAACTTGACACTGTGTCCCCTTGTTCTGCTGCTGGTTGTCTGGTAGAAGAGACCAACCCCCACCTGGCTACAGCCTCCCTTCAGGCAGTTGTAGGCAGCAATGAGATTACTCCTGAGCCTCCTCTTTTCCAGGCTAAACAACCCCAGCTGCCTCAGCCTCTCATCACAGGGCTGTGTTCCAGGCTCCTCACCAGCTTTGTCGCCCTCCTCTGGACATGTTCCAGTATCTCAACATCTCTGTTGAATTGAGGAACCCAGAACTGGACACAGTACTGAAGGCATGGCCTGATCAGTGTTAAGTACAAGGGAAGAATAACCTCTGCATCTTAAGTCATTTCTAGGGTAAAAAGCCCCAAGTTTCTCAGCCTGATCCTAAATCTAACTTGATTCAAAATTCCGATAATGATTTTCAGTGTGAGAGGCTGTTTGTTATCAGGGAATTCCTTTCTGTTTGTGTAGGTCACCATCATCAGAAAAGACATTAAACAGGCTATGATTGCTTCTCATACTTTGTTACCAGTAAAAGATCTGTAGAGCAGATAGGAGTGGAAGATTCAAGCATGAGTACATACCAAAATATTCATTATACTTGCCTGAAATGTGAACTTTGGGTAGGATTACATATTGAAACTTCATCTTACTGCTGATATGTATTTGTAATGCTTTTGTCTTCTTTTTCTTAACTGGTGAAATGGTAGCATCCCCTAAGCAACTTTCTGTGAGACTACATTTCATGTATCAATGTTTTAGGTGTCGATCCATAAAGCATTCATTAAGGATGTGCTAGAAATACTGAATGGTTAGACTTATAATCACTGAAGTGAGGTTTAAAATAATTCTTTGAAAAGTCATCCAAATGATACAAAAAATTGCTAGTCACTTTTAGAATATTACATGGGTTTGGAGATCTATCTTTATGAACAAGTTAATCTGCTATCTCCTGCTCAGAGTATTTATCTCGAAGATAAAAAAGTTCCATATCAGAAGTGCCTCAAGACTGATACGAACAAATCCCAGTCCCATATCCCGTGCATTTCTCTGTGACTATCTGATTCCCTGTAGAGTGGCAGCCTCCTGGTCATACCAAAGGCTTCTGTACAAATTTCTTGCAGCTTTTTTTGTCTCTTCTCACTTCTCAGGGCAATGAGTAACACTAGCATAATATTAAGAGAGTTAACAAGTAGTGACAGTGCTCGTAGACTTCTCTAGAAACATGATGTGGCAGCACAAGACAGCTCAATGAGGATGACACCAGAAATTTGCTTCAGGCTATTCTTCATGTTTCCTCAAAAAGTCATTCTTACACAAATGTTATTGAAGGGCATTGCACGTCTCTGCATCTGCAGGAGGGTCAGCATCAGAGGGGTTTGCAGCCTGCAAGTGCTACCACAGGAGATTGTAGATTATCACTAGTGGTGCCATTCAACAAGGAAGATCTGCTAATGCAGGGAACATCTCTCCATCTTGTTTGGAGACTGAAAAGAGATACATTTTGACAGTGCACATCGAAGTATTTATCTTGTGTTATGCTGGTTTCTGCCTTGCAGCACAAAACTATCAGCATTTCTAGCAAACAAGTTATCAGAGATTTGGCTTAAACTCACAAAGTCAGGTTGTCTTGTGTAGAAGGTAAGCATCCAAGTTACTGTGCCTGCAGTTTCCACCATGTGAAGGCTAAGCAATGTTTGTGAAGGACTGGGTCGGCTCTAATTGTTTAACTTTGACTATTTAAGCTTGCTTTCCTCTTTGCTCTCTTTTGCTCATCCCAGCCATACCCTCATCTCATTTGAGGCCAGATGCATGTAACGCTGACTCCAAGAGGAGCTGAGCAAATCCTGAGCCTCCTTTCACAGGGAACCCACCTGCCAGTCAAAGAGGGTTGCAGTGTCATCAGTGAGCTGCAGGCAACTCAGGGCAGATGATGCTGGTACGCTTACCTTCCATCCGAGTAGTAGTAAACTGTATTTGATGGCTTGATCTAACATATCAAATCCTGCTTGCAGAAAATTGAGATCTGAGTTTATGGCTGCCTTTTTTTTTTTTTTCAGTGAAACAGATCTGAGAGAGGAAGGAAGTGCTACATAGAGCCTGAAGTTTCCTATTTGTCTTAGCTCTGTCAGTGAGTTTCTAGGTAGCCCTTGACCTCTACCTTAACCTCTTTGAGTTTGGTTTCCCATTTTGAAAAAATAAGGACAGAGTCACTGAGGATAATAACAGAAAAAGAAAAGATCATTTTCTGAGGGGAGGAAGATTTTAGAAGCTGAATTGCAGTTAGATTTCCTATTCTACTCTCAGTATCTTGAGAGACTTTAGAGAAATAATGGGTTATCTCTATGCCTCAGTGTTTGTCTGTGATACAAAACTAGAATCACTGTTGGTTTCTCTCCTGGTTTTAGACCAAAAAACCAAACCTATTACCTTTTCAATGTCTGACTTTGGCAGAGGTCCTTTACTTTTAATAGTAGAGTCTGATAAATAGTTCTGAGATTTCTTCTCGGGGAAATCTGAGGTCAGTGGAATGATGCTGCAGAAGTACTTTATGTTAGCTAATAACACAAGAAAGAATGAAATGAAAGCAACTTGATTTTATCGAAATAGTGAAAGGTCCTGCAGGCAGACAGGAGAGAGCTCTGAGAATTCAGGATACTGTGTAGCATAGTGGAGCGACTGATCTTACCCATGGTAGTTTTGTACAGCTTTTTAAGTTCATTGTACCAAGAACCAAGTCTAGTAAACATTTAAATATGTGCTTAACTTGATAGACATGAGTGGCTTTTTGAATTCAGCATTAATGCACATATAAGCTTAGGCATGACTGTTTGCAGGGTGGGGATTTAGTATGGGATTCCCTGGTCCTTTACACACATGATTTCATTAGGTGTTGGCTGTTTCTGTAGCACTGCCTCAGGGCATGAGCCAAGCCCATCTGAAGTCAGAGGGAATCTCCACAGATTTTTATGTCAGTGGGACTGGACCCTTTATAGGAAACAAAAACAGATTTTGTGGAACATAAAAGCCAAAAAAAATCCTCCTAAATTTGTGGGGATGAAATACTCATTTCCTGTTTTAGGACTAGAGACTTTATAAATCAAGCTTTTAACCAGAGCAAAATTTCACCAGCTGTTCTATAAGCCTGTGAAAATAAGGGGAAAGTATAACATACTCTGAGCAAACCTTTCGTTTTGACTGAGTAGGAGGCATTGTTTGGCTGGGCGTAACAGTTCAGTAGGAGGTAATAGCCACGGTTATTTGGGTTCACAGGTTCTCTTGCTGTTGTATGCTGTCATGGTACCTGGTATAAAAAAAAAATCCATGATGAATATATTTACAAATGCCAGCTTATCTGTGCTTTCTTGTCATAGCTGTCATCTCACATGAGATGAGGAGAATTTCAGTTGCCGTGCCAAGCCATCCTAGATTAACTTGTATCACAGCTCCACTTTCTGCTCTTGGCATCAGCTCGTAATATACTTACAGGACTGAAAACTTGCCATTCCTGAAAGCCTTCTCAGTAATGAGCAGAGCTTGAAATGTGGATTTGGGTCTATTTGATTGCATTGTTACTCTCCCTCCTTTTATGCCCATGTGATCCAGTAGTGTGCCCATGTGGCCAAGGCGGCCAACAGCATCCTGCTTTGAGGAGTGATGTGTGGCTAGCAGGAGTAGGAAAGCGATCATGCCCGTGTGTGCAGCACTGGTGTGGCTGCATGTCAAATACTGTATTCAGTTAAGAAGGACATTGACTTTCTGGAGCATGTCTAGAGAAGGATGATGAAGCTGTTGAAGGGTCTAGAGAGCAAGTCGTATGAGGAGTGGCTGAAGGAACTGGGATTGTTTAAACTGGAGAAGAGAAGGCTGAGGGGAGACCTCATTGCTTTCCACAGCTACCTGAAAGGAGACTGTAGTGAGACAGAGGCTAATTTCTTCTCCCAGGTAAAAAACAATAGGACAAAAGCAAACAGCCTCAAACTGCACCAGCAGAGATTTATATTGGATATTTTTAAAAAGTTCTATAGTGAAAGAGTGGTCAGGCATTGGAATAGTTTGCCCAGTCACCACCCCTGGAGGTGTCCAAGATATGTGTGGATATGCCTCTTCAGGACATGGTTTAATGGCCATGGTGGTGTTAGGTTGACAGTTGGACTCAATGATCTTAGGGTCTTTTCCAAGCAAAATAATTCTATGAATGATAGGTTGGTAGGTGTAGTTCATTCTTCCAGTACTGGCTTTGCACTTTGCTCTCTGACGTCTGATTTCAGATGAAGCATTCCTTAATTGCAATCCCTGATTCTTGCACTCAGTAAGACAACAAACAGAAATGATGGCTAAAAGAGAGGACAAAAAAGAGAGGGGGAAAGGAAAAAACACCAGCTGTCTGCTGGTCAAATAAGAGTGTCCAGTATGCTAGTGGTGCATGACTTCAGTAAAGGCAGTTAAGAATATTCCTCTAAAGAGGAAAATAGATACCATGACGGATGAAATAACAGCTGAAATGAGAGGATAAAATATGGTAAAAGTCAATCAAGATAAGTATAGCGTTGTCAGCTTGGAGTGTCATTGTGTTTTGAGTGCTCATAGCTGCTGGGAACCTGCTCCTTCACAGCTCCTCAAAGTACCAACTGATCATAAATACTCAGAAGATCCAGCTTTGGAAGGCCTTTGTTTTTTACTGGTAGCTTTTTCCCAGTTTCTTGGAGATAGCTGCAAAAGTTGCTCTCAATTACATACCCAGAAGGTTAGTCTCTCTCTGGGAGTTAAAGGAAGATCCAAAGGAAGAACTAGTACTGAAGATGTTTTAAAATGCTTAATTACAGGTGCTAGAAGTTTTAGAGGGCAATTTGCAGTAACTAGAACTGGACCTGGTTAATTGTTGGTTGTTCAATACTCTGAAAATCAGGAAGCTCTATTGTTTTTTTTCCATCAGGGAAAATGAATCATAGTTGCAACTCTTATCCTGGGGCCACAAGGGCAGAAATGGATTCTCTGGTTTCTATTAAGATGCAAATTGAGATCTTTTCCACTTTAGAGAAGTGATGATATCTCTTTGTAGAATGAATTCATTGGTATCTAGTAAATGTCTTTTTTCCCCCTTCTTTCTTGCAACATCTTTTTATAAGTCTTAGAGAAATTTAATATCTTTGAGATCCCTATCCTTCTAAACAGGGATTCAGCATTTTTGGGAGCAGACTGGCTGACAGAGACAGTCCAACAGTGTGACTGAGCTGAACAAGGTGTTTCTTCAGCAAGCCAAGCTGCAACACAGAAAGCTCTAAGGAAGCACTGTACTGAAATCTGATCTGGGAAGGTGCTTGGTGGGTTTGACATTCGTGATTTACACTGAATGAATTAGGGTGCCTGACTGAAATAGTTTTGCTTTCAATCCTAAATTGATGGTGAAAATGCTGTGATCTTCACCAAGACCAAACTTTTGTCTCTTCTTTCACATAGGAAAGAGCTTCCTATCACAGGGCACTTGGCCATACCTGTATTAAACACAGTGTTACAAGAAAGTCTGCATCAAGAGCCACAAAAACATCAGCTCTTCCCTTTTCCCTCGCCCAAATATACCTCATGCAGCCATCCCCCTAGAAACCACAAAAAGCAAGGTGAGTTTCATCTCACCCAGTTGAGATCACATCCTCTTCCCTTACCAGCACCTCCTCAGACAGAAAGCTGTTTTAAAATGAGCAAGTTGTGTGATGAAATTAATGGCTATATCTTTCTGATGGAAGAGGTAGCAAGATTCTCTGAAAGTAGCACCAGCTTCCTTGTTTTATGTAGGAGGCTACCTTGCAAAATAACCCAGTAATCTCAATTAAAGAATGTGTTTTAATGCAAATAGCAATCTTATTCCTAGCAGTGAAATTTCAAGCCTTTTCAATGTCTTAGTTACACTCTGCTGTTGCTCCATATATTCCACAGGGCTTCTGGAACCATTAGGTTGTGCAACATGCATACAATATGGTTGTCAAGTCACTCTTATTTCTTGTATGGCAATTAGTTGCTGAGATTAGCTATACTAGAGAGGAGAGGAGGTTTAAAAGACACATTAAGGTAAGACCTGGAAAAAATGAGAAAGAAAAGATCTCAAGGAATACAAGCTGAGGGTTCCTGGGGAGTGGTGTTTCTGTGAGAGACATGTTAAAAGGCTAAAACAATGTAAAACCTGAAAGGAGTGCTTGAAGCACTTCAGGAATGGCCCACAAGAGGAGACCCCAGTAGGTGGCTAGGAAAGTTGAAGGCTATTTCCAGAGATCATAGAATGAACCAGGTTGGAAGAGACCTCCAACATCATCCAGGCCAACCTAGCACCCAGCCCTGTCCAATCAACTAGACCATGGCACTAAGCACCTCAGCCAGGCATTTTTTGAATACTTCTAGGGACAGCAACTCCACCACCTCCCTGAGCAGCCCATTCCAATGGCAAATCACTCTCTCTGTGAAGAAATTCCTCCTAACATCCAACTTATACCTCCCCCAGCACAACTTGAGACTGTGTCCCCTTGTTCTGCTGCTGGTTGCCTGGCAGAGGATACCAACCCCCACCTGGCTACAGCCTCCCTTTAGGTAGTTGTCGAGAGCAATGAGGTCATCCCTGAGCCTCTTTTTCTCCAGGCTGCACACCCCCACCTCCCTCAGCCTCTCCTCACAGGGCTGTGAGGCCTCTCACCAGCTTTGTCACCCTTCTCTGGACATGTTCCAGTATCTAAGCACCTCTATGGAATTGAGGAGTCCAGAACTGGACACAGTACTCAAGGTGTGGCCTGACCAGTGCTGAATACAGGGGAAGAATAACCTCTCTTGTCCTACTGGCCACATTGTTCCCGATCCAGGCCAGGATGCAATTGGCTCTCTTGACCACCTGGGCACAATGCTGGCTCATGTTCAGCCTACTATTTACCAGTATCCCCAATTCCCTTTCTTCCTGGCTGCTCTCTAGCCACTCTGCATGGATCCTAAATATTGGTAATGCAATGTTGTGGGACAGAAAAGGCTGTAATGAAGGGTATTAATGGTGCAAGATGGGATTCTCCAAAATTAATATTGTTTACTAATTTTGACATTCAGGACTCTTGCCAGCTACCCAGTAAATGTTAATAATAATAGATTCTGTGTAACGGCCATGAAAGCATTATAGAAAGGAATAACAGAATCTGGAACACTTATGACATAACTAACAATAATACAACAAACCTGAAACTCAATCGAACTGGAAAGAGGTTGTTGCAGTCAATTGTACCGCTTGCCCACTAGAGGCACTAGAGTGCACACTAGAGTGCCCACTAGAGGCACTAGAGCAGTGATATGGACAGCGGAATTGAGTGCACCCTCAGCAAGTTTGCAGATGACACCAAGCTGTGTGGCACAGCTGACTTGCTGGAGGGCAGGGATGCCATCCAGAGGGACCTGGACAGGCTGGAGAGGTGGGCCCAGGCCAACCTCATGACGTTTAACAAGGCCAAGTGTAAGGTCCTGCACCTGGGTCGGTGCAATCCCAGGCACAGATACAGGCTGGGTGATGAATGGCTGGAGAGCAGCCCTGAGGAGAAGGACCTGGGGGTCTGGGTCGACGAGAAGCTCAACATGAGCCGGCAGTGTGCACATGCAGCCCAGACAGCCAACCGAGTGCTGGGCTGCATCAAGAGAAGTGTGGCCAGCAGGGCAAGGGAGGTGATTCTCCCCCTTTACTCTGCTCTCGTCAGACCCCACCTGGAGTACTGTGTGCAGTTCTGGAGCCCCCAATACAAGAAGGACATGGAACTGCTGGAGCGGGTCCAAAGGAGAGCCACGAAGATGATCAGAGGGCTGGAGCACCTCTGCTATGAGGACAGGCTGAGAGAGTTGGGGCTCTTCAGCCTGGAGAGGAGAAGGCTTCGAGGAGACCTTATAGTGGCCTTCCAGTATTTGAAGGGAGCCTACAGGAAAGCTGGGGAGGGACTATTTACACGGTCTAGTAATGTTAGGACGAGGGGGAATGGGTTTAAGCTGGAAGAGGGGAGATTTAGACTGGATGTTAGGAGGAAGTTCTTTACAGTGAGGGTGGTAAGGCACTGGAACGGGTTGCCCAGGGAGGTTGTGGATGCTTCCTCCCTGGAGGTGTTTAAGGTCAGGCTGGATGAGGCCTTGGGCGAGCTGCTCTAGTGGGAGGTGTCCCTGCCTGTGGCAGGGGGTTGGAGCTGGATGATCCTTGAGGTCCCTTCCAACCTAAACCATTCTATGATTCTATGATTCTATGATTCTACAGTTTCCAGACAGTACCCAAACACTTGCAGGGAGTTCTGTCAGTGTCTTGATAGCCATTATGGCAAGAAAAGGGCAGTTGCTAGGCTGGACCCAACCAGACACAAGCAGGATTCAGCAGCCTGGTGTTTAGTGTGCCAAACTCCTGATGTTTTGCAGAAAAGGCCAAGAAGTATCCTAATAGATGACAAGGATATAACTTGCAGACAGAAAGTTTCTTCTGGGTAACTCCAGACAGTCATTGATTAGCTTCTGCCCTGAGGTGTTACAGTTTATATCCCTAATATCTTTTTATATTGCCTAATAAAACTGTTGGCTGTTGCCATTATATGGGTAATGGACATTTATATAAAACTCTTTATGAGCTGTAGATGGAGATCATCCTCTTCATCACATACATGGAGCCATCCTTGAGTAAAAAATGGCAGCCATCTAGTAGCCTGGCACTGTTAGCAAACCTCAGTTACACTGGAGAGGAAGAAGGACTCCTCTTCAAGTTCAGACTGCATGAAAAAGTTAGAAAACCAGATTTTCCTTCTCCCAGAAGAGATTAGACCAACACAAGGCCTTTCTGTGCTTCCTGGAAGACACTAGCTCTAAGTTTGGTTTTCTGTTGTGTATTGCCTTTAGAAAGAGAGAAGACCATTGCATTTCAGACATATCATGGAGGAGTTCATTTCCAAGGGTCATCTGCTGCAATTTGAGAGAGGCACAGCAGACTCCATCATCGACTGAATTAATTCAAATGTGTGTTTCTACAGGCAGATTTGATGTATTAAAAAATGCCTGCTTGAACACATCTACCTTTTGCAAATTCTGTACTCTTTCTTAAAATAATTTTGTGTGCTCTTAGGGTTTTTTTTCTGCAAATCACAAGAATCAGTCCTCTAGGAATGAAGAAAAATCATTGTTGAACCTAAATCTAAAACGTGACTGGCCATTTCCTCTCACAAAACTGTTTTCCAAAAGGCAGAGTGAAAGATAACTACAGAAGATATGAAGGCTTTGCTCTTGTCAAGGGAAAGATCTGTCTGAAAGAGATGTAAATACCTAAAACATAAGAAAAAAAAACCAATCCAGGCAATATGAGCAATGATTTTACATTTCAAGACTGAGAGGAGAACAAGTTCTCTTCTTTGTTTGGTTTATGCAGTAGGTAACATTTGATGTAAAAATCCATTTCAAAAAGAAAACTATTTTTTCCTCTCTTTGCTTTTGTATACATAATAGTATCCAGCAGTCATGTAAAGATGTCTATTTCAAAGGATGAGAATTAGTTAAAAGCAAACTGGAAAAATAATCTCCATAATCTGCCAAGGATAAATATTTCCTTTCTGTGACAACTGGGGAAACTGAGAACAGAACTTAGGCAGATTGCTAAGGGCTTCACATACCTGAGCTTGCATTAGAAAAGTGGAGTCTTTGTCTTGTGGGCTTTCCTCCTAAAAAAGTGGAGGGGGGTTGTCTCATACCATTAATTTCCCTGTCTTTCTTAAACACATCATTAGAATAATATCTTACCCATTTGAATTAATCGGATAGAAAACATTAACTTTTGCAAAGGTATTAGAGCTTCACCAAGGAGCACTCACAGATATTACAGAGTAACATCAAAATTAACATGGAAGCAATTTAGTCCCTCAGTTTAAAGGCCTTCAGCAAAGGATTAAGGCTTTCCCATCACACACTTCCTTAGATACTCCCTGCTTATCCTGTTCCCCTTATTTACTGTGCTAGTTCCCTTCTTAACCTAAAACTAATGCTGAGAATCTTTCCTTTGGCTTCTGATAGTTTCATTATTCAATTCAAAAAAAGAGAATGTGCCAGTGTTTTTATCAATGTTTATGCTGTTCTCTAGATATTACAGTTGATTTCATGTTTGTGAAACTTTGCCCCCCCTCCAGAGCAAAGACTGAAAATAAATCCTTGTATGAGAAGGATTACAGAATGGAGAAAGCAGTGTTCATTAATACATCCCAATCAAGCTTGATGAGAAAGCCTTGCATATTGGTCCTATGGATTAGCAATGAAGTAGCATAAAATATTTTTTTTTACTGCTAGTAAAGGTGATAGTGCTGGAAAGGTTGAGCGCATTTTGGCTTGTAGCAAATAAGATCATAGAATCAGAATGGTTTAGGTTGGAAGGGGCCTCAAAGCTCGTCCTGTTCCAACCCCCTCCCATAGGCAGGGACACCTCCCACTAGAGCAGGTTGCTCAAGGCCTCATCCAATCTGGCCTTGAACACCTCCAGGGAGGGAGCATCCACAACCTCCCTTGGCAGCCTGTACCAATGTCTCACCACCCTCACTGTAAAGAACCCTTTCCTAACATGCAGTCTAAATCTCCCCTCCGCCAGTTTAAACCCATTACCCCTCCTCCTGTCATTACATGACCTTGTCAGTAGTCCCTCCCCAGACTTCCTGTAGGTCCCTTTCAGACGCTGAAAGGCCACGATAAAGTCTCTTTGAAACCTTCTCTTCTGCAGGCTGAAAAGCCCCAACTCCTGTAGCCTGTCCTTATAGCAGAGCTGCTGCAGCCCTCTGGTTATCTTCATGGCCCTCCTCTGGACTTGCTCTAACAGTTCCATGTCTTTCTTATGTTGGGGGCTCCAAGACTGCGCACAGTACTCCAGATAGGGTGTTATGAGAGCACAGTAAAGGAGCAGAATCCCCTTCCTTGCCCTGCTGGCCACGCTGCTCTTGATTCAGCCCAGCAAATGGTTGCTGTCTGGGCTGCATGTGCACACTGCTGGCTCATGTTGAGCTTTGCATCAACCCAGACCCCCAGGCCCTTTTCCTCAGGGCTGCTCTCAGCCATTCCCCACCCAGCCTGTATCTGTGCCTGGGATTGCGCCGACTCAGGTGCAGGACCTTACACTTGGCCTTGTTGAATGTCATGAGGTTGGCCTGGGCCCACCTCTCCAGCCTGTCCAGGTCCTTCTGGATGGCATCTCTGCTCTCTAGCATGTCAACTGCTTTGTGTCATCTGCAAACTTACTGAGGGTGCACTCATTCCTCTGTCCATATCACTGACAAAGATGTTAAAGAGCACTGGTCCCAGCACTGACCCCTGAGGGACGCCATTTGTCACTGCTCTCCAGGTGGACATTGTGCCCTTGATCACCACTCTCCGTATGCCTCCATCCAGCCAATATCTTATCCAGCAGTGCTCCACCCATCAAGTCTGTGTTTTTCCGGTTTGGTGACCAGGATGCCATGCCCTTGGTGAAGCCATTGCTGATTACCACCAATCACCTCTTCTTTTTTTTACATTTGCCTTAGCAGAGCCTTCAGGAGGATCTGCTCCATGACCTTGCCAGGCAAAGAGGTGAGACTGACTGGTCTGTAGTTCCCAAGGTCATCCTATTTTCCCTTCTTGAAGATAGGTGCTATGTTTGCCCTTTTCCAGTCAGCAGGAGCTTCACCAGTCTGCCATGACCTTTCCAATATGATAGACAGTGGTTTAGCAACTTCATCTGCTAGTTCCCTCAGGACCTGTGGGTGGATTTCATTAGGCCCTATGGACTTGTGCACATTCAGATTCCTTAGGTGCCCGTGAACATGATCTTCAATTTTAGTGGGCAGATCTTCCTTCTCCCATTGTAGTTGGAGTCCTTGCTGTTGAAGACTGAGGCAAAGAAATCATTGAGCACCTCAGCCTTATCTGTGTCCTTTGTCACCAGCTCTCCATTTCCCTTCTGGAAGGGTCCCACATCCTCCTTATTCCTCCTTTTCTCACTAATATACCTGAAGAAGTTCTTGTTCCCATTAATGTCCCTAGCCAGATTTAATTCTAGCTGTTCTTTAGCTTTCCTAACCTGAGCTCTGGTTGCATGAACAATTTCTTTGTATTTGTCCCAGGTTACCTGTCCTTGCTTCCACTCTCTTTAGGCTTTCTTCTTGCATCTGTGTTCAGGAGCTCTCTATTCATCCATGCAGGCCTCCTGGTGTTCTTACCTGCCTTCCTGTTTTTTGGGATGCATTGCTCTTGGGCCTGGAGGAGGTGATCCTTGAACATTGAGCAGCTTTCCTGGGCCCTGCTTCCTTCCAGAATTTTTTTCCCATGGCACCCTGCCGAGGAGGTCCCTGAAGAGGTTGAAGTCTTATTTTTTTCACCAGAGCAGTGAATTTGCTATGCACCCTCCTTGACGCCTTGAGGATCTTAAACTCTACAATTTCATGGTCACTGCAGCCAAGGTCACCCTTCAGCTTCACTTCACTCACCAGCCCCTTCTTGTTGGTGAGGACTAGGTCCAGCATAGCACCTTTTCTTGTGGGTTCCTCTACCAGCTGGAGGAGGAAGTTATCATCAGTGCATTCCAGAAACCTCTTAGATTGCCTCTCCTGTTGCAGTGCACTAGGTGAAAGGAAGTTTTCTACTGACAGATTACAAGAGATAGTGGAAGTGGAGATGAGCAGCAAATGTAACTATCAACATATTTCAGCCAGAGGAGAATCAGAATGAGCCTGCTGTGTGCACTCATGCTCCTATAAATACCTGAACATGCACTTCAGAAATTTTTGCAGGTGACATTCCATGTGAAAAGTTGATCCAATTTACCTGAGCCCTTTTTATTAAGCAGCTGCTAGTTCTGTATTTTTAAGCAGTATTGCTTGTGTGGTGAATTTGTGATGTGCACAAAAGTTATATCTGCTTGGAGTTTCTTGCTGGTAGGAAGAAAGAAAAAACTGAGCTCAAACGAGCATCAGATGCCAGGGCACCCTAGACTGGAAGGCAGGAGCATTTTGGGTTCAGAAGAACTCAGAGTACATTCTGAAGCCTGGTCTTGGAGAGAATATCTAGAGTCTTTTGTGGTTTGTTTTTCTCAGGAGCCCTTTAGATTAGATTACCATAGGTGGCAGGAGAGTGTAGACTGGAAGCACTGAGATGGCAAGTGTGTCAGAGAGAAGCAGAGACTAGATTGGGACAAGTAAAGGTAAAGGAGCAGTCAGGAGTATATTCCTACATGGCACAAAAATGGAAATGGGGGGACATCAGGGCAGGGAAAGAGTGAGAGTGGGAATGAATGCAGAAAGGCTGGAGAAACTAATTTTGAGGAAGGTTGTACAGTAGAGCTCGGAGTGCTTGTGCTGTCCTGTTTCACAGTATTACTGAATCACAGAATCAATCAGGTTGGAAAAGACCTCTAGGATCATCAAGTTCAACCTATCTTCTAACCCTTCTAATCAACTAAACCATGGCACTAAGTGCCTCAGTACAGTCTCCAGTAAAAAAAAAAAAGTATAACATCTTAAATCCTCTGTCAAGAAAAGTCCATGGAGATGTCAACTGTTAAGCCCTACCTTATGGTTCATCTCTGGACGTGATACTGCACACTTCTAATGCCATCAGGCCTATAAGGCACTTGAAGAGCACCAGTGCAGAAAGCTGGATCTGCCTCTAAGGTACAGGGAAAGCTTTTTGTGTTCTGGGATGCTACCAAGGCAAGTCCTGCTCTTTCTCTTGGACAGTGTTTGTAAAGATTGGTGAAGGAATCTGTACATAGATGCTTCTTTCCCATTTCTCCCCTCCATGTGCTCTCCTAAGATGCACTATGTCTCTCACAAAGCCAGATGTACTTATTTTTCAGTGATGCTGATGCTAGTGCTTGGTACTCACATATCCCCACTGCATCATCAGCCTTTGGTTTGGCACTGGGCTTCAGTATGAAGCACAAGGCATCCCTCAGCACTGGCTGGTGAGGTCAGCTGGAGGAGTTCTGCACTATCAGGCTGGGCTGTCTCCAGGATGTTAAGAATTTTTTTTTCTCTTTTTATCCTTAGAAAGCTAAAAGGCTGCCAGAAAGCTGTCTGTTGGCCTTGGGTCTGTGCTAGTATCTGATTCATGGCTGGGAGAAGGTGCTTGGCCTGGCATGAGTGATGTCAGGGACTCACTGGCAAGTTAACAGTGTAGAGGAATGATTTCTAATGCTTGGGAAGATTCCTGGCGCTGTTTGTAAGCAGAAGTGTATATAAGTTTATAAGCATATGTGTAAGCATACTCTCTAACTACTGTTTCCCCACAAACCCTGTCATTTTTCAATGATCCTTCATTTATTCAATCCAGATAGAAGCTGGTTCCTTTGATTTACATTTTTTACACTTTTTTTTTCATTCTCCTGCATATTTTAAATCTGGAATGAGTGTTTGTGATCTTCCAGTCTGATTGCCCACGTAACGCTGCATTTCCCCATCCGTCGACAAAAGTGATAGTTAAATGGTTAGAGTGTTCCCTTTATAAGCAAACAACCTGTTCTTTTGGCGCTTTTTGGTACACTTGGAAATGATCACTGGTAGATTTAAATTAGCAGGATACCACTTTGAATGCAAGTATACCAGATTTTAGCCTGCATTCATTTTGAAACAGGGCTTCTGTGCTCATATTCTCCTTGCATTTATCTGTCATTCTCTTCCTCAAGGTTTCTTCCACTTGTGCGGTTTCAATCACATTTAGCAATGGTTCCAAGGAGATTATTTTTTGATAAATTCTAATATAACAGAGGGTGGACTGATAAGAGAGACATTGTTAATATCCCCAGGATAAGGGCCATAACTTGAACTCAAGTGTTATGAGGGCATCAGAGAGTACAGCTCCAAGGTCCATTCCAACCCAATGCATTCTCTAGTGCTATGATTGTGCGGTATAGATCCATAGGAGACCAGGCTTCCCCAGTTATACTGCCTGCTGAAAACTGTGTTGTGTGCTTTGTCCATATTTACAAACCTGAGCATTTCCTGGGGCTCTCCTGGATTTTATTTTCAAATTTACTCCAAATGGAAGTCATAGAGTCATAGAATCATAGAATCAACCAGGTTGGAAGAGACCTCCAAGATCATGCAGTCCAACCTATCACCCAGCCCTATCCAGTCAACAAGACCATGGCACTAAGTGCCCCATCCAGTCTTTTCTTGAACACCCCTAGGAATGGTGACTCCACCACCTCCCTGGGCAGCCCATTCCAATGGCAATCACTCTCTCTGTGAAGAACTTCCTCCTAACATCCAGCCTATACCTCCCCCAGTTCAACCTGAGACTGTGTCGACTCATTCTGAGAGAAGAGACTAACCCCCACCTGGCTACAGTCTCCCTCCAGGTAGTTGTGGACAGCAGTGAGGTTACCCTTGAGCCTCCTCTTCTCCAGGCTAAACAATCTCAGTGCTCTCAGCCTCTCCTCATAGGGCTTGTGTGTTTCTTTCTTTTTCCACTCCTATACAAATGTGAATATATTCCTGGATCTGATCCCAACAGACATTTTCTTTTAAAACTGAGGATGATCTGAATACAGGACTCAGATGAACAGGCCAGGATAGCTCAGAACTTGGAGTTTTGTGCAAGTGAGTAAGAATCTATTGGCAATTTTCAGCTTGAATGTCTATTTTGTTTATGGATCACAGCAGAAGGAAAAAAAAAAAAGTTATAAAAATATTTTAGGAGTTGAATTAGAAATGGAAAAGTGTTCCAGAAATCACCTCTGTATCACTCATGGTTTCTGGTGTTGGCACACTCTGTATCAGGAATCACTGCTGAAGCTTTGAACAAAAGCTGTAAACTGGAAGAATAAAACATGTTTCTGGTCCAATTCTGTGATGTCTATGCACTGAACTGGATCATAGCAAAATGGAATGCTCTTCTTCTGTAGCAAGTGGCAGAATATGTAGCAGCTGGTAGGGGGAAAAAAAAAGAAAAGGGAAAAAAAACTACAGGAAGAAGTATGAAAAAAATGAGAAGAAATTAGAAAAGCTGCATGCAAACACTAGTGAATCATTCCCACAGGCTTCCTGCTTGCCTAGTATGCTTTTTGAGTGCCAAGACTAAGGAAAATCACACCACTTCATTAAGGTAAGCTACTTTTCAAAGGCAAGCCTGGCATGTGAACACTCCATTTGAGGGAGGACATTACAGCCTTAATGCACTATTAAAATGCACAGATGTTGGCATAAGCTCTTTTGGATGAGCAGCACTGCCAGAGTAGTAGTGGAGAGTTTACTATCCTTCCCATCCTCACTTTGATGATAACTGGCCTACTGCTTGCTTAATACTGCTGTGGTCACCTGTCTGCTAGACTGATAACAAAGCCTCTGCATGCAGGGGATCAATGTCCCATGAATCTGCTTTCTTGCTGTTTATGTGTGTGGCAGACACCAAGAAAGTTGTGATGGTTTGGGAGTTACCTGCCCCCGCCCCCCCCCAGTGAAATCACCCAGACTAGGTTCAGCCGGCTGGAACTTAAGGAATGAAGCTGTATTTACAGCTTAGCACAATTTACAAGCATATGTATACACAATATTTACAGTTATATACAAGTTAAAAGTAATACAGAAACACAAAATCCCTCCCAAAACAGATTGCCAGGAGGCTCTTGACCCAAACCTCTTCCCCCCCCATACTTTCCCTCCCTTCAGAAATAACCAGACCAATCCCCATATATCTCACGTGATAAATCTAGAGAGAGGTGAGATGTCAAAAAGATGACAAGGAAGTTAGAGGGAAAAGGGTTAGGTCAGATTAAAGAGTTAAGGCAGAGGCAACCATAGAGAGCAGACTGCCAGAGAGGAAGAGCAGAACTGAGAGCTGAGAAGTGTGTGAGGAGTGTCGTATCGATATTTTGACTAGCTACATTTCTCAGCAGAAGAATGGGTGATATAGGGGTACTGTTGCTTTTTTTTTCCTTTCTTCTCACAGCCAAGGATTTAATTTCTCTCAGAAAAATATTCCAGTTAGCCTCAAACCAGCACACGGGTTCAACCAGATAATGCTTCACTTCAGCCTGTACCTACTAGGTTCACAGTTGTCACACAGAGAGACATTCATAGAATCATGGAATCACCCATGATTCCACCAGGTTGGAAGAGACTTCTAAAAGTCAGATAGTCCAGCTGCCCTGCAATGAGCAGAGGCAACCTCAATTAGATCAGGTTCCCCAGAGCACAATTAAGCCTCACCTTGTATATCTCCAGGGATGGAGCCTCAACTACCTCTCTGGAAACCTGTTCCAGTCTTCAACCACCCTCATTGTAAAGAATTTGTTCCTAATATCCAATGTACATCTACTCTTCTCTAATTTAACACCATTGCTCCTCATCCTGTCACTACAGGCCTTTGTAAAAAAGTCATTCTCCATCTTTCTTGTAGGATCCTTTTGGGTACTGGAAGGCTGCTATTAGTTTTCCCAGAGCCTTCTTTTCTCCAGGCTGAAAAACCTCAGCTCCCTCAGCCTGTCCCTATAGCAGAGGTGCTCCAGCTCTTTAATAATTTTAATGGCCCTCCTCTGGACCCACTCCATCAGGTTCATGTCCTTCCTATATTGAGGACTCCAGATCTGGACACACTACTCCATATGAGGTCTCCCCAGAGCATAGTGGCAGAATCACTTCTCTGGATCTGCTGGCCAGGCTTCTTTTGGTGCAGCCCATTATGTGATTTGCCTTCTGGGCAGCAAGTGCATACTGCCTGCTCATGTCCAGCCTCTCATCCATCAGCACACTCAAGTCCTTTTCCCCAGTGCCGCTTTCTATCACCTCATAGGTGATAGGCATATCATATGGCAGCCTGTAATGAGGGTTGTTCTGACCCAAGTGTAGGACACTGCATTTGGTATTGTTGAACCTCATAAAGTTCACCTGGGCCCACCTCTCTGGCTTGCCCAGGTCCCTCTGGATAACATCCTGTCCTTCTAGTGTACCAACAACACCACTCAGCTGGGTGTCATCTGTGAACTTGCTGATGGTGCCCTCGATCCCACTGTTTATAACATTGATAAAAATATTAAACAACACAGGTCCCAATACAAATCTCTGAGGGACACCACTTGTCACTGCTTTCCATCTGGATTCAAACCATTGAGCACTGCCCTCTGGATGCAACTATCCAGCTGATCCCTTATCCACTGGGGCTTTTGAGACCAATTGCACTCACTTTGGATCTGAAAAGAAGATATGGATTTGTATGAGAGCATACATTTGCTACATAAGGCAAATGTACTGCAGACAGGCTGAACTCAAATCAGGTCAGAGGAGAACCTAGGACAAACTTTTGGGCTTTTACCCTAGTGGATGTACCTTCAATGGCAAATGACAGAAACTATCATTTGGCTGATACTAAGATCAGGACCACTTGGGAAAAACATTCTCACAGGTGCTGTCTCTGAAGCCATTCAGCTGGTTACAAGTGCCAAAGCACAGCTGATTGTAGCTTCAAAAGGTATTCAGTGGGTCAGCTCAGATGGGGATGTTTAATACTTGATTAATTTGATTAACTTTACAGTTGGCCATGTTGACATCCTCCAGCTGTTTTGTGTAAGCAGTGATGCAAAGCCTGGTTAAGCATGGGCTCCAAAAGATGGTGCTTTTATGAAAGACATCATGGCTAGTTAAAAGAGGACACGCCTATATTTAGGAAATGTTGCTTGTGTGCAGTGATAATTACAGCAGAGTTCAAATATGGCAAGATTTCTAAAAAAAAAAGATTGCTGAGAAAAATAAGTTCAGATTTTGGGACATAAATTGTCGAACACTGCTGCAGACACCAGGAAAGAAGTCCCAATGAGGATAGTTGATACACTGAAATGAGCATAGAGTGAAAGAAATAGTTTGGCCTTTGATACCACTGCAGTTTGCTGCTGAACTGTTTCTCAGTTTCTAGAAATCACTGGCTAATTATCCTGAAAAATCAGGATTCTTTGAATGCATAAATACCTCAAACAGCGTTTTAAAAACAATTGTAAACTCAAAAGCAATCAATACATTTGAAAAAAAAAAAGTCAGTTGTTAGAGTGCATACTGCAAAATGAGAAAATACTTTTTTAAGATTTTGGGATGGTTTTGGTCAGTATCAGTTTTCTCTATTGCTATGGATTAGCTCTTCAATGCCTGCCTCTTATGCTTAAGTAACCTATCGTATCATGCAATCATAGAATCAGACAGGGTCAGAAGGGACCACAAGGATCATCTGGTTCCAACTCCCCCTGCCATGGGCAGGGACACCCTACCCTAGAGCAGGCTGGCCACAGCCTCATCCAGCCTGGCCTTAAACACCTCCAGGGATGGGGCCCCAACCACCTCCCTGGGCAACCCATTCCAGGCTTTCACCACTCTCACAGTGAAGAGCTTCCTCCTCATGTCCAGTCTGAACCTACCCACCTCCAACTTTGCTCCATTCCCCCTAGTCCTGTCACTCCCTGGTATCCTAAAAAGTCCCTCCCCAGCTATTTTGTAGATCCCCTTCAGATAGTGGAAGGCCACAATGTGCCAACTAAACCTATGCCAACTAAAAGGCTCTTGGTGCACCCTGACTTTTGCAGCGAGGTGGAAGCACAGTCTGGTTCCTGGGAATCCAGCTGGTATTTTGGGCATCAACTGCTCCAGTGGGTTTTATCTATGTCAGTGCTTTTGAGGGAAGTTGTTATTTTGAAAAAAAAACCACGTTTTTTATGCCTGTCAGATTTACTGAATTTTTTTTTTTTAGAGCTAGGCAGGCTTGAAATTAAAACAACAAGCAATGTGTTAGCAGGATTAACTGCTTAATTATGTAATTGTTAGCAGAAGAAGAAACCCATGGCAGGCAGCACTTGATTATACTTAAACTACACTCCTCCTTAGCTGTTTTAGTGCCTCAGCCAGGCAATAAACTAGGAAGCTGCAGCAGCACTGAATTGTGCCTACCACTGCTGTGGCTTGGTTTAGAAGACATGGAGTTCCATTTGCCATACTCCTTTTAAAGATAGATTCTTCTTCACTTTTGCTAACTATCTTTCTTCTAACTTTCCCCCATTTTTTCTAAATGGGAATGTAATATTAACTTTGGTACTAAATATGATTGTGATGACTCACAATTTTCTCTTAGGTCTCCAGAGAACTATGTTTCCCTGCTGCGTACAGTTTTCTTGTACTTGAATTAGAAAATGCAGATATAGCAAGTTGGACCTCCTCTCTGCTCTCAAGAGGTTTCTTCAAATTTACTTCTCTCTTATATTGCACGCTTGCCTAAATTTTTGCCATACCTTATAAACCCCACTGCAGTTTCACATGACAAACAATTCGCCCTCAAATATTCCTCCCCTCTTACACAGGTTATTTTTTGCATCCCTGGACTGAGATGTGCTGCCTCACCTCCTGCTGACAGAGCTGTTGTGGGATCATCCTGTCAACTGCTTCAGGAAACTGAGTTTCTTTCCCTATGCAATGTTTTGCACTGTGAAACCACATCCTTCCTTCCAGAAGAGGTAAGCCTTTTTCAGACTCTTCTGGATGTTTTTTACATTTCATAGGATCATAGAATCAACCAGGTTGGAAGAGACCTCCAAGATCATCCAGTCCAACCTAGCACCCAGCCCTGTCCAATCAACTAGACCATAGCACTAAGTGCCTCAGCCAGGATTTTTTTTGAACACCTCCAGGGATGGCAACTCCACCACCTCCCTGGGCAGCCCATTCCAATGGCAAATCACTCTCTCTGTGAAGAACTTCCTCCTAACATGCAGCCTATACCTCCCCCAGCACAACTTGTCTCTTTGTTCTGTTGCTAGTTGCCAACCCCCACCTGGCTACAGCCTCCCTTCAGGTAGTTGCAGACAGCAATGAGGTCTGCCCTGAGCCTCCTTTTCTCCAGGCTAAACACCCCCAGCTCCCTCAGCCTCTCCTCATACGGTTTGTGTTCCAGGCCTCTCACCAGCTTTGTCATCCTTCTCTGGACACGTTCCAGTATCTCAACACCTCTCTTGAATTGAGGAGCCCAGAACTGGGCACAGTACTCAAGGTGTGGCCTGACAAGTGCTGAGTACCAGGGAAGAATAACCTCCCTTGACCTACTGGCCACACTGTTCCTGATACAGGCCAGGATGCAATTGGCTTTCTTGACCACCTGGGCACACTGCTACCTCATGTTCAGCTACTATCTACCAGCACTCCCAGGTCCCTCTCTCCCTGGCTGCTCTCCAGCCACTCTGTCCCCAGCCTGTAGCACTGTTTGGGGTCGTTGTGACCAAAGTGTAGAACCCTGCACTTGGCCTTGTTAAATCTCATCCCACCTATCCAGCCTGGCAAGGTCCCTCTGCAGAGCTCTCCTACCTTCCAATAGATCAACACCTGCTCCTAGCTTGGTGTCATCTGCAAACGTAATGATGCTGGACTCAATCCCCTGGTCCAGATCATCAATAAAAATATTGAACAGGACTGGGCCCAGCACTGATCCTTGGGGAACACCACTAGTGACTGGCTGGCAACTGGATGCCATTCAGCACCACTCTATGATTTTCTGAGAATCCAGCTGGGATAAGATTGAACAGGTTAAATAACTTTCATGTAGCTAAAGAGCTAATTTGAACTGTGCTTAGGTATGTGAACTCAAAGTCTAAAAATGTCCAACTTTCTCAAAACTTGCATGCAATGCTTGACTTTTTTTTTGGGAGAGGTGGAGTGACCAATACTTAAGATCAGTCTGACATGTCCCATAAAGGCACATACATAAAAAGTAGAGAGGATTCAAGACCTGCAGAGAACTATGATGAATTATATCTACTTAAAAAAAGTATTGAAAATAGCCACTGTCCTATTTCTCACGAGTCATGGACAGAACTGTCTGCAAATGGCATTTCAGATCTTTTCCATCCCTGTTTCATATAATTTCCATTACATCCTTAAAGTAATTTCCTAATTTAACCTTGACTTTTATTTGAAAAGACACATACTGTATTAGTAATATAGATGACAGGTAAAGCATTTGGAGTAATTTTTCTAAGTTAACCTCCTCTTTCTGACAGGCACTCTCTCAGGTTTGGGGTCCTGCCATCACAGCAATCTCCTTCAAGAAAGGCAAAAAAATTGGCTCGAATCTCAGCTAGAGATACCTCAGAAATATCTCTGAAGCCCGGACTGCAGATATATGATCATAGAACAGAATCATAGAATCAACCAGGTTGGAGGAGACCTCCATGATCATCCAGTCCAACCTATCTCCCAGCCCTATCCAATCAACTAAACCATGTCACTAAGTGCCCCATCCAGTCTTTTCTTGAACACCTCCAGGGATGGCGACTCCACCACCTCCCTGGGCAGCCCATTCCAATGCCCACTTTACATTTATGTCTACTTTGGTTTTAGGCGTGAGGTTCATTTCTATGGGCCAAGTTTGGTCCTAACCTCTCTGTGTAGTTTGGCCAGGCTGCCAAAGGTACTGAGCAGGTGAAAGGTAAACCGATTCATCAACATGCAATGAAAATGTCCATTGACAGGTTAGGGAGCTTTGATCAAGGCAGTTCTGAGAGAGGGCAGAGAATGATCAAAATTTTCCAAATGATTGTGGAAAAATATGGACTAGAAGGTGGCTCTGAAAATAATGACAACTGGGTATCAGAGCCAGAAAGCAACAAGAAGACCTGTGAAGAACAAGGCCATGGGTTAGAACAGGCTGAGAAAGACTGGAGGTAGCAGAAATGGGTCCAGTGATAGAGCTATGTGATATCTACACTGAAATGAAATCCAAGTGACTGATTTTACCGTTTCAGATTTTTGAGAAAAGCTTTGACCAGGAGGTCTGTTAGGTGTTTGCTCATGTGGTAGCAGCTGTGCAAACTCTAGAGAGCATACCTAAAGCCTGGAGAAGAAGAGGCTACAAGGTGACCATATTGTGGCCTTCCAGTACCTGAAGGGGCCCTACGAACAAGCTGGGGAGGGACTTTTTAGGTTATCAGGGAGTGACAGGACTAGGGGGAATGGAACAAAGCTGGAGGTGGGGAGATTCAGACTGGACGTGAGGAGCAAGTTCTTGAGCATGAGAGTGGTGAGAGCCTGGAACAGGTTACCCAGAGAGGTGGTTGAGGCCCAATCCCTGGAGGTGTTTAAGGTCAGGCTGGATGAGGCTGTGGCCAGCCTACTCTAGTGTAGGGTGTCTTTGTCCATGGCAGAGGGGTTGGAACTAGATGATCCTTGTGGTCCCTTCCAACTCTGACTGATTCTATGATTCTGTGAAAGCCAAATTTGCCGTCTAGAGCTGCATTGTTCCTTGCATTTGAGAAACTTCTCTGACAGCAGCCCTGAGGAAAAGGACTTGGGGTCCTCAACATGAGCCGGCAGTGTGCACATGCAGCCCAGACAGCCAACCATGTGCTGGGCTGCATCAAGACCAGTGTGGCCAGCAGGGCAAGGGAGGTGATTCTCCCCCTTTACTCTGCTCTCATCAGACCCCACCTGGAGTACTGTGTGCAGTTCTGGAGCCCCCAATACAAGAAGGACATGGAACTGCTGGAGCGGGTCCAGAGGAGAGCCACAAAGATGATCAGAGGGCTGCAGCAGCTCTGCTATGAGGACAGGATGNCATCAGTTGCTAAAGTCAAGGAAGACCCCAAACTTGTCCCTCTTCCTTGGGCTTATGGCAGCAGAGGCTTAAATATTAGAGCATTTGATGCAAGGATGAGTCCCTGTAGCAGGAGTGCCTCGTGTTCTGCAGAAGATACGACATCACAGTTAATTTTGTGCCTTACTAAATGTCTGCTTCAAGGTGATCTCAAAGTTTCTGGAGCTGGCAAAACATATTTGATATTTTGTACTGCTGTCTTTTACATGGAAAAGACTGCATCACTTGTGTGACATCCTACCGTGGGGAGGATGAATTCCGATTGACATTATACCCACATCCACACAGGCAAAAAATAATGCTTTTCAACACGCTGTTTGCCCTTAGTAAGGCCATAGTTATGAGCATCTGAATGCAGAAAGCTGAGGGCAAGGTGGGACCATTAAATCACCAAACTTCCTAAGCATAACAGGGTATTGCATTTCATTCTTGACCCTGAATGGAGCCCAAAACTTCTGTTTGTCTGAGGCACAATTTCCGGAAAGGTGTAGAGTCCTGCTCTGAAGGCACTGAATGATGGGGAGTTTACCACTTCCTTTGCTAGTTTGTTCAGGAGGTGAAGCACTCTCAGTGTATTAAAAATGTTTCATTTTATAGATGTATTCTTTGGCTTCCATAGGTTCATTTTTTTTTTGCTTATTTCTGCTAGGATGAAGAGGCTTTTATAGCTCATGTTGAGTACCCTTGTAGATCAGTGTAGCTTTTAAGTAATTTCTTAATTACTCATTTTGATTACTGGATCAAACTATGTTATTCTTTTACCACTGGACAGTTTCTCTGTCCCTTGGGCAGTTATGTGTGGCCTTTCTATCTCACAGTGAAATTTGGATATCTGAGCACCAAGGCAGGATCCAGGATACTTTACTCTAGTGAAACCTCATCTGGAGTACTGCATCCAGGTCTAGAGCCCTCAATATGGGAAGGACATAGACCTGATGCAGCAGGTCCAAAGGAGGGCCATGAAAATGATCAAGGAGCTGGAGTACCTCTGCTATGAAGACAGGCTGGGGGAGCTGGGGTTGTTCAGCCTGGAGAGGAGAAAGCTCTGGGGAGACCTAATAATGACCTTCCAGTACCTGAAGGGGGCCTACAAGAAAGATGAAGAATGACTTTTGACAAAGGCCTGTAGTGATAGGATGAGGAGCAATGTTTGTTTAATTACAGAATAATAGATTTAGGTTGGATGTAAGAAACAAGTTCTTTACCATGAGGGTAGTGGAACACTGGAACAGGTTGTCCTGGGTGGGTCTCCATCCCTCGAGATACACAAGGTGAGGCTCGACAGGGCTCTGGGCAACCTGATCTAGTTGAGGATGCTCCTGCTGACTGCAGAGGAGATTGGACGATATGACCTTTGGAGGCCCCTTCCACCCCAGACCATTCTGTGATTCTGTGATAGTAAATACTGCCTTGCTAATGCAATGCATAGAAAGAGAGAAACCAATCACCTTATTTCTCCCATGCTTATATACACAAAGACTCCTAGCTGCTTTTATCAACCTTTGCTCGGGAGAACAAACCATGGCTCATAGAACAGAGTATAGAATGGCTTATGTATACACATCTCAGGGTGATGCCCTCCAGAGAGAGGCCACATCCCTTTTGCACAGTGTTTGTTTGGAGTCTCCTCTAGACCACCTGCACTTTTTTTCCTGTGTTTCTAACTACATTGCAGAAAATAGCATTGCAAAAAAAAAAAAACAAAACCCAAACCAACAAAGGCTAAATGCCTTCATTTTAAGAAGGAAATAAATATTTTAGAAAGTATGGGGTGAGGAAACTTAATTTAAATCCAGGGTAGATGATCTGTAGCTGGTCATGAATAACTTTAAAGACAGACTGCAAAAGTATCAAACTGAGTGCAAGAAGAGTTAGATTTTTTTTTTTAAAGTAATATTTTCCTTCAAATTTTAGTTTATTTTATTAAAATTAAAAGCCCAGTATCCCAGCAGTCTTTATATAGGTTTTGGTCCCACTAGTTCAGTTTCAGCCTGCCTTTAGGCAACCCATCAAAAGTATTAATCTTTTCAGCTGCCTCCTTCTCCGAGCGTTGTAAAGTTATCTTTTTTTCTAAGCTTCTGCTGGTGTAATATCACACCATAATAGCTGGTAGGGCAAAGGAGGAGGCTGCCAGTCTTAGTGCTGCTTTCTGTGAAGAGAATCAGCTCCATTTATCTGTTGTTCTGCTGTACTCTGCTGCCTATACCTCTGACAGTGCTAGGGGCAGGGGGTATTTGACAGAAATTCTACAAGTAAAGTAACTAATGAATGTATCTGACCTGGTTTTGGCTAAGGTAGCGTTAATTTTCTTCTTAGTAGCTGGTATGCTACTGTGCTTTAGATTTAGGATGAGAAAAAAGAATGGATGAGGCACTTACTGCCATGGTCTAGTTGGTCGGATAGGGCTAGGTGATAGGTTGGACTGGATGATCTTGGAGGTCTCTTCCAACCTGGTTGATTCTATAATTCTATGAAAAATGTTGATAATACACTGATGCTTTTAGTTGTTGCTGAGTAGTGTTTGTACTAAGTCATTTTCTTGTGCCCTGTCAGCAAGAATCACAGAATCAGAGAAAGATTCATGTTGGAAAATACCCCCAGGGTCACTAAGTCTAACTATTGTTCCTACTCTACAAAGTTCACCCTTAAACCATATCCTCAAGAACCTCATCCAAATGACTTTTAAACTGTGATACTGTGATACATCCAGGGTTGGTGACTCAACCACCTCCCTGGGCAGCCCATTCCAATGCCTGACCACTCTTTATGTGAAAAAATGTTTCCTTATGTTCAGTCTAAACCTACACAGTCTCAGCTTGAGGCCATTCCCTCTTGTTCTATCACTAATTATCTGTGAGAAGAGACCAGCAGTAGCTTTTCCACATCATCCTTTCAGGTAGCTGTAGACAGCAATGACGGCTGGTGGGGTACAAGAAGTCAGAAGCAGACACAGCCGGGACAGCTGACCCAGACTGGCCAAAGGGATATTCCATACTGTATAATGTTATGCCCAGTATATAAAATGGAGGGAAAGCTGTCCAGGGACTCCTGCTCAGAAACTGGCTGGGCATCGGTCAGTGAGTGGTGAGGAACTGCATTGGCATCGGGATTTTTTTTTTATATTTAAATCTATTTACTGTGTGCAGTTCTGGAGCCCCCAACACAAGAAGGACATGGAACTGCTGGAGCGGGTCCAGAGGAGAGCCACAAAGATGATCAGAGGGCTGCAGCAGCTCTGCTATGAGGACAGGATGAGAGAGTTGGGGCTCTTCAGCCTGGAGAAGAGAAGGCTTCGAGGAGACCTTATAGNTACTATTAATTATTGTTAATATTACCACTAGTATTATTTTCTCCGTTTTCTGTCTTATTAAACTCTTTTTATTTCAACCTGTGAGTTTTACTTTATTTTGATTCTCTCCCCCATCCACTGGGCAGGGGAATGAGCAATCAATTGTGTGGTGCTTAGTTGCTGGTTGCTGTTAAGAAGCTGTTGTTGAAGTTAAGTGTGCAATGAGTGGAGAGCACTTGCTCTTTGACTTCTTGAAGTTAATACATCTTTGTGCCATCTGGTGGACCCTCTCCTCATGTAGCAGGAAGGAGATTGGCTTAATCAAGACTCAGGAGATATACTAGGGCCACCCATCAGTGGATTAGTGGAGATGACTGACAACAGAACTGCACAACAAATTGTCCCTGTCCATACTTTGGACAAGGGAAGCAACACAGCCATTGATGGGCAGCTTTGCATCCAAACATTCAGTGCTGCTGTGAACCAGCTTTTCTGGATGGATTACTGTACTGATGTACCTGAGCTGCTTCTTTTTCTAGAAAGGGCTCAGGTGATATTTCTCCCTGACTCCACACTGTCTCGTGGCAAAACATTAGACCAGATGGGTGAATGTGATTCGTCAGCAGCATATGTACTGGAAAGAAAAAAGGCTACTTCTTTGCAAGATCTCCTCAACATTGCTGAAGGATGGCACGTCCCTGTGGTTGCCTCCTTCCTGGAGGAGTTTAAGACCAGATTGGCTAAGGGGTTGAGAAACCTGGTCTAGTGGGAGCTGTCCCTGCCCATAGCAAGTGGGTTGTATTTAGGCAATCTTTAATGTTCCTCAACTCAAACTATTCTTTGATTTTATAACAAGAAATGGAAAGAGACTTAGCACAAACTGGGGATCTTCATCTGTTTGCTGGTATGTTCCGGTGGACCATGAAACAGTTAACAATATTAGCATATAAACATCTGAGCTAGCATCTTTGCTGTGAGGAGCACAGCAGTTTATATTTCCTGAAGCAATTGTTTCAGGCTCCTCTGCTGTTCCAAGCCCACACTGCTGCTCTAGTGGAGCTCAGCTTGGGTTTTCTTCACAGTTGTGACAGCCAGAGCTGTCTAAAAATACAGAGAGCTGAGATTCCTCACAGCAGTTGTGACTTCTGTCTCCACTTTCTCCCCACCTATTCCTTCTGCTTACATTTTGGGAGGGGATAGGCAGGGTGTTCGTTGCTTTTCCCTTTTTTAAGGTTGATTAAGGCACAATATGAAGGAAATCAATGTACTGACAGATGCACCATCTGTAACTATTCAATGAGCACGACACAAAGAGTTTTGGAGATTTAATCCACATTTCTAAAGATCTGAAACATCCTTGAGTTAATATGTTGCATTGGTATGTAGTATAATACTACAGCAATAAATCTGAAACTTCTTGGTAAAAATTATATTGGTCAGATATATTTTAAACTTAGGAGGGAAAGGAGATATCATTTCCTCAGCAATTCTTGCTTCCAGAGATGTTAATGGCTTCTTAGTCATGAAAAGATTTTTCTTCTGATTCTGAACACACGTTTGTTTTGCCTTCTTTTTACTTCCTCTGGGAGTCACATTGCCATAAGCTACAAGCTTCGGTTTGCTGTTCAGGAGTGGCATATGGTTCCTCCCTTTAAGGAATTTTATAAGTATTTCACTTATCTTTTATGTTTAGCAGGAATTCAGGGGGAAAAAAAAAAAAAGAGAGATGCCAGGATGCTGGTTGGTAACAGAGGATCTGTTGCTGGGTCATTCCTGTCTGTTTATTTTCAGCATTGTGATGTAAACAGTTCCCAAGGCAAAAGCAGAAGAGCAATGCATGCACAAAGGAAGTGAAAGGGACTGCCTAGCCAGTTAGAGGGAGGATGGGTAAGTGTATTCCCATAGGGCTTAGCCCAACTACACTGAAGTACATACTCTGTCATCATTCCTTAATGTTAGTATTTATACTGCTTGTGTGGCAGTTGCTTCTTTATACATTACTGAGCCATAGAAAGAGATGTGCTTTAAAAAAATGTCCAAAAAAAGCACTTGTTTGCATTTAATAATGACTAAAAACTTGAAAATCTAAATTGGATTAATTGTGTCTATTATAAATTGATGGGGGAATAGCAATGCATTAGCCCTGAATTCTGATTACCTGAGAGGTTCCACTTGTAGTATAATTAAGAGCAACTTCATAATAGTGGTAGGTGTATGATTGAATAATACATGGATCCCCTGCTGATGGAATTCAAGGCACCGTGTTCATGAAGAAGTAGAGGTGTTATTTTTCTTTGTTCTTGCACTTAAAATTCTGAAGGATTATTGCAATTACAGCCCGTGTTTACACTATTAATAGAGACATGCCAAAGCCCTTGATACAAACATTTTCAGACTGAAGAGGGGTTGGCAAAATAATTCTGGTTTTGCGGCTCAGCCCTTGGTCTGCTTAACATCAAGTTGCTGGGTGCCTGTGTTGGCTGATTCAATTAGGAACATAGATCAGACCTTGAAAGTGTATAACTTTCCTGTTATACAAGGGACACCACTTTGTTGACAGCTCCTTGCCCACTAGATGGCTGTAACTGGTATGGTTGTTTCTAAAATATTTTGCACATTCCTGTCTTGGAAGCCTCCTGTAACTCACACAGTATCACAGTATCACAGTATCACCAAGGTTGGAAGAGACCTCACAGATCATCAAGTCCAACCCTTTACCACAGAGCTCAAGGCTAGACCATGGCACCAAGTGCCACGTCCAATCCTTCCTTGAACAGCCCCAGGGACGGCGACTCCACCACCTCCCTGGGCAGCCCATTCCAGTGGCCAATGACTCTCTCAGTGAAGAACTTTCTCCTCACCTCGAGCCTAAACTTCCCCCGGCGCAGCCTGAGGCTGTGTCCTCTCGTTCTGGCGCTGGCCACCTGAGAGAAGAGAGCAACCTCCTCCTGGCCACAACCACCCCTCAGGTAGTTGTAGACAGCAATAAGGTCACCCCTGAGCCTCCTCTTCTCCAGGCTAAACAATCCCAGCTCCCTCAGCCTCTCCTCGTAGGGCTGTGCTCGAGGCCTCTCACCAGCCTCGTCGCCCTTCTCTGGATACGCTCAAGCATCTCAATGTCCCTTCTAAACTGGGGGGCCCAGAACTGAACACAGTACTCAAGGTGTGGTCTAACCAGTGCAGAGTACAGGGGCAGAATGACCTCCCTGCTCCTGCTGACCACACCATTCCTGATGCAGGCCAGGATGCCATTGGCTCTCTTGGCCACCTGGGCACACTGCTGGCTAACTGTCCTTTGATGGCTTCCTGTGCTTTCTCAACACATAAATGCAGAACCCCTTGTCAATGCAGAACCTCTCATCAACCTGCAACTGTTTACCACACTGAAGCTGAATATTCATAGGTTCCAAGACTGGACAAGCCCCTTGGGTGCTCCAGTCTGACCTCTTGTATGGCATGAAATTTCACAGCACTGTACCTTCAGACAGATGTAATTTAAGCTTTCCCCCCATCCAAAGAAGGAGGCAGCCACATGTGTGCTGCATTTCAAGTGACAAAACAAACTCTGTCCTCAGTGAAATTGCTCCTGCGTGATATGTCAAGCTGAGATGAAGGCATTCGGGAGCTGAGGTCTAGAAGTCATGGGAGAAGGGAAAACTGAACTGCAAAAATGGAACAGAGCTGTGTGATGGCACACGGAGGTTGTGTCAGGAGTACACCTGTGACACTGGACTATCCTTTCTTTAGTGTCAGGATCTGAACATTGTTATGTCTCTTCCTTTTTTGACATTCTGCCTCTATGTTTAATTTGTGTCAATTGATGAGAAGCTCAACACAACTCATCATTGTGCCCTTGCAGTCCAGAAAGTCGACCATATCACAAAAATCATAGAATTACTGAACTGTGAGGGCACAAAGGGACCTCTGGACATCATCTAGTCCAACCCTCCTGCTACAGCAAATTCTTCTGGAGCAGGCTGTGTAAAACTGCATTCAGGAGGTTTTGGTTATCTCCAGAGAAGGAGACTACACAGCCTCTCTTGGCAGACTGTTCTAATGCTCTGGCATTTTTCCGTTTTGAATCGTGTATCCTGAGATGCATCCAAAGAAGTGTAACCAGCAGGTCAAGGGAGGTGATTCTGCAATTTCTGCTCTGCTCCTTTGAGGCCCCACTACAGTAGTGTGTTCAGCTGCAGTGTCCCCAGCAAAAGAATTACATGGATGTTTTGGAGTGAGTCCAGAAGAGGGCCACAGGCATGATCAGAGAGCTGGAACACCTCTCCTATGTGGACTAGCTGAGAGAGCTGTTTATCCTGGAAAAGGCTCTAGGGAGACCTTATAGTTGCCTTCCAGCACCTAAAGAAGCTTCCTTGGAAGTATTCAAAACCAGGTTGGAGGGGACTTTGGGCAAACTGGTCTAGTGGAAGGTGTCCTACCAATGGGAGCGCAGTTAGAACTTCATGGTGTTGAAGTCCTTTCCAACCTAATCCAGTCTGTAATTACATGGATTTTGAAATGACAAATGTGTTGTCCTTGTCACTCCAAAGGCTAGATTTTCATCTAATGCCTTCATTTACCATATATCATTATGGTGAAGGTGCTTCTAATCATGTTGGGTATCAAGGAAATCAGACCGAAGGAGCTGGAGCAGTGCTTAGCAGTTTCGAAGCCACACTCATGAATTACAGGTAGAGGGCCATGGAGAAGTTACCTTAGTCTTGCAGTCTGGAGAAGAGGAGGCTCCAAGATTGTGGCCTTTCAGTGTCTGAAGAGGGCCTACAAAACAGCTGGGCTGGGACTTTTTAGGATATGAGGGAGTGACAGCACTAGGGAGAATGGAGCAAAGCTAGAGGTGGCAAGATTCAGACTGGATGTGAAGAGCAAGTTCTTCATTAGGAGAGTGGTGAGACTCTGGAATGAGTTGCCCAGGTTGGTGTTTAAGGCCAGGCTGGATGAGGCTCTGGCCAGCTTCCTCTAGGCAGGGGGCTGTAACTAGATGATCCTTGTAGTCCCTTCCAACCCTGACTGATTCTATGACCCACTGACAGCTTGAGCAACCATTCTGAGTGGTGTTTAACACTGTTTCTGCAGTCCAAAGAATAATACAATGGCACTTGCAAAGGTGTTGAGGCTCTATTGGCCCAGAAAGTTTGAGAACCAGCACAAGTCTTTACAAATGTATACATACACTTGTCATGTATACACACCATAGAAATCTGTTTAGATATTTGTGAATTGAATAGAAAGAAAACCTCACTCTGTAATCAGCACGTTGGTCATTAATGGCACAGTTGTCTGAAGCACTGATGACCTTAACTTTCTGTGACTTGTTTGGTGTTTGACAGCACTCTGGTCCTGTGTACACAGTCATGTTGAAAGCACTAAGAACACTCCTGAGGTATAACACCAAACACCTACATATCCAATACCCCAACACCCTGTCTCGCTGCAATCTAACCTAGGTTACCACTGCTGATTATTGTACATGTAAGGGAAAACCCTGGAAGACTGATCAATATGTGAACCCTGAGTGACCCTGATGAAAATGAAACACTTGTACTTCACAGGAGGCTGGCAGCCGTGCCTGCATGATCATTGCACCTTCAGAAACTTTGGCAAAGCAGTGTCAGGAAATGTCATATTTTCTTATTTGCTTTTCTCAGAAATTTCCTTGCTTACTCTCTGCAGGCTGAAATCTCAGCTGAACTGAACTGAGGCTTCGGCTTTAACACCTCACTCTGGATTCAAGCACAGGGCTTTGCAGACAGACATGGGATGTTCATAATCCCTGTCAGAATACGTGGGGTTTTTTTCTGTTATACTAAATCTATTTTTCAAAAGTACATTTTTCAGCTACCTGAAATCTCCAAGTCATATGTGCCCTTTTAACAACTTCTGGGCTCCTCAATTCAAGAGAGATGTTGAGGTGCTGGAACGTGTCCAGAGAAGGGCAACAAGGCTGGTGAAGGGCCTGAAATACAAACCCTATGAGGAGAGGCTGAGGGAGCTGGGGTTGTTTAGCCTGGAGAAGAGGAGGCTCAGTGGGGACCTCACTGCTGTCTACAGCTACCTGAAGGGAGGTTGTAGCCAGGTGGGGGTTGGTCTCTTCTCTCAGACAACCAGCAACAGAACAAGGGGACACAGCCTCAAGTTGTGCCGGGGGAAGTATAGGCTGGATTGTAGGAGGAAGTTCTTGCCAGAGAGAGTGATTGGCATTGGAATGGGCTGCCCAGGGAGGTGGTGGAGTCACCCTCCCCGGAGGTGTTCAAACAAAGACTAGATGAGGCACTTAGTGCCATGGTCTAGTTGACTGGATAGGGCTGGGTGATAGGTTGGACTGGATGATCTTGGAGTTCTCTTCCAACCTGGTTGATTCTATTCTATTCTATTCTATTCTATTCTATTCTGTTCTATTCTGTTCTAATCTATTCTATTCTATTCTATTCTGTTCTATTCTATTCTCCCTTATGTTGTTGGCCATACATTTCACATACACAGATGAAATAGAAAACAAACCAAAGAAACCTTAATCTGAAACATTTCCAGAGGCTAATTATATCATGGCAAAAGCTTTCACTTTGCTTTAATGGGCTGAGACATTTATTTTTATTTTTCTCCCTTTTATTTGGCTGGAAATGTGTAATATGCCTGTCACGGATGCTAGATCAGAAAGTGCCAGCCAGCACATTTTCTTCAAACAGACTGGTTCATAACCCAGTGCTACATTTTGCAGTGTTTTTGTCTGAACAGTGGAAGTTGAAATTTGCAAACAAGACTCTGAATCTTCAGCATATGAGGATAAGAAACAGTAGAACAAGTCAACAACAACTTGTTTGTGAGAGACAGCATACCATCAAAAAATCCTTACTGTTGGTGTGCCTCCAAAGTGTTGCTTTGTCTTTATATTCCTTTTACCACATTAGTGGTATATAACAAAACAAAAATGTGGCCTCGGTTTTCTCACGTGGAAGAAAAGTCTTTGTTCTAAATGGTATCAGAAAGTGACTGAAAAAAAGGGAAACCTTTTCTTAGATACTTTGCCCTGGTAAGACCTCATCTTGAATACTGTGTTCAGTTTTGTGCTCCCCAGTTTAAGAGGGACAGGGATCTGCTGGAGAGGGTCCAGTGGAGGGCTACAAGGATGATTAGGGGACTGGAGGGCATGGCTTATGAGGAGAGGCTGAGGGACATGGGGCTTTTTAGTCTGGAGAAAAGAAGGCTTAGGGGGGATTTGATAAATGTTTATGGTATCTGGCCAGGAAGGGGGGGACAGGCTCTGCTCACTTGCTCCCTGTGATAGGACAAGGAGCAACGGGTGTAAATTGCAGCAAAAGAGGTTGCACCTCAACACAAGGGGGAAAGTTCTTTACTGTAAGGGTCACAGAGCACTGGAACAGGCTCCCCAGGGAGGTCATGGAGTCTCCTTCTCTGGAGACTTTCAAGGCCTGTCTGGATGTGTTCCTCTGTGATCTGTGTTAGATAGTATTGTCCTGCTCCAGCAGAGGGGTTGGACTCGATGATCTCTTTGGGTCCCTTCCAACCCCTAACATCCTATGCATCCTATGAAAGTCAGATCTAGCCTGATTAATTGATGTGTCCATCATCACACAAGGAAGCATTTCCAATAAATGTTGGAATTAGACATCTCACATGCTGGCTTTAACATTAATCCTGGTTCTTCTGCCTTGGAAACCTTGCACAGCACCTGTACATTATTAGATCTCTCTTAGAGAGATCTTTATGCTTTATTAGGGGGAAGATTATCAACACCCCTTCAGTGGGATTTCTTTAGAAGCATAGTGAAATTTACTCCATTCAAAAGATCTCATGCATTCCAATGCTAGAACACTGTCATCTTTCTCTGAAAAAGCTCACGTTTCTCACCCAGCCTGGGCCACCAAATCCTGTTCCAACACACACAGTTTCATAGCCATTTCTGTGTTTTCTTGTTCTCCTCATGAGGAAGTCATTCTCAGTTGGTAGCTGTGAGTGTAACTTGGGAGATTTAACTATCACAGAATCACAGAATTAACCAGGTTGGAAAAGACTTCTAAGATCATTGAGTCCAGCCTATCACGTAGCCCTTCCAATCAACTAAACCATAGCACTGAATGTCTCATCCAGCCTCCTCTTAATGGTGACTCTACCACCTCCCCAGGCAGCCCATTCCAAAGGCCCATCACTCTTTCCATGAAGAGCTTCTTTCCAGCATCCAACCTAAACTTACCCTGGATCAGTCTGAGACTGTGTCCTCTTGTTCTGTCACTGGGTGCCTGGGAGAAGACACTAACTCACTTGGCTACAACGTCCTTTCAGGTAGTTGTAGAGGAGGTAGATAAGGATCAGAGATCCTGCTACTTCAAGTGAACAGTTTTGTGCACCTTTCTCCCATAGGCAGTTTCCTATAGCAGTGAAAAAGCATCTTTGGCAAAGGTGCTCTTTTTCTCTAGAGCCAGTAAGAAGAATGGAAGCATCTGCTATGATCAAGGTAACAGAGATTGCAGCTGGGACCACTTGTCCAGAGTGTCTACTCCTTTGATTTGAAGGTCAGTCCCTGGAAATGGGTATATTCCTGCCTATTTTAAGTATGCCATTATCAATGCAAAGGACTAGTCCAACAGTAAGAGAGGGAAATGAAAGTGGAAGGATCATTCAGCTTGCTCTTTCCCAAAGGCATCCAATCTCTTTCGAGTACATGTGTCTGGGGCTGTTTAATACCACTCTCCCACCCCAGCACTGCACATTCTGCACATTTAAAATCTAGGATTCACAGACACCATCCAAATGCATGAGATAATGCAGGAGGCTGTCAGATCATCGAAAACTCAATTCTTCCTCCCACCTCCTACTGTTTTCTTGGCTTCCTTTTTTATTTGTCTTTATATTTTTCAAGCGTTAAGATTTCTTCTCCAGCCATAAAAAATAGAAACATTCTTTAAAAATGAAAATAAAATTGATGTATAGTCACCAGACCCAAGCACCTGTGACTTTAAGTAAATCAGTAAATATCTCAAGCTTCAATAAACCAGAGAAAGCTGGCAGCCCTGAAGCACTAACCGTGCAACTTTATTTATTTTCTGTTATTTCTTTTCAATCCTTGTGTCCAAAAAGCACCACAAAATGCTATAAGGAGTAAAACCTCTTGGCTCTCCAGACTCCTCAGTGTGATCCAGTCTAATCCCATTTTCTTAATATGTAGATACAGAGGGAACCACTCATTGACCGGGTCAAGAGCCTAGCAGTTTGGGTGCCTGCGTTACAAACAGTCACAGTATGCTTCTGCTACCAGCAGGAGTGAAGTAGGTCAGGTTTTTAAGATGCTTTAAATAATTCAAACTCATGTATGTTTAGGGTCAAAGAACATTGCACTCATCCTGACCAGCAAAACACAAATCTCTCCTTTACTCTATCTCCATGATGCCTTTACAATATGTTGGCTATCATATTTCAGGCATATGCTTTTTTCCTAGCATGGATAGAGTTGAAGACAGTTTTGTCTTCTCAGTTCTTCCTTGAACTTGTGCATAAGCTTACATTTCCCCTGGGAGTGGGGAAATGTTAGAAGCTACTTCTATGCTCTCTCTGCTTTGGAGACACAAGGATTTTCAAAGTTTCACATGCAGAAAGGTGAGGTATTGATGGTAGAAAATGTCACATCCCTCAGCATTTAAATAAGCTAATGGTCGTTCCCCTTGAGCTGTCTAACATTAGGGTAAAAAACCCTCCTAAACAACACAGGAATTTTGATATTCAGCTTACTACAAGTGGAATTACAGATGGCTGCTGAACTCGTTTCAGTGAGTATGAAAATTGAGAGCAGGGGGTAAGAAGGAGAATAGTGCAGCAGCTCTTTATTTCTTGCTGATAAAGTGGAAGTCAGATCTAAATGCAATTTAGCATAGAAGTCTCCTAGGATGCAGAATGGAAAAGTCCTCCACCCCTTTCATCCAAAAGTTATTAAGGTAAAACAATATAGGAGGTAAATAGAGGGGGGATAAAGTATATATTTTCCTGTTACAAAAAAAATTGGGGTAAGCAGAGACATCTAGAATGTGCTGCACTCTATTTTAATAATCCAATCAGTCTTTTTTTTCTGGGATAAAAAAACCAGCAATTTATCTGAGCAACTGCCAAGTTCCAAGAGAATAGATTGAAGTAGCCAAAACCACAATTTCTAATTGTTTATAGAAATGTTGCTCTGGTTTCCCTTCCTGGGGTACCCAGGGGCTATTGACAGAATCATGTAAACTGTTGTTTCTCATTGCAAGTTGGACTGTGAAGGTTTATTCTTAAGGGATTAATTTTCTTTCCTTCAGTTTCAACGAATCTTCCAGGTAAGTCCCTGACCTCCAACCTCTAATGCATGCCTCTGTAAGTTAAAAAAAAAAAGAAACCAAACCCCAAACTTGCTCTATAATAGCTTGTTATAAAATGTTCATGTCATTTTGAGAAGCCTGGGGAAACTGTACTGGGTAAAAAATCCACTTCACAAGATGTGCAGTTCTGACAGTAGTAGGATAATCTTGGCAGCTGCATTAGCCCTACTGCATCTTGGGCAATAAGCACTGATTTCCATCAGATTAAAATCATAAGGCAAAATCTGTTTCTGATAATGTTACTGGGTTTTGTGGTGTTGAGAATATGCCCCAGATGGTTTAGTTCTGGGACATGCAGAATATATTGGCCCTGATCCAGCACAGCATGCAAAACCCATGTTTCTATAAATGTGTTTAGTCCCATTCTTCAGTGCAGGTGAAAGGCCCTCATTATCCCTCAGCATGTGAAAATTAAGGGAGTAATTCTGCTGCTGTTGAGGATGCTACAGTTTCAATGTAGGAGAGACATAGGTGAGCTTTTGGTCTGGAGTCTAACTGTAGGTGTACTGAATGGCCTCAAACGACACCAACATTAGAATAGAACAGAATAGAATTAACCAGGTTGGAAGAGACCTCCAAGATCATCCAGTCCAACCTATCACCCAGCCCTATCCAGTCAACTAGACCATGGCACTAAGTGCCTCATCCAGTCTTTTCCTGAACACCTCCGGGGATGGTGACTCCACCACCTCCCTGGGCAGCCCATTCCAATGCCAATCACTCTCTCTGGNTAGACATAACACTGGACATAATAGAATAAAAATAATTAAGAGCTTGGTTGTACTTAGTTTGATCTGGAAGGGATTTATACTTTTTCATTTAAGCTGGAGATACCACAAGTGTTGTGAGAGCTCTTTTGAGATGAGGATGTAGATCAAAGCTGATTTGGTACTTTTTCCTCCCTCATGGGCACTTTTTTCCACTGCCCTGAACAAATCTTCCTAGTGTCTGGGGCACTGGGGCAAGTTAATACTGCTAGAGTATTCCCAGATGTGAGCTGACGACCTTTCTCCTGCACTGTTAAATCTGTCTAAGATTGTTAGTTCAAAAGTCCAATTAAAAAAAAAAAAGAAGAAGTTGGTCTTTCTTTGAATCAAATGCTTTTTTTAATCCAAGGGTAAATGTGAATTGTGTGCATGGGCTGTGTAATTGAAATCTCTTGGCTGAGGAACTTACATTGTAGACAGAAACGATCATTTTGTGGTTAAATGAATGGGTAAATACTCAGGAGACTTGCCATCTATTCCTGCTTCAGTAACGAATGTCAAGAATGGTTTCAGACATGTTACTTAATATCTCTCATCAGACTGTAATATCCTAAATCCAGGATGGTGGTGAAAGTGTTTGAAGAGGACTGGTTATTTAAGTTGCTCGTGGCAAGTAACAGTGCAAAGTGTTATTGCTATTGCCGAATCTATTTTGATACGTTGCTCCAAAGTGAGCTTGTGCAGAAGGAAATGATGTCATGATCTGGAAAGAGAATGAGTATTTCCTTTTCTTAGTCACTAAATATCTGCAATGTTGAGTTTAAAAATACAACCCCCCCTATGGCAGGGGGTTGGAGCTGGATGATCCTTGAGGTCCCTTCCAACCTAAACCATTCTATGATTCTATGATTCTATGAAATCTTCAATTTTTAAATGCTATTTCTGTCTTAACGTGTGCATGAAAGCTCAGTGTTCATCAGCATTACAACCATATGCATAAGTGCCAGCAAAAGCTGTAGAAAAATATTAGGTACTAAGTAGATTTATAAAACTGTTGACATTCTTCAAAGGGTTATTTGACCTCCTTATCTTTAAGGTTATCCACTAAATATCTGGGCCATGTTAAAAAGAACACCAGGTCTCAGCTGTGGGAGACATGTTGTTGCACAGCTGAGAACTGGAGGGGAAGAGCTGCAGAACTTCCTTTGATTTCTTTCAGAAAAGAATATAATGAGGAGTTGTGAATGGTGTCTTAGGAGTGACCAGAGCAACACTCTTTCTGTCCTGTGCAAGCTGATTCCTGGTGAGATGTAATCTGCCCGTCAGGAACCTCCATCTCCTTCCCAGTTCCTGCGTCTCCTCTTTCATCCTATCTCATCTAAGTCCCTTCTCTGAGTAACGGGTGTGCTAGTTTGAGCCTAGCTGGCATATTTTGGTGAGAAGAATTAGATTATAGGCTGTGAAAAGGAAACAGTGGTGATGTCTGCTTCACTTGCTGAGATGTATAAAAACAAGAACACAAATACAGATAACACAGTTTGCTCTCTGGCTTTGGGCTGAACTTATCTCTCTAACCTGCCGTCTGTCTAACTAATCTTTCTGCTTCCTAACCCCCCTGGCCAACACTCCAAACTCACCTTGAACATAAGGCAAAGTCTGGGGTAAGGTAGAGGGGTGGGAAGGAGATGGAAGGGTGGTTGGGAGCCCCTGCTGGGGACTCTGGTTTCTGGGAGAGCTGTTGTGTTTCTGTATTACCTTTTAAACTTGTATATTTCTGCATATAGCTGTATATATTGTAAATACCTGCTTGTATATTGTGCTAAGCTATAAATATAGCTTAATTCTTCAATTTCCAGATCTACTGAATCTAGTCTGGGTGATTTTCTTAAGTGTAGGGGGGCAGGTAACACCCAAACCATCACAAGGGGAGAGCTTCTTTATGTTCGTACCACTCCTACAGGTATGATGTCTCTTTTTCTGTGTATTAACAAAAACATGCAGTGTTTGGATGCATTTACTGCCATGAATTCCCCATTTTTATTCTCCTTTTTAAGAGTTCTGTCAGCATTACCTTGTCATGCAGAAGGGTCCCAGTTCTAGCTTTGTGGGAATTTGTCCTTTGGAAAGATTGGAACTTACTGAACCCAACTGAAATGATGCTTTGATTTCAGCGAAACTGGGTTGTTTTTTTCAGCCATATACAGGAAGAAATTGTTGCAGTTAAAACATACTTTAGTATGTCACACACAATTGCCAAATGTGGCATAAAAAGAGACCAGCGTCATAATTTACCCTGACGTACCTACAAGACAAACCACAGACCCTCTGTGGTGTAATTCATGTTCAAAAGGGAGGAGATCATTCAAAGACCAGAAAATCTATTTTTCACTTAAGAACCACTCGTGGCAGAGAGCCTGCTATAGCCACAACTATGTTGTACCAACAAGTAATTATCCTTGCTAATAAAAAGAGAGCCTCTGCGTTTGAATTCATCTACTGTAACCCTTCAGCCAGCAGCATCTGTTGTATCATTGTCTGTGTGACAGAGGGTGTGTTGTAGGTGTTTTTGCAGATAAGTATAAACTGTGACCAACTCACTCCCCAATCTTTTGATCACACTGCTGTGGTCACATACAGTCCAGGTTTCCTTTAATTAGAGTCACCTTCCAATAGCAAGGCAAAGCAATTTTCAAATCTAACAGAGTTATCAGCCTGATCACTTAACAAATCATAGTCAGGTTCAGTAAGATTTTTGAGCTGGTTTTTAGAAAATCTTTAGTAGTATTTCTTAACCATAAGATACCGAATCTAAATGCCCAGGAGTAAGTGAAAAGGTTTATGTTTGTTTGTTTTCAGTAAAATCATCAGTTTTGCTGTCATTTGCAAAGGTTTGCGTCTGGAACTGATTTAAAATTTGCAGTCGGGAAAATCTTTGCAGGAAATCAAGTTTTAACGAAGCAGATATTTTTATGAGTGTTATCTGCTTTCCATAAAAATCGTGCATATGTTGGGGTAAGAATTGGAAATAAGTCCTGAAACGCTGTGGGTCTAATTGCTTTTGCAGTTCAGACACCTCCTGTCTCCTCTGTGTGTCATGCTCCTGCACTGGACTCCATTCCATGATACCCAAGAGAATCATTTTGCTCTCGGTGAGACAACCTTTCTTGCCTTAAAAAAAACCCATAATGGTAGTCTGAGGTGAGATAGAAATTTTTTGGGCAGCTCAGCTGATAAGTGAGTATGTGAGTTGAGGGAGGTGGACAAACTTGTGGAAAGTGCATAGAATCATAGAATCATAGAATTAACCAGGTTGGAAGAGACCTCCAAGATCATCCAGTCCAACCTAGCACCCAGCCCTAGCCAGTCAACTAGACCATGGCACTAAGTGCCTCAGCCAGGCTTTTCTTGAATGCCTCCAGGGACGGTGACTCCACCACCTCCCTGGGTAGCCCATTCCAATGGCAAATCACTCTATGAAGAAAGAAATGCATCCAAGGTGCCTCCATCTCCTCGAGGCAAAGGCCTAGGCAGGAATAGACTTCCAGAGCATGTCCAATGCTGGACATTGAAGCGCAAAATACAGCGAGTGGGTTGAAACAGTTCTCTCAAGTGCTTCTGTCCTCCTGCTGTGTTTTAAGTGGTGTTTTTTTATGTTCCTCCCCAATCCAACAGGCTGATTTTGTGCCCCTACACAATATCTTGATGTCTTAAAATGGGTCTACTGTCAAACATTATTGTGCTGAATTGCTGAACAGTCTAAAAACCTGTATGATACCTCTGCAACAGGGTGGATAAGACAAATGAACTTAGAAGAAGTTCACTTGTGACATCCTTGGAACCTAAGGCAAATATCCCTAAAATCTTGGGGAGTAGGGAAATGCAGTTTTGCTTATTCCTATTGAGGTAACCTGTTCATATAGCAAAGTTCTGCTGACTGATGGAATTCTTGTTTGGAATAAGTGTGATTTAGAACAAGCAAAACTAGATCTAGACTTGATTTCAAAATTATGACTGGGAGAAACTCAATTCAACACTTCTAAACTGTCTCAACCACATGCATCAGTGAAACATGATAGCTGACTTCTAGCCTGAGTTCATCTGTGTTCACCTTTCAGTTCGTGGTGGCCAGGGTCCTGTTGTTGGTGAGACTATCACCTAGATTTTATGCCATCAGGCTTTATTTATAAACTATCATTTCTCCACTCACAGTCTTGAACACATCTCCAGGGACACATCTGCTCAAAGAAGGAGAGCTGCAAGCTATGTGGAATGAAGCCTTCAGCTGCAGCATGAGCAGTGAGCGAGGCCAAGAGCTGCTACAGTGAGTTGGTGTGTGTGAATGATCTGTAGTGGTGGGAAGCTCCATCAGAAGGCAACCCAAGCTTGGTCGCTTGCTGGTATTTGTGTTGAGTGGAGAAAGTACAGCAGCTTCCTTGGAAATCTGTAGAAGGTCTCATTTAGAAAAACAAAACAATCGAGGGGAGGTTAAAAGGTAAATATTACAAAGCTATTATTAACTTGTGTCAAACCTAAGAGCAGCAGGAAAACATCAGGGAACATGCTTAAGTTACTAAGAGACAGTTAAGGCTTATAAGTAGAATTTCTTGTGTGGGGTTTAGTTCTGTGGGGAATATTCGCAGGCAGCACTGGAAATCAGTCAGGTAAATAAGAAGGGGAAAACACTGGAGGTTGGCATGAGAGGAAAAGCTGAAGTCTTTGATTCATCCCAATACCTGAGCACCTATCTAATCATGACTAGTTGAAGCCCATGAGACTGCTGGTGCTTTTGGATACAGTATTCAGCTGAAGGTCAACCCAAAGCCCATCAAGAGAAATGCTGCTGATAGATTGCATATATTTCTTAGAAGATTTTCTATAGGTTACTTCTATGTTTTCTTTTGCTCATTTCAATATGAACTTTCCTTTATCTCACAATTATTTATGTAACCTCCAAGTCCCACTTCTGGTTTGTAGTAGAATGTAGTGATCTCTTTTTTGGGCACCTTTCCCCCTCTAGCAAAGCTCAGTGTTGGTATGGCTTTGGACTGAACAATGTGTTGTCTCTGATGCTTCCCTTCAGTTCATTAATTCCTTTGGTGTGTTTTGCATTCTGTAGTTCCAGTTTTTGTCCTCTATTATGTCACTTTCAACACACCTAGAAACCAGAACTTCAGCTTTTTTCTCCCTCTGATTTATATAGGGTATGACAAACAAATAAATACATAAAGTGCTTGTGAATTAAACTTGGCCTATGAAATGCTTTCCTACTTAATCTTTCTTCCAGCATGAAGAGAAAGGGTCCACTTGTGGCATCTTTCTGTGTGTTTAGTGCTTTGTGCAGCCAGTTGGTATAGCCAGAACCAGCAAGTTCTCCTGTGATATTAATTAGATACTGACCTAATTTCTGAGTACATACTTGAAGCCAAAAGGCTCCAGTGGCTCCAGAACTCTTTTGTTTGTTTTTAACTGGGGCAGTGACATAGTTAAGAAGTACTTGGAAAAGTAATAGTTTCTTTCCTAATGCTAGTTCTTGCTGTATCTCTGTGGCATTTGCAGAGATTAGGAGATTTCTTAGTCTGATTTTAAGAATGGTGGTCCCAAGATCCATCCCAATGAGAACCAATTACTGCAATTTAAGCCCCAGTATACAACCATAACTAACTTGACATGCATCTTATGTTTGTACCCTTTGCAAAAGGAAGTTATAGCAGATGAACACTCACAGTTCTATAATGTTTCTTTGATTTGGAGGTGTTTTTTCCTGTATGAACAGCCTTATCTGGTCCAATGAATGCTGTTTGCATGTAGTTATTAAACCTTGCTGCTGGAGGAGGTTAGAGATAGAAGGCATCCATTTATTTTGGTGTTAGAAAGTCACAGGGTTTGGTTTGGGTTTTGTTTTGGTTTGTTTTTGCTTTTGTTTTTGTTTTCCCTGAGGAAAAGGAAAAAGAAAATTCATATTCCAAATAACACAAGGTTTCCAGAGACAAAATGCACATTTTATGCATAACAGAATTGAAGAAGAAAATATTAATGACCAGAAAATAAATTAAAAACTCTGTTATGGCATCTAGTATTATCTCAAGAGACCTCTGCATGCAAACAGGGGAGTTTAAATTACACATGTGGTCTCTTCGTTCACGATTGCACTGCATCTGTCTTTGAGGGGAAACTTAAATGTTTGACAACAATGTTCCAAACCATCAGAGATGGGTACTTTAAGTATAGAATACAAGTAATTAAGAAGGAATTTGTCTCAGCATCAGAATGGAGCTTGTATTCTTATATAAAGTATTCAGGGATCTTCAGTGCCAATAGCCAGGGCTATAACTTTATTTTATGTACGAAGAGTAGACGTCTCGTATCCTACCTTCTCCTCCACTGGTGGTTTCAAATTTATTTTCAGAATAAATAATAAAAAACCCCAAATCATACAAATTTCACAAGTTATTAAAAAAAGACACAAGGCTTGTCCTGCTTTACATCTCATTTGTTTCATGGCATCATTTATACCTGTGTAAGACAAGTGCACTTTAGCTCAGCGGCTCTAAGTTAAAGCCCTGTTGCACTCAGCCACTTTATTGTGCCACAGACAAGATATAAGGTAGAGGACAACACAGCTTTTCTTTCCCCAAATCACCCAGAACTCTGGAGAAGACAATTTAGAAAAATTTCTGGTGGCCTATGAGGTCAGGTACAAGAGCATCCTTCCTTTCTTCTAGGAGATACGGATCCTAAAAGCCCATACAGTCCTATCTGAGGATCAGACAAAAGGCAGTTTCAGCTGATGTAACCTGGCAGCTAATATAAATAAATAAGGAAGAAGAAACTCTTCTTCCAGTTTGAAAGTCCCCTTCAAAGTCCCAGATAAACTCAGAGGATATGTAGCGTAAGTGCAAATTAGAGATCTAATGTGATTTACCAGTCCTCTCTGCAGATATCTAAGTGTCAAGGAATAAAGGAGAAGCTTAAGCTTCTGAAAAACTCAAGTTGTCCCTGAGCATTTAGACATTTCCCTTGGTAGGGGGGTAGAGAAGGAAGCAGTGAGCCTCTCAGAGCTGCTGTGAGCTATGGTGAGAAATAACAGTTCGGTCCTTGTCTGCTCATATGTGAAAGGCAGCCACAAAGAAAATCAGCAAGGAAACTGGAGCTGAGAGAAGGTGTTACTTTCTATTTGTCACAGGTAATGGGGAGACAGATGGGGGAGAAGTAGTATGTGTTGTGGTTTGATTACAACATTTTTTTTTTTGAGAGAGAGAAAGAGAGATTTCCTTCTCTCTTTCCCCTGTCCCCTCAGTGTCTGTAATTCACAGGGGGTTGGGTGATTTAGGGATGCAGTGTCAGAGCTAATCTTTGTCTCCAGAGCAGTTCAAACCCTAATCTCAGATCAGAGAAGCTGCTGTGCTGTGTATATGTATGTGTATGCATATGTGCAGTGTGAAATCCAAATTTAAATCCAAGTTCACTTCATTCCATCTGTGGTTTTAAGTTCTTTGGATGCTTTTCAAACTCTATAAAAATTAAAGTCTTGAAAAAAGTTTCAAGTGGCAGAGGGGCTGGTCCTGCCCCAATCTGTCAGGCAGCCCCTTCCATGCAAGTGTTGCCCAGGGCTTCAGCCCTGGGAGTTGCTGTGATCTCCAAGCAGTAGAAGGGAAGTATTGCCAACACCTCCAGCTACCTTGGCCTGGCTTTGCAGCTAGCAGTAAGGAAGAGTATGTGCACACCATGCTGTTTCAAAGTATGTCACATCTGCTGCCAGGGTGCCCGCTGCTCAGCGCTCTCCAAGGGATTTCTCTGAGTCACGCATCTCACCTCAAACATGTGCAGGGCTCTGTTTGTGAGACGTGCAGAGCAGCAATCATTTCCATGCAGGTATTTACATTTCAACAGGGGGGAGCTGTTTTGTCCCTTCTTCACAGATGCTGCAAGCAGGTACGTTATCCAAAGCTGCACCAAAAGATCCATAGTGTGGGACCCCGAACTGCAGGATCCTTCTTGTGTAGGTCAGATGATTTAAATGCATACCTGTGGAGATAATGGGCTACCAAGGAGTGTCCTTTCTGAAAAGACTCCTTTGTGGTTGGAGACCTCCTGTGGGAGTCTTCTGCTTGCCAGCTTCTGGTCTGAGTGTTCATTAGGAGCAGGGGTTAGTGGCCAACATCTTGTTGATCCCATGTGCACAGGGGAACTTGATTCTGGAAGTCACATAGTGGGGAAGAGGCCTCAGACCAGTATTTCTGCCTTGTGAGGAAGAATAAAGGGAGGAGTAAGGAGGAGCCTGGCAGTTTCTGAGCCCAGCTTGACAGGGCTTCACGTGTATGTGCTGCTTGGCTGCGGCTGTGTGTGCCTGCAAGGATTCACTACTTGGCAGACATGATTTAGCTCTCTTCCTGTGAAAATCTGACTCCAATTTTCAAGCAAAAATAGAATATTTTTTTTTTCTTTCCCTTTGGACATTACATTTTATATGCTGTTGCTACCAATGCCAGATGATAACATTCCCCCCCTCCCCCCTGCCACTGTGGAATGAAACGAAGCAGAAAATGTGTGTGGGGGGGAAATATTGTTTTGATCTAGAAGCATTTGTTAATGCTTCACTTTTTTTTCCAGGCTGGGATGGTTTTCCTTCTTTGTTGTTTTACACATATCTAGGTAGAGAGAGAACGTATCAGGTCCCTGGGTTTCCATAATTTGACAAGACAACACTGCAGAGATACCATTAACATTCCTGATTATCAGAAAGACAGTGGAGAAGAAATGGTCTTGCTCTTGGTTGTATGGATAGATCTATTTCACAACGTTTTGAAGGCAGATATGAGGCAATCACTTGCGAGGCTGCTCTTTTAAGTTTCACTGCCACTCTGCCCTATTTTTATCTGTCGCTCGAGAGAATTCATCCCAAGGAAAAAAAAAAGTCAAAAGAATTGTAGGATGAAAAAAAATTCTCCGTCACTTCTGAAATGGTCTCATATCTAAGTGTCAGTGGGGATGTTGCACCACTGATAAATTCAACATTTAACATATTCAGGGTTGCCTGCCCTGGGGAAGCGGGGGAGAGAACAGGTTATTTCACCTGATACCATCAAGTGATGATTTATGGCCTACTATCTTTCCATGGACGTTTGTCTAGATTTTTCATTGTTCATAACCTTACAAAATGCCTAGCAGATTTCTCTTACCCTTCCACAGCTGTAGTAGAATTTTAAATAAGAGTACAATTAAATGGAAAGCTGAATTGTAGCCAGCAGGATGCTCACAATAATCCAGTACACTGGGGCACTGTGCAGTATTGATCTTCTGCTGTTTCAGTGGGAGATAACTTAAAATCAAGCTTCTTTATAAAGGGGCAGGTTTTTTCACTGAAACCTCTCTTCCATTATAATGGTGAGTTGTGCCAGGACCTAAGCTGAAATAATTAGTTCTGATGCAAAGCAGAAGTTTGTGGTGGTTTATTTTTTTTCATTCTGCCTTGATTGATATTTAACTTTGTTAATGACAGAGCTGTGACAATTGCCACTTGTTCATCACCACTTGAAAACAAAAAGTAAACAAAAAGCCCAGACTCTGTCAAGTTAAAAAGAATTACTGGCTGCAAACAGAAAAGGAATTAGGAATTAATCCATGCGAAGTTGTGTAAGAGTAGATGGTTTCCCAAACTTCCTTTATACCTCAAAACTGAGAAACTGCCAAGAAATAAATTGGCTGGTGCAAACTGAGTTAACTTGTGTTTATAAAGGCACTAAACTCACATACAGATGCATTAGAATTTACACATTTTCTAGATTTATTCCTAAAATGTTGTCACACCCAGTAAAAGAAGGAAAATATTGCACATCATTCAGTGTAAATCATAGCTAGGGCACAAACTGCTTGTTCTTTTCATTATAATAAACAAAAGGTAGGGCATCATCTTTCATTTTTTCAGCCTTTGAGGTGGAGGTCAAGAGATCAGTGTGCATATAAAAAGACACCCTTCTCTTTATAGAGATGCAGCATGCAGATTGAGTTGTGCCATATATTTGTGGGAGAGGTAAAGTGAGGTGAGGAGAAATTCCTTTGTTCAGTCAATCTTGAATCCCTGCCTAATAAAAGGAGATGAGCAGGAACCTCCAGAGTGTGATTCATCCATTTCTCAGGTGGATGTCTGAAATAGATGAGATGAAATATGTCTTGGCAGAGGCAATTTCTCTTCCATTTCCAAAGGACTCTTGATGTGTGATCACGGATCCATCCATCCATCCATCCATCCATCGCATCCTTCTACAGCACATGACTGCATGATTTCAGCACAGGGGGAGTGACTGCTAAATCAGGTGTCAGAAGCTGGTCATGAGAGACATGGCTACAGTGGACAACTACCAAATCTAGCTCAGATGTGAGAGTCTAAACAGTTGAGGAGTAGGAGGGAAATAAATCACATCTGTGTGCTTGTGGACAAAAGCCTTTTTTCCAGATGAAGCAGGTTTGTTTCTAGTAGGTGCAGGTTCATTGAACTATTACACAGACAGAGGGGAATTCGGCTTCCTTTCCAAAAAGGAAAGGAATTCTATGAGTTTTCCTAAAGTTAGTTTAAAAATGAAATACACAAAAATTATTTGATGATAGTACCTGTCTTTATTCTGATGTTCCCTGATGCTGTTGGCATAGAAAATCCTTTACATTATCTTCACTTCCAATGTCACCTAAGATTTAGGAATTAGGAGAATATCTATCTGAAGATGCCAAAAAAGAAGTGAGGTAAGACCCAAAATATTCTTCTTTCGATGGCAATTAAAGAGGAAAAAGGAGAGCACAAAAATGGGCTGTAGCCGCCTCATGGAATGCCTCAGAATTTCATCTTGAGTATAAAACCACTGAATAAAGTGCTTGCAATGACAAGAACAGAAACAGGATTAGTGCATCTCATTATATGGGATCTAATCTGTCAAATGGCCAAATCTGAGGTACAGTGATTCATTATCTCACTTGCTGCTGAGTACTCCTGCCTCTGCCCAATGCTGATACAGAGCAGCAGCCCTTGAAGTACAGTCGCAAATCCCAAGAGTCCCTTAGGCTCCTCAAACAGCCAGCTATTTTGAGTAAGAAAAGCAGCAGGAGCATCTGCTGAGTTTCATTGAGAAAGAAAATCATTGACCTGTAAACTTGGATGGAGTGTGGCATGGGGATTCCACAGATTACAATGTTTTTTTCTTGGTTTCCAGGCCTTCTGTAGATGTCAAACCTGACTATATACACTCCTGGCATCTCATCACTGAGTCTGTGGATGGCTTTGTCTGTCAGTGTGCTTTACAAGATGAAGTTACAAATTGTTCTGGCAAGAGAGTGCTGTTTATAAACTTCAGTAGTACCATCCAAACTCAGTCTATGATGGGGCTGCTCCTGACACATGCCTAGAGTTCAAGGTGAGTGTTTTTAATCACAAAAATGCACAGCAAACATACAAAAAAAATGTGTATGTCAAAATTGACCATCTTGACCAAATCCTTACACATTCTATTACAAAGTGGCCAGATATGTGTCCATCACATAGCCAAGACTCTGGTCTCTTCTGTTGCAGAACGAACACGAGCCAAGCCTTGTGAAAGGATGTGCAGGCAACCTTTGTTCACATGGTCCAGTGTCCAGAATAACTTCTTCCACGTGCCTGGATGGATGTACACGTACCATATGTTGAGCTCATAGCAATATATGCCAACAGACACTTTGGAGGAATGCATGAATCTGCAGTCATGCTGTTGAAGAGGCTCTGAAGAGCCCTTAGGAAACAAAATGATGAGGGCCAGGCCGAAGGCTGCCAAAATAATTATTCTTGCTTGCAGCTCACTCTCAGGTACATCAAGAAGCTGTTTAGAAAGAAGGCAGCTGGTTTGGGCTCTAGGCAGATGGTTTGGCCCTCTGGCAGCTTTGTGATGGTAATACTGCAGGCTACAATGCCACCTGAGAGTGAAAATCCAAAAGGTTGAAAGCTTGGAATAAAGTAGAGAGATATTTCTGAAATTAGTTTGGCGACTGAGTCAAATAATGATTGATACTTCAGATACTTGGTGAAAGATCTGCATCAGTAGTTGAGAGCAAGACATAAATCCAATAACTAGCTACACTACAGAGCTCAAAATATGTCTTGACTCTTTTTCCTTCCTTTTCTCTATTCTAGCCTAGAACAATGGATGATCATATTAGAAATCCTGTTAGAGGCTTGGCTTTACTCATGTTCCTGAGACTTGACAAATTACTTTACACAGGCTATAGAAACTGCAATATCTCACTCCCCAAACAGAGTGAAAAATATCCTGGACTTCAGGCCAGAACCATCCAGTTCCTCATCTAACTTGACCTCTGCTGTATCCATCCCAGGCTATTGCATTTCATCCAGTTTCCATTGCACTGTTTTCAGTAACTTGGCATAGATTGAAGCATTTATTTCTGGTCTGGAGGTGAATGACTGCTGAGTGAAGCTGCATATGATCTAGATTTCCTATTTTCTGAGTAACTATTTGATGCTGATATATTTTTCTCCATTCCAAAATGGAATGAAAGCAATGTGCTTGTTAAAACAATACCCACAACCCTCTCCCCTCCATTTTAAAGAAAAAACAATCCCAAGCTTCAAGTAAAGCATTTAATATCAAGAAAGCCAAAAGGATTTGTTTTGATAACTAAATGCAAAGCATTCCATTTTCCCTAACTTTCTTCCCTTGCCTAATACATAATACAAAAGTTAAATATGGAAACAAAATGTCTTTGGAGGGCAAAAGGTTCTGTGATATTTTTAAAGTGAAGTCTCACTGAAATCAGGGTGAAACATTAAGATGTAGACAAAGACAACATTGAAATCTTTTAACCCTCCACACCTAAGGTAATTATCTGGCTTCCTGGTTAACTTTTTTTTAGTTCTTGGGATAAGTAAGTCAAAGATCTGGGAAACTTGCTTTTCTCTGCAATTTAGGCAAAGCTGCAGTGGAAATTACGTAGATAAATTGGCCCAAACCGGGGTGCTGTGATTACTCCCCTTAATGGTATTTTTGGATAGCAACCCAATTGCTGGAAAATTCTTCATCAGTTCATCTGCTGAACTCTCATATGAGTAGCTCTCAGAAGTACATGAGCCTGTGGTCATTTGGCATAAAAATTATGTGGGTGGCAAACTTCCACAGAGTTTTACTGTGTGATGCTTTCTCTCCCTTTTCCCAATTAATGTGATTTCTTCATAGGTCAAAAGGATGGATCACTTAGTGGTTAACAAGGTGGTGATTCAAATACATCCAACACATTGCCATATGGCATGTGACTTAGTCTGTGTTCTGTTTCTCAGCCTGTTGACTCAGCCAAAATGGTGAGAGACTGACTATTGCAGAGAACGACAACAGTCTCAAGTTGTGTCAGGAAAGTATAGGCTGGATGTTAGGAGGAAGTTCTTCCCAGAGAGAGTGATTGGCATTGGAATGGGCTGCCCAGGGAGGTGGTGGAGTCACCGTCCCTGGAGGTGTTGAAGAAAAGCCTGGCTGAGGCACTTAGTGCCATAGTCTAGTTGACTGGATAGGGCTGGGTGCAAGGTTGGACTGGATGATCTTGGAGATCTCTTCCAATCTGGTTGATTCTATGATTCTATGTTCAAGACGAGTCCCAGTGACAGACTTCCATACCTTCCTTGATAAAATGCAGATTACAACCAACAAATGTCATACCATGAGACTGCATTACTCAAAAGATGTTAAAGAAAATGCAGAATGTTATGTGGTGTTAGGGGACTGCAGATGCTTCCAAGATTTTGCATGCATCTAAAAAAATTAGGCCATATCTTAATACTTGCCTTTTACAAGGTAAATCACATTAGAAGCCAGACAAGAAAAGCCATCATGAATCAGTTGTTCTTTAAAGGGATACATCTCTCACAAGGAAATAATTCTGAAGGGGCACCCAGAGTAGTTCTGCCGCTTCACATCTTTTCAGAATACTTTTATGCAAACTGGGCTTTTTTTTTTTTTTCCTTATAAATTTGCATTTAATATTCCAATTGCCTTTTATTTCAGTTCTGAATGCAAAAGCATTCAATCCTGAATAGTGTCTGAATGTAGTTGATGTAGAGTGTGTTTTGTATGAAACCACTGTAGGCACTTGAACAGTTTTCAAATAATTAAATATAATAATCAAACTGGCTGTGAGTGTTGGCCAGTCCAGAAAGTCAGTGCTTCACAGAGAGCCACCAGAAATGCACAGTGAAAGGGCATTTTCATAAAACAGGTGTGTACTCTATTCCAGAGAACATCTGTGCACTCTGCTTAAATTGAAATAGAATAGAATGAAGCAGGTTGGAAGAGACCTCCAAGATCATCCAGGCCAACCTAGCACCCAGCCCTGTCCAATCAATTAGACCATGGCACTAAGTGCCTCAGCCAGGCTTTGCTTGAACATCTCCAGGGATGGCGACTCCACCACCTCCCTGGGCAGCCCATTCCAATGCCAATCACTCTCTCTGGGAAGAACTTCCTCCTAACATCCAGCCTAGACCTCTCCTGGCACAACTTGAGACTGTGTCCCCTTGTTCTGTTGCTGGTTGCCTGGGAGACGAGACCAACCTCGACCTGGCTACAGCCTCCCTTCAGGTAGTTGTAGACAACAATGAGGTCTGCCCTGAGCCTCCTCTTCTCCAGGATAAACATCCCCAGCTCCCTCAGCTTCTCCTCACAGGGCTGTGTTCCAGGCCTCTCACCAGCTTCGTCGCCCTTCTCTGGACACATTCCAGTATCTCAGCATCTCTTTTGAATTGAGGAGCCCAGAACTGGACACAGTACTCAAGGCGTGGCCTGACCACTGCTGAGTACAGGGGAATAATAACCTCCCTTGTCCTACTGGCCACACTGTTCGTGATCCAGGCCAGGATGCCATTGGCTCTCTTGGTCACCTGGGCACACTGCTGGCTCAAAAAAGTTTGGTTTTTTTTAAATCTATGAGCAAGCCAAACAAAAGCTCTTGGAGAATTTCCCTTTCACATAGCTGTCTGTGGTGGTGGAGGTGCTGCTATTTGGTTTGGAGTCTTGTCCAGCATTCAGCTGTGGATTGCAAAGCAGAAACAATGCACTTGAATGCTGATCTGGGCAAGTTTGAAAAGGAAGCCATGACCTAATCCCTGGTGTTCTCCCTGGTGTGGTTTTGATTAGGGAGACCTTAGGCATACAGTGTTTCTCTGTGTGGTCACGGAGCTCTGTGGCCAGGGTTATGATGGGTAAGATTGGACCTGCTGTCCTGCCTGCCACACTTCTCTCCTTGCTGCATGGAAACCCAAGCACAGAACAGCATTTTGAGTTTAGTGTTCAAAGGCAAGGGAGTGAATCACCATTTAAGAGGTGCCAGTTTCTCCTCAGAGGCTATATGAAGAGTATAGTTTATGTGGTTAAAGGTTAAATTTGAGCTCTGAGTACGTGCCTGACAACAGTATTCGCTAGGACCTGATGGGCCGCAAGGATATACAGAAGGCTGGAGCACCTCTCCTACGAAAACAGGCTGAAAGAACTGAAATTGTTCATCTTGGAGAAGAGAAGGCTCCAGGGAGACCTTATAGCTGCATTTCAACATTTGAAATGGCCTAAAGGAAGGCTGGGGAATGAAGGACTTGTAGCAGGAGGGTGAGAGGCAACGTTTTTAACCTGGAACAGGGTTGATTTAGCTTAGATGTAAAGAAGTTCTTTACAATGAGAGTGGTAAAATACTAGAACAGGCTGCCCAGGGATGTGGTTGGAGCCCCATACCTGATGACATTCAGGATCAAAGTCAGTGTGCCCCTGGGCAGCCTGATCTAGTTGAAGGTGCCCCTGCTGATGGCAGAGGAGTTGGCCAAGATGACCTTTAAAGATCTGTTCTGACCTAATGCAATCTAGGAGCCTGTGCGTCTGTGGGCTCTTGACTTATTCCTCGGTCCTTTAAATATCTTGGTCCAGGAACTGCCATAAGGAAAATTGGATGAATGCCACTGTGCTATTTCTGATGCAGTTTGCTTTTAAAATTGAATTCTGTCCAAGGAAACCTAATTCCTTTTGTTGTGATATACTATCATTTTGCTGGACACATCCACACAGGTCATTTCCAGCTTTTTAATATGACATAAGGAGTTCCTGGCTGAAATAAGTGTAAATTAAATTGTTCTAAGTGAAGGAAATCTACCCCTCTACAGGAGTTCAGCACTTCTTAATTTCCATTTATGGTAGCTGTTTGGGTGTTTTTTAAAGCTTGTCATATATAGGTCACAGAATAATTTATGAGAGCAAGAATATAATTTTGCTGTGCAGAAATGTAAAGCACTAGTACAGGGCTCTAACATCTCAGCAATACTGAGTCAAAAGTTCTCATTTCTAAATTTTAATAGGAGAATCCTGCCCACCATGGGAGCAAAGTCTCAGGTGGTGTGTGGTGGTGTATGAACCATTTATTGGTGTTAGAATTATAGAATCACAGAATCAGTCAGGGTTGGAAGAGACCACAAGCATCATCTAGTCCAAACCCCCCTGCCATGGGCAGGGACACCCTACCCTCAATCAGGCTGGCCACAGCCTCATCCAGCCTGGCCTTAAACACCTCCAGAGATGGGGCCTGTTATGGAGGCAGGAATTAATTAGGCCGAGTCAGGAATTTATAAAAATAGAGTTATTTTATTTTTCCGAAAACCCGCCCCCAAAACTATACACAGAAGATAATTTAGATTTAATTAGCAGGTTCTTTCTTGGTCGAGAATATCTACACAACAGGTAAACTTGACTAATTTGAAGTCAGGAGTTGGAAAAGACTTAGCTATTAAATATATAGCATTTCCCGCTATCAAAATAGGCTGAGCCGTAAGCTACCCAGGACAGCTGGCTTGGAAAGAAGGACGATTCAAAGGGCTGTCCCGTGGTCTTTTCAGAAACCTCCATGGCCATTAAGAGCGATAAGCAGCACAATAAGGTGCTTAAGGTGAAGTCCTTCAGAGCGTCAAAGGCTCACTGCATAGAAGCTGTCCNTCAAACACTTCCCCGCACAACCCGTTCCAGGCTCTCACC